>CAUIUS010000013.1:0-580000 GCA_961210405.1 Drosophila mercatorum | reverse complement strand
TTTATACAATATACTGGATATAGCCAGGAAGACTCTATGTATAGGGTATGCGCCAGTCGAATAGAATTATATAATTATCAATATCTCATTAGCTCATCAAGTAAACGCCATGTAGTCCCAGCTAACACTTTATCTATGTACATGCCTCCCTTTGTCTGCCCATCTGGGTAGAGTTTACATTTCATTTGTGACTTATTTGCTTTAGCGGCATCCACAAATATTTTGAACTAAATCTCTATATATATATTGTATATATTTATACATTTATAGCTGTGTGTTTATACGCATATAAAATAAAATAAAGGAAAAAACCCCAAGAATCGCGTCACAGGTTTCGCCCCAAGTTAAACTACTTGCGCGTCCACAGTCCACATCAATTTTCGCCTACACAGTCCACACTCATCTTCGCATCCACAATCTTGGCTCTAGAGTCCACTTTTAGTTCCAGTTCCAATTCCAGTTTCACTTTTACTTACATCTACGATCTACAATTCACAGTCCACGGCCGTCATTCATCAGGCTTCAAATTCGGAGTCCACATCCTTAACATATAATCCACAGCGCACTTCACTCACAGAATCCACACACGCACACAATCACGGTCCACAGCCATTGTCACATTACGATTCGCATTTGAATTTTTTATTGCGCTCATTCCGAAATGATTCGCCAGCCTTTTAAACGTGATCTGTCCATTGCATTCTATATATATATATATGAAAGTCTGTACGTGGTATCTATGTATACATATACCTACATATGTGTATGGCAATGCAATCGGGGATCGGGGACTGGCGAGTGGGTCAGGGAATTTACATGTGGCTGGCAATTTGAATAAAAACAACTTTCGCGGAACTTGCGAAAGTTCCCAGCTTGCGGTCGCAAAAATATCGATACGACTGTAAGGCTAGTAGCTCCGACTCGGAATATAAATCAAATCTATTAAAATACGACAAAGCTGAAATACCCTACACGAGACCTGCTTGGCGGCCAACTTACAACACCCACTGTGGAGGGGTATTTACATGTTGACAAATAGAACAAATATGTATTTATTAGCAACAAATCAAACAACAGTAAATCAATCTATTTGAGCAGCGTCTGACAATAAATGTTCCGGGTGGGCGGCGAGGGGCGTGGGCATGTGCGGCGGGACTGGAGCAGGAGGAGGCTGCGACCGGAATCTGTTTGAGTTCCCGCGCGCTGGAGCAGTTCGATCCGATCGATTGTCTGCGATCGGCTGCAATTCAAATGCGTCAAACGAAATGAAACGAAACGAAACGTAACGAATTGAAATCATTTTTAATTGGGCCAGTCGCGTCTGACTTGTGACTAAGGCGGCAGTCATTGCAATTGTTGGTGTTTAATTTCCTATATATGTATGTACATACATATGTATGTATGTAGGCTGCATTAATAGTCATAACAGCAGTTGCTATTCTCGTCAATGTTTCATCAATTAGTATCGAGCCGACGCTTGCGGCGACTTGGCAGACAAAAATATAAAAATACTGATATTGATACAATTGCGTCATGTGATCTTCCAGCGATGGCACGTGACATTTTCGCTTTCCAGTGCGCCCTTCTCCCTCTCGCTCTTTCCGTGACAGCTAGCCAAAGAGCGAACTTTGTTGAGTGCAAGAACTTGCACTTGTATGCTTGTGTACGTGTGTGTGTGTGTTTGTGTGTGTGTGTGCATATGTGTGGCTCTCCTTTTACACCCTGTCCAAGACTTGACTGTGAGAAAGAGACAAATGTTTTCGTTTTCGCTTGTTGCTCCAGCTTGCCTTTGAAATCATTTTTATTGTTTTGTTTCGAAATCGTTTTGTCCTATTTGTTGTTCACTTGTTGTTCTTTGCCCGCTAATTCTTCTTCTTACATTCTCTCTGTGTATATATATATATGTATGTGTGTAAGTGTGTGTGTTTGTGAGCTTAACAATAAAATTTTGTAACTTGGGTCTTAAGCCAGGTCTCTCGCACTCAGCTTGCGCCGCACTTGGGTTGATCCTTGATCGATCGATCGGTTAGTTATTCATTATCATTATCAGGGCTAAGTTCATTTTTAACATTTCCATGAAAAATATAATTATTAATATTCGTATTTTTTATCTCAACAGTGAGTTGTGTTCTTGTTTTTGCTTGGCTAAGTTTATTAAAAATACATGGCAAAAAAAAGTTGATTATATTCTTTGATTTTTGTTTTAGTTTTTTCTTTTCATTTCATTTTTTCTTTTTGTCTTTTTCATTTGTAATTATTTTTAACATGCAATGCGTCGCCTGCGCGCAGTTGCCAAAACACGCCTTAAAATACCAACAAAAACGTGGAGAAAAATTGCAACAACAAAAAATACCAACTAAGAATATTGCAAAAACGAACAAGAAGAAATATACCAAAATAAAACGTACGCTTGCAGCTAGCACAAAAATAATGATCAATTGTGTTTATATTTTATTTATGTGGGTGTGTGTGTTTTTTTTTCGTAAATGTATATAAGGTTGTCTCGTATATATTTAGGACTCTTTAAGGTACCTTTTTCTCATCGTTTATAACATTTAAAACTACATAATAATTAAGCACTAAACTAAACATGTATATATATATACATATATATAACTGTCAGCTGCATATATGTATTTATATAACAACTGTTTGCTTATATATTGAAACAATATAAAAAGAATTGTTTAGCTGCTTACATGATAGTAAAAAAAAAACAACTAAAGAAAGACGAAAAATACATCAAAATAGTGGCTAAATAAGCTGTATTATCATATAACGCTTCACAATATATATGTATATGTATATATTTACTAGTTATAAACATTTACAATTACAAAACAGATTCCTTTCTGCAGTGTTTCCTTCCTCTCCTCCTCTTCTCCGGTTATTCTTAATTTTCTTTTAGTAGTTTTCATAAACAACGTGCGATTCTCTAGTTTCAACTTTGTCTTGTCCTGGCTTAGGATATGGTGATGCTTGTAGCACAGTATAACACTTTTCTTATGCGGCGCATGAAAGTGCGCTACACGTTTTTCTTCTCCTTGCCTCTTCTCCTCGTTCTTCCTTGCTTCAATTTTGTCTTATCTTCTGCCAATTCGCAATCGAAAAAATGTTTATTTGTTTTTCTTTTTTCTTTTTAATAAGAAACTGCCCGATATATTAAATCATATATATATCTAATGTGTGTGTATAAATTTGCGTATGTGTGGGGGGGTGGGGTGGGGGGTGTTGTAAAATATATAACAATTGTTGTAGTTGTTTGTTTTTTATACAAAATCGAGAATCGATAACCAAATAAATTATACATACAAACAATTTATTTAATTAAGAGTGAGATAGAGAGAGAGAGAGGAAGATGGAGCAAAACTAAAGTTAAACAGAAACGAAAAAGGAAACGAAATTAAGAACATTTGCTAAAGCATACACATTCCGTTATTTTAGTGTTTTTTTCTTTCTCTTTTTGCTTTTGTCTAAGAACTTTCCTAATTTAAATACTAAGAAGCGCCCCGCGTTGGCGCCACCTGGCGGCAACGGGTGGCGCCTCCGCAGCGGCGCCAAAAGGAAACTAACTCATTTTTCGCCTTAAGAATTTGCAGAATTGGAAATTCGAAAATTCGAAATTCGAATTCGAACTCAATTGATTGGTTTTGCTTAGTTTAGCAACTGCGACGCCGATTCCGACTCCGATTACGATAACGATAACGATTACAATTACAATTACGATTGCGATTGCGAGTGCCAATCGTTTACTTGCTATTGAGTATGTCCTCCCGACAGGCGACGGCCGCCACGAGGGCCGCCCCACGGCCCGATCCGTCCTCGGAGAGCATCAGGTCGAAGCTGATGCCCGGCTTGATCAGCTGCGTGATCTTCTCGACCATCAGGTTGTGGAACTTGGGATGGAAGCGGTAGACGCTGCCATCGACGCCGACCGTCACATGGGGCTCGTCCATTTTGTTGATCAGCGTGGCGATGCCCGCAGAGACGAGGTGGGCGGCGCGCTTCGAGACGCACTCGCAGATGTAGCGGACGTTGGCGCAGTCGCCATCGGTGGCATTGGAGAGACCCAGCTCCTCCAGCACTAGGCGGCAGTTGGTGAATGTTCCGGGCTCGTCGGCCTCGATCTCGCTCACGTACTTGGTGAAGAAGAGGCCGCGCGTGAAGAGCACCTCCGATCCTTGCCCGTTGAAGAGGACGCCGTTGAGCGTCATCTTGGCCAGCACCAGGCGCACCAGCTCACCCATGTACATGCCCGAGATCATCTTCTCGAACGTCTGCTTGCCGGGATTGATGCTGTGGCTATCGATGTCGTTGTCGAACTCGGTGCGCACGAAGTCGAGGGCTCCGTTGTCCCCGAACGCACCCCACTCCGTGTTGATGAGGACGTGCGGCTTGTGGTTGTCGGCCATGTCGAAGAGCTCGGCCTCCTCGACCTTCTCCACGTAGCAGGCGTTGGAGCCGGTGCCGACGATCAGCCCGATCTTGCAGTTGTGGTTCTTCCAGGCGCAGCTCATCAGGGTGCCCGTCGTGTCGTTGAGTATGGCGCATACGTCGATCTGTACGTCGCCGCGGCGCGCGATCGCGTCCTTGAGCAGCTGGACGACGTCCTCGTTGACGACCCCGGCGCAGTCGAAGCCTTTCGTCCAGGTCTCGAGCAGGCCCTTGGTCAGGCCCAGCTGGCGCAGCGGGAACGAGAACGTGAATCCCAATGGCAAGCGCTCCGAGTAGACATTGTGCTCAGCCATGAAGTTGGATAGACATTCGGCAATGTGATCGAACAGCTGACGGCCGGACCCGATCATAATGTGCTGCGGTATCGCATAGATGCGCGACTCCATCTGGAAGTCATTGTTCTCCTGCAGGTGGATGAGCAGCACGCGGAAGTTGGTGCCGCCCAGATCGAGGGCCAGGAACTTGCCGCGCTCATTGCCGTTCGGCAGATCCTGGACGTATGTGACGAAGCACTTGACATTCGCCTTGGGGTGCGTGTCCTTGGCCAGGCCGCGCCTCACCTCGTGCAGTATGCGATAGCAGAGCTCCTGCACCTGCTCATCGGTTAGCAACAGCTGCTGACATAACTCGTACACCATTTTCTTTTTGTCCGCTGCACTCGCACCAGCTGCTGATGTTTGTATTTGAATTGCATTTGCATTTGCGTTCGCTGTCGCCGCAGTCGCCGAATTCGCCGCATTTGTCGCTTTACTCGTTTCGCTGCCGATAGTGAAGCTGCCGCCGCTAGTCGCCGTCGCCGCGGGCAGAACTCTTACATTGTCCGTTTCGTCGGTGCCTTTGCAGCCGTTGTAGCCATTCAATTTTGTGGCTAGTCCGTTGCTATTTATAGACACGCTGCGCATCGCGCCATTCAGCTGCTGCTGCTCTTGGTCCATGTCGTTGCAATGCCTCTTCTCCTTCTCCTTTTCCTTTCGCTTTTGATTTCGCTTTGGCTCTTCGCTGTTGCACTCGCAGTTTCTTTACTTTGACAGTCGCCAAAAGGCAGTCACAGGCACTGGCACCCAAAAAAAATATATATATTATATATTTATTACAGAAACTTGTATTTTTGTGCACGCGCGTTTAGCTCGCGTTTTTTCTTTCTATTTTTTTTTTATTTTTTTTTTTTTTGCTTTTTTGGCCACCTTGTTTTTTGCTAGTTTTGTGCGAGTTTATTGTCTTTGTTTGCTTTAGTTTTTGTTTAAATTTTCTGTTGTTTGCGATTTTCGCTTTTAGGTGACTTTGTGTTGCTTTTTGAAATACTTTTTCTCTTGTCTCGGCCGTTTTATTTTCGTCCGCTGCACGCGTCCACTGCTGTGAAACGTTTGTTTCGGAATTATTCTCCGTGAAGCTTTGCCAGTTGCTTTACGCTGGTGCTGCCGACGTCGAGCGTGCGCTGTCACCGTCGACGCCATCGTCAGTGCGTCGTTTGGGTTTGTGTGTTTGTGTATATGGTGTGTACGCAGTGTACTTTGAAGGAACCTTGAAGGTCAAAATTGACAATTCGTATTGGAGAGGGCAGCGTTTTCTGCTGGGCCTGCGTTCAAGATACAATATCGTGTACATTAGTGTGCATATCGAGGGAGAGAGCGAGTGAGAGCACCAGCACAAGCACGAGTACCAATCGCAGCAAAAAGTCGAAAAATGCACACAGACACACACACACACATGTAAAAGAGCACATGGAGAGAGGGAGAGAGAGAGAGAGAGAGAGAGTAAAATGTAAAAGAGCACATGTTGTGTTTAGGCGCTTCATGAATGGCTGTTGTACGTGTTAGGGGCGCCCGACGACGCGGGCAGAGGCAGCAGCGTCACCACTGCTCTCACTGAGAGACGGAACGGGAGAGCGGTCAGGTGTGTGTCACAGACATTTTGCCATCGTCAGCAAACCGTTGCACACTATACTCGCTCGGCTTATTGGTAAGCCTTGAATAGCTTGTCCATAACATGGCTGTCTTATTAATTGATAATTGCTAAGCCATTGAATTAAAATGAATATTCAAGTAACTTTATTAGTGCACATTACTTACATTAAAAATGGTTGTTTGGAATGCAGGTTATTCAAATGTCGGCATAGACTGGAAGCTTTTGAAGTATTTTTGTGACTCTTTTGGGTATTTTCTGTTCGCTTTGCTGCCACTGCCGTCGGCGTATAACAGTTTATGCTCAGTTTACAAAAACAAGTTTGCATAGCTGTTCGCTGCCATCCAGAGCAGGCTCTCTTTTTTTTCTCCTTGACTGTATCTGTATGTACATAAGTATGTATGTGTGTGTGCATGCATGGACAAACGTATATATATGTATGTATGTGTATATGTAATCATACGGCATGGAATTTTTTGTTGATGGTCGTTGCCTGCTTTTGGCGTTCGTGGGGCTCGTCTCGCATTTTCCGCTGCTGGTGTTAGCCTCCACTGCCATTGCATGAGTACAGATGTTTGTATGCACAGGCAAATATGTGTCTGTCTTGCTGGTATGTACATACGTAGTATATATGTACATACATGCACATGTTTGCATGTGTGCATGCTTTTACGTGCCGTTGTCGACGTTCGCACGTTCCAACAATACACTGCAACGCATTGCCTGACCGACTATACATACATTTATAGACGTATTTATATTTGTATTTGCAACTTCAATCAGTACCCCCTTTCACCCACTACCCATGCTCTTGCCCGTGCTCGCGTACTTAACAAACATTTCCTAACCTCTCCCCGCCGCCGCCGCCGCTCACTTGACTTTGTTCGCTCACCTAGTTCCAAGGAAGTTACTTTTCTGCTGCTTCTTATACTCATTATTCGTATTATTTCTTGCTCTTTGATTTTTAGACTTATGGTATGACACATTTCTGCCTACCTAGAACACATTCACATATACATACATACATGCATACATAAGCATGCATGCATGTGTGTGTGTGTGTACAAGCTTATCGCACATGGCTATGTATTGCTGCACGTTATTGTTGTTGTTTTAAGAAGGCTCGGCTGCCGCAATGTGGTTTTTGCTATTGCAATTTGCAACGGCGACTAGCACTCTGTCCCCATGTCACTCGCCTGAATTGCAACAACAGTAATGACGCGTACACCTTCTGATCATGCATGGCCATGTCTTTGTTTGTGTGGGTGATGGCAGGCGTAATGGACACGCACACATGCAAGCATACTACATGTATGTGTGCACTTATGTAAATGTATGTATGTATGCATGTGTGTACATTTGCGCAGCAGACACACGCCCCTCTTATGCATATTTGTGTGTGAGTGTGCCTGGGTATGCGTGTGTGTGTGTGTGTGTGTGTCGTGCATGCAATCAAATTCACAGACCAAGCGCGACAGGTTCGCACGTGTCTTTTTTCAACTAGTTTCTCGACTAAACTAAACAACAATTATAAACATGATATATGAATTGAAAACAAATTGGCGTCGAACAAAAACAAAAACAAATCTATTCTTATAATAATATGTATGCACATACATACATACATACATACATACATATGTACATATACATATAAAGTTTCACAAGTTCAGCAGTAGAATTATTAAATTTTTTATCTTCTCACACACAAATACAAATACACGACCGAAGTGCCCTCTTATCTGGCTAACGGAAATTGCTTAGAAAAAATGTGAAATACAAAGCTAAAGCAACGACGAAATTTGGTGGGCGTCGTCTGCAACTCTAGGCAGGGGCTGGACGTAGCTCATATACATAGAGTCAAAGAGAAATATGTGTGTGCGCGCGTGTGTGTGTGCAATAAGCATTAGATGATAACACACATGCATTCATGCATGCGTATGCGTGTGTGAGTGTGACAATGATTCAGCCTTTTGTACATGTATTAATCAAGATGAAGAGAGCGTGCAGCCAGTGCTACACACTTGAGTGCATTAACTGTAATTTCTCGGAAAGTGACGAAATCCTGTTTCTGTTCATTGAAACCGGTTCGCCGCTGTTAAGCCAAAGACTCCAACTCTTTGCGAACCAGTTTAACCGATTCAAGCCCAAACATTCAAGAGTTCCGCGAACCACTCAGCCGACACAGACAACTAAAATTAGAGTTCTCTTTCCTTGTAGCGTCCATTGGCTTACAGCGCACTGCAGTCGCTGCCTCTGCCTCTGCCGTCGTTGCTGCTGCTGCTGAGTAAAGTTATTTGTTGTCCGCAATTGGGAATCCAGATTTGGGGGCTCGCCCCGTTGTATATACACATACACATGCGCCTACATACATATAAAGTCGCTGTGTGCATGTGTTTGTGTAGAGGTTGGTCGCGCCGTTTTGCGCTTGCTCATCGCCTCTGCCGTGTACTTGTATGCAAGTGTGTGTGTGTAAATATATATGATATATATATGTGTGTGTGTGTGTGCGTGTGTGTGGGGTACATACAGAATAATTGATTTTTGTATCGTGCGCTCTTTTATTACATTTTGTTGTTGTAGCTGCTGCCACGCGCAGAGCCTGATGTGACGTCAATGATGATGACGTCGCAAATGCTAAGTTTTGCGAAACTCGCCCAAGCCCAGGGGTCAATGCAGCGGCGGCTAACGGAATATTTTTGAATGTTGACTATAAGAAAGAAGAAGATGAATGCCAGAAGGCCTTCAACACCCCTCTCTCGCTCTCTCTCTCTCACTCTCACTCTGCTCTGAGCAAAGTCATTAATTATAAAATTCAAATTTTTGGCAAGTTTTCACGTGACGCTGCTGCGACTGTCGCCCACGCAGTGGCTAAAAAGCGGCTAATATAAAAAACTGGCAGGCCACAAATCATTGGCAAATAAAAAACAAAATGAAAACAAGCAAAAATGCCGCAAGTCAAATACAAAACTATCAAAAATTGTTAAAAATATATTTAATATATACAATATTATATATGTACATATGTATGTACATATACATACATACATATGTACATACATGCCAATGGCTGTTGTATGTGCCTAAGCAAAAGGGGCGTGGCATGTACTCTATCAGTATTTGAGCAAGCCGATCAGTTTAATTACGTTTTAATTACTTATAATTTGGCCGGAACCGGTTGCCGGGCAGCTGCGCTAATTTCACAGCGCATGAATTCGTCGCCCAAACTCCGATTGCATCAGCCTTTAAACTTCGGCAAGGTCAAATGCACGCGCGCGTATAACAGTAACAGTTTGGCGATGAGCCACCACCACCTGCGCCCTTCAGCCCCCAGCGCCACTGCCACAACAATGGTTTGAGCTTCGAGCCCAAAATAGAAATATGAATAGAGCGAGCAAGACGAAGAGACGAAGAGATAAAGGGAGAGAGAGAGAGAGAGAGAGAGAGAGAGAGAGAGAGAGAGAGAGAGAGAGAGAAGGAAAACCTGTTTTGCATGTGGCATCTGTGATATTGGTCCAAGTAGTACACGCAATATAACAGAAACTGGTTGGCTTACATTTCTCAAAAGCCAGCTCTACTACATACCTATGCATAATTAAAGGCTTAGCATCGGCGAGTCAATCGGAGTAGTACCACAGTCATCTTGAATAGGTTTGGATTTCAACAGCACGTTTTAGACACATGTGCCACGAGTTAGTCGCGAGATTGGGCAAGGCCATGAACTGGTGGGTGAAACATGGGATTAAAAAGCCGGAGAGGCGAAGGGCGCTCATAGGACGGTCAGCATACATGTTCAAGCTGACGCATACGCACACACACATTTATGCATGTCTGTGTTTATGGCTTATCTCAAATTAATATTTGTTTGCTGTTCGCAGTAACGGACTGTTGTGAATTTGAAAACGAATCCGAATTCAAGTGTGGCAACGACTTTAATGCTGCCAGACATGTTCAATTTCTAGAGTTGTGGCAATATGGTCGCTCGCACATTCGATAGCTATCGAGTTGCCGACAAGCGTATCGATGAACTCTAGTTTACCCAACACTGTTTTACCCAGTTGACCAGCACTTCAGTTAGCTGGCAACGCAAAAAAGAAACGGAAGAGCGGGAGGTGCTGGTTGTTGTTTTTTTTTTTGCGCCACACACCAAATCCACCAGTCCGAGAAGTCAAACAATAATATTTTGCCGAAGTGCGATTAGGAAGTGAAGTGCAAGTGTGAGCAATGACAACGTCCTCAATCAAGCGCCGCCGCGATGCCCCCGCATCGAATGACGGGGAAGGCCTGGAGCATGACAACGAGAACGAGAACGACAACGACAGCAGCAGCAGTCGGAGCAGCAGTGCCAGCAGCAGAACCAGCAGCAACAACAGCAGGACATTGCCCAACAGCCGCACCGGCATCAACGGCAACATGTCCAAGCGCGACTCCGAGGAGGACAGCTGGGCATCTAAGGGCTACAGCTACATCAATCCGTTCGTGCATCGCATTCAAATCGACAATCATATTGAAGTCGCCAAGGTGAGATTTCCGTTTAACGTTCACCCGCACCCGCATGCCTCGCCTCGCCTCGCCTCGCCTTGCTCTGCCTCATTCATGCACTGAAGAAGAAAGGAAAAAACCAAATTAGTTTAAACACAGCTGACATCTGGTTGCGTGGGACGTGGATCGGCGGAGGGAAGTGAATACAATACATTTCAGTGCTCTGAAATGTTATTGCAATTGTTATTGTTGCAGCCGTTCTAGCTGTAGCTGTAGCTGTAGCTGTAGTTGTAGTTGTAGTTGTTGTCGTTGACTGATGACTGACGCACACACATACACACACACATACATTAGTATATACACACGCCTATGTTTATTTCAAGTGCAGTATACACAAACACACAGACACACGTGCATTAGTATGTATGCGCACAATTGCACTTGACCAAGTTGAGCCATCGAGGATGTCGATTGCTACACGTTGCATGTTATCGATACTTTCTTTCGCTCGGTCCCGTTTTATCTGTCATAGTTGTGCGCGATGCCCCGGCGCCTACGTCGCTGTTAACGTCAGCGACGGCGTCGTCGCTGCCAACTTGGCTGTGAAGAAGAAACCAAAGCAGCGAAAATCGTACGATTTTCATGTTGTCGTCTTTATAGTTGTTGTTTTTGTAGTTCTAGTAGTAGTTGTTGTTGTAGTCGTTGTAGTTCGAGTAGTAGTTGTTGTTGTTGTTGTAGTTGTTGTTGTAGTTGTTGTTATTGTTGCTTTTACTTTCGTTCTTGCCGGTTCCTTGGGGCGTTTCGTTGCCAAGCATATGTAGTTGTATTTGTAGTTGTAGTTGTAGCTGTAGCTGTTGTCTGCTAGCAACCGTTACTTATTGTCATTATTGTTGCTGTAAGAGCACGCCTTCTGCCTTTTGCAGCTGTTCTAGAGATGGGCTAGTGCCAAGTTAAGCCAACACGAACCGCAGGCTGAAGGCACGCACGATCAAGAGAAAGCAATCACTTAATATCTATGCATTTATTTTTGTGTACTAATTTGAATAACAGTGCATTTTTATTGGATTATTCGAATATAAAATAAAATCTTAATGAAATTAAACCACAATGTTTTATTAATATTATTGTAGTTGGAATCTAATCTCACCCATACATACATATATACGTCTCATCTCTAATTTTAAATGCCAGAATTGTTCCCGTTGCTTTAATAATTATTGCCCACCCCATTACACCTCTCTCTCTCTCTCTCTCTCTCCCCCCCCCCCCCATCCACATCTTCTTAACTACTTTCGTATCGCTAGTTGCTATTCGCAATACGTTATTAAGCAGAGAAAGGAATAAAGCTGTAAATCAGTTTACTCAGTCTAAAAAATAATAAATATATCATATATATTTATGTATGTACATATATGTGAATCTATGGCTAGAACGCCTCATTTAGCATAGTTCAGTGTCATTAAACACATGATATATGATATATGGATACATATATAAAATAAATATATATATGTATATATATTTATATTTATACATACATATCATATATCATGTGATGAATCATATTAGATTTTAGATCAGGAAAATGTTGCTCTAAAGTGTTCAATATTCATTCTATATATAAGCATTTTTCTCGTTCCCAGAAATATTAAAATTGATATATATATATATATATATATATATATATATATATATATATATATATATATATATATATATATATATATATATATATATATATATATATATAAATATACTAAACAGTTTATATATACATACATATATATGTTGTGCATGCCCTGATGGCTCACCTCTTATCTCTGTATATTTCATTGTCTATTGTAGTCCGATTTTCTTTTTAGTATGACGCATAAGAGTTTCTATTGATTAAAAAAAAATATAGTAAAAATCGGAAATACTATAATGACCTTTAGTCTGGCCCACAAATGCTAATATATATATATATATATATATATATTTAGTCATCTATAGCTATGCATATTAGCGAATAAAGCTCATCTTTAGGTCGAAACTAGTTTCAGCTTGCTCCACTTGCCTTGATCGCCGAATCAAGGTCGAGCAGGCACTCGCATTATCCGACTCAAGATCTCTTAATGACATGCTTAGCTAAACACAAGCGGGCATGTATGTATGTGAATATGCATATAGACACACACATTTATGCAATTTATATATGTATATATATTCTTTTATATTTTGGCCATTGGCTTTGGCACACTGCGCCAAATATATGTATGTATGTGCATAGGTATCTTCGTAAGTCTTTATGTATCCAAGTTCTCTGTTTCACTTTAGTTTAGAAAAAAAATTCAAAAATTTACTTTGAAATTAATTTAATTTATTGTCACTTTAAATTTCTACATACATGTATATATTTTTTTAATTTAATTTTTAATTTCTGCATTTTTTTAAAATTTATTCTTTATAAAATTTAAAAAAATTTAAGAGAATAATTTTTGCTTAATTTTTGTGTATAAAAAATTAAAAAAATATTTGAAATTTTTATAAACCTTAAAAATATTTAATCTAATCTAAAAATAATTTTAGTTTATACAAAATTATAAAAACATATTTTTAAATTGAATATATTTTTGTTGTGTATTTGCAATTATTTTGCATGTATGTATGTATATACTTATATGTGTATTTAATATGTATATAACATTTTGTTGAAACAAATAGCCTTATCCTTGTGCACCTGTTGCACCTTCATAACGAATGCAAAAATTGAATAGAATATAGAATGATTGTAAGAAATATATATATATATATATATATATATATATATATATATATAGGAAAGAACCTATATATATATATATATATATATATATATATATATATATATATATATATATATATATATATATATATATATATATATATATATATATATAAGAAAAGAGCATGGAGTTAGGATATCTTCTCGTCGTGCACTGCCGACTGAAGAACACTCATGTTTAGTATTAATATTTGTAAGTTTTTTTTTGCTAACTTTAATTTTATGGCTGGTACTTGAACCTCTGTCCTAATGTTCTACTAAGCTGGCTTGAAGCAGTAAAAAATATATTAAATATTAAATTGAATAGTTAAATTTAATTGTTTCAGCAATAAGTTCGCAAGTAAAAAAAAAAAAACAGCTGCGAAAACCCAGTTTATGTAAATCAGTTTCAGAAATGGAAATCTTAATTTGCTTCGCAGCAAATCGGCACTCAGAACTTTCGCTTTCCCTCGCGACGTTGAATGTGATTTGGAAATAGTAGGAAATGCAGATAGCGAAATACTAGAAGCAGATAGAGCTGAATACGGAATACTTAACCGAATGTTGAACTTTAGCGTACACGTCAATTAGTTGACTCGAGCGCGCACATTTCGCAGCTGTTTGTTCAACATTGTGTTATTTTGTTTGTTTTATAAACATTGGCCGGCTGCCGGCTGTCCGCCGTCGGCTTTCGGCTGGGCCAATTCAAAGTTCAGTTTAAAATTGTTTGCCTTATCGTATCGGGGGCACGATAAGCGAGCTTAATTTTGTGTTGTCTGCAATGGCGCTAATCACTGTTATCTATTCCAGATTTATGTGCTGACTGTGCTGTTGCTGCCCATACGTGTGGTGGGATGCGTCCTGTCCTTGCTATCGGCATGGATGTTCGCCTACATCGGCCTCTATGGCATGTCCATGGAGGACTTGCAGGCGAAGCCGCTGACGGGCTGGCGTAGGTAAGTCTCAGCCTGTCCTCATCGACCCATTCACGCTCTGGCTAACCTATCCTATATCTTGTCGGCAGGCTCCTGCAGTATTGGACAGCACGTGCCATGCGCATGGTTTACACGTCCGGCTCGTTCCACTACATCAAAATGAAGGGCACGCCGGCCACTCCCAAGGAGGCGCCCATTTTGGTCGTGGCGCCCCACTCGTCATATGTTGATTCCATTCTGGTGGTTTCCGGACACCCACCGTCGATCGTGGCGAAGCGCGAGACAGCGGACATTCCACTGCTTGGCCGCATTATCAACTATGCACAGCCTATCTACGTGCAGCGGGAGGATCCCAACTCCAGGCAGACCACCATACGGCATATCGTTGATCGGGCCCGTTCGCCCGACAACTGGCCGCAGGTTGTTATCTTTGCCGAGGGCACGTGCACCAACCGTACAGCACTTATCAAATTCAAGCCCGGCGCCTTCTACCCGGGTGTGCCCGTACAGCCAGTGCTGCTGCGATACCCCAACAAGTTTGACACCTTCACTTGGACCTGGGATGGCCCCGGAGTGTAAGTGTATTCAACAATCTAATGTTCATTCGCAAAGAGATCTAATGTTTATTCCGCATACAGATTGCGGCTGCTATGGCTGACCATGACACAGTTTTATAACCGTTGCGAAATAGAGTACCTGCCCGTCTACACCCCCTCGCCCGCCGAAATGGCCGATGCCAATCTCTATGCCAACAATGTACGCCAAGTAATGGCCACGTAAGTTCTACTCGAGATTGAGGGTTAGCTAGCGACAGTTATCATCAAATTGTATTTGCAGCGCATTGGAGGTGCCCACGTCGGATTACTCGTTCGAGGATGTGATCGTCATGAGCCGGGCGCGCGAGATGAAAATTCCTTTTCCCGGCGATATTGTAGAAATCGAGCACACGCTTGACTTTCTCGACCTCCTGGACTCGAAACGTGACATTGAGCTGTGCGAAAAGTACCTATCGCTGGATAATACAGAGAAACTAGACATAATCACATTCGCCGAGCTGCTCCAAGTGGATCTCAAGAATCCCAATTTGCACAAGCTTTTCGCCCTGCTGGATCATGTAGGTGTCCATGTGCTGCGTATACCCATTCTCTGACTAATATCCGCCTATTCACTCATGTTTGTAGCGTAAAAAGGGCACAGTGAGTCTGAAGAGCTTCTTGGTCTGTTCGCTGTTTTGCAAGTTGAAAAACGATGAGATCATAACGTTTCTGCGTGCACTAATCAAGGTAGGAGTAGCTCGTAGGGATGACTAAATGGACATGGCTAACCTTGCATTCTATCTTATTTTACTCGACAGCTGTATAGTGAGTCAAGTGAACAGATCAGCAGGGAGAGCTTCACGCGTTTAATGCGCCATGGCGGCGGCAAGATGAATGAGCAGAAGACGCAGTCGCTCTTCTATGCCCTGGACACCGCCAACCTAGGCTACGTATCTTTCGGTGAGTCCTGGACTCTGACTGGCTGTGCCATGTGTAAACATTTCGCTCCTTTACAGATAAGTTTACGCAGTACACGGAGAAGCTGCCCAGCTACAAGTTTCTCTATCACAAGTCGGAGCATATAAGGAGGACGAAGAGCAAGGCCACGCCCACAACAATACCCAACTGAACAATCCAAAAGAATGCATTTGGAGGCTGCAATAAAGCTCATAAGCTGGCTCTATAGATATTCAGACATATGCCATAGGCAGGCGGCGACCGGCAGCATGCAACACGACACAGAGCGGGAGAGAAATAAATATGCGAGAGACAGAGCGAGAGAGATGGAGTGAGGGAAAGCGAACGACAAGGAAAACAAAGTGTAGCATAATGCAAAGCAAAGTCAACCTAAGCAAAAAGTTCAATTGTAATCTATATATCTACATACAGATATAGTAATTAATTTATTTATTGTGTACGTGTTTGTTGCCTACTGTAATTAGATTTGTATAGCTTGAGTAGATGATAGTTGTGGAGGCAGGTCCAAGTTTCCATTGTGCAAGCGTACCAGAGATATATGTATATTATGATCTGCGGACCTGTCTGCCTGCAACCTCAACCAATTACCTTTATGTGTACTTTTACTCTTAACGCGAGTCATTTCATTATTGTGATTCTAATTATATATTTTTTTGCGAATTATACACTGTATATGTATGCATGCGGACTTTTCACTCATATTCCATACAGACACTTCTTTTCGTTGTTGAACTTTAGGATCTTTAGAATGTAACTTGCTAAAATGAAATGTGAAATGCCAAAACCCCCAACTACACAATATGAAATGTAAATGTCCAAAAAAGAAACTATGCGATCAATATAGTAACTTATCTTAACTTTAGTTTTACTTCAAATCTTTAGTTCCAGTTCAAATCTTTAGTTCCTCTTCCTCATACACATATACATATACATATATATATATATATATATATATATATATATATATATATATATATATATATATATATATATATATATATATATATATATATATATATATATATATATATGTACTCATTAATATATATCTTGTGCATTTGTAAACTTACACACACGAACCGAATAGACTTCTGGGCACGTCCTCAGCATCCGAATTAAACTAGAGTCTAGCTGTACTTAAACAAACATTTCATCTATTGCCAAATGACAAGCAACAGTTGTAATACACACACACACATACACTGATGATGCTCTGCTATATTTTAGAAATTGATTTTGTAAAATAATCAAAGAACAACAACATTGTTATTGACACACATCGTCGCTTCTATGCTCTTTCCGATGTCGTAAAATTAGTGACCAAATACTCAAAACAGGAAAATAAAAGAAGAGAAAAACAAATTTGATTTTAGCCCTTTATGAAACGAAAACGTAAATAAATTAATTGCAATTGTTGTAATTGAATAAACATTATATTGGCCAATGAATACCTAACTCGTAGTCGAAATAAATGTATTTTTGTATAAGTATTTAGCTCGAAACCCGCTAAGAACACTCGCAACAAATGGAATTTAATCAAGCCTTAAATGAATATTCTTTTTGGGGAAAGAGCAGTACGAAAGAAGTTGACATTATTAGCAAGGCGAAACAAATATAATCCATATATATATATAATTATATATAGTGTGTATATCCATGAACCAACAGTAATCTGTATGTCTATGTCCATGTCTGTGCCACTCCACCTGATATTATTAGCTCCCTAGTGGAGTGAGCCGGAGAGAGTTGCTCTGAAATAAATGTTTACCTTTTAAGCAAAACGAGAGCCCAGATAAGAAGGGTGCTCAGTCTAGTCGTATTACTTGGGCCATCGACTGGCTATCGGGAACTGGCGAGTGATGGGCGTATACCGCGCGGCATGTGGCATCGCGGAAACGCCCCGCAGCTGACGTCGCGGGCAGCGCGCGACTACAGCGACAGAGCTCAATCGAAAGCTGAGCCAAGTGAACGTCTGCAACAGGATACGAAGTTATTCAAATTGTTATTAAAGACTAAATTCTTTTTTTTTTTTGTGACTGGATGTGCTTTGAAATATGAATAATGCTTAGCCGCATAGGACGCAACCAGTTGCAGCAAGGGGTGCAGCTGCTGCTCGCAATCCTCTTGCTGGCCTGCTCTGTGGAAGGCTTTGTCAACTCGTAAGTAGCCAGAGCTACTTGATCCAACTTGGCTTTCAATTTGGCGTCCTTTCGCAGGCCCAAGATCATCAGCAAGGATGGCAATCTGATATTCGAGTCGGGCGCCAACCGCAACATCAGCTTCCGACTGAGCGGCAGCTCCCGCCTGGTCATCAACGAGGAATACGACGTGCTGGAGCTGCTGATGCCCATCAGTGCCAACAAGAAGCGACCCACAGGTGGCGCAGCCAAGGACGAGTGGAATGGCGCTGGGGACATAGTCGACCTGCGCGATCTGGCCGATCAGCTAACGGTGTTCAGAGCCCAAGCCCTGGGCCCTAATGGTGTCAACACCAGGTTGCGTCAACTTCAAAACAGGTAAGTTCAGTCTAGCGTATGTGGATCGCATGTGGGACTTAAATGAGAACTTATGTATGTGAGTTGCACATGCAATGTATATATGTAAGTGGGATGTATGAACGAAATATAGATGGTGTCTACAGGTTGTACATATGTATGTGAAATGTACGAAATGTAAGGGAGATACGCATAGGATGTATAAGGGAACTGTTGGCTGAATACATTTTCTTGTGATGCATATGTGATGTAACAGGAAAGTAAGTGCTATATTCGACAGAGAAGTGATGTAGATGCATGGCTGTGGAGTATATGTAGAAGGAATCGGGAATATATACGTTGTCTCATGTATAAACATGGGATATACAATCTTGCATCACATGAAGAGTCGACATGAAATGGGTATTTGAGGGATATTGCTGCAATGTTCTTTTAGTGAATGAGCGATGTATCATATCGATGATATGATTGCGATGAATGAGCGAAGTAGATGGTTTGCAGGCGACAGGTATGCCTGCTGTGCAGAAAAGAAGACCTGCGAGCGGTTTCGGAGATTGATGTTCGTCGGATTTATGCGCTTTATACTGATTGAGTGCTTCCTCAATTGTGTGCAGGACACGTGCTAGCAACGTGCTGCTGCGGCGTCTGCACTCGAGACTGCGCTTCGTGGAGAACAAGGTGCAGCGGCTGACGACGGCGGTCGAGGTGGACAACTGCCGCAGCAATCCGTGCGAGAACGGCGGTTCCTGCTTCAATGCCTTCGGCGGATTCAGATGCAAGTGCGTGGCCGCTTTCGAGGTAACGTATGGGGCGTATTGTGGGGCGTGTAGCTAGCTTACCTCACGCTTTCTCGCTCACACAGGGCATGAGGTGCGAGCGGGATGTGAACGAGTGCGCACTGCTGGAGGGGACCGACCTGGGCTGCCAGAACGGGGGCCAGTGCGTGAATCAGTTTGGCTCGTACAGCTGCATGTGTGCGCCCGGCTGGCACGGGATGCACTGCAGCCAGCGCAAGACGGACTGCTCGGCAGCCAGCACGTGGGAGCTGTGTGGCCATGGCAGCTGCGTGCCCAGCAGCGACGCGACGGGCTATCGCTGCCTCTGCGAGGCGGGCTGGCGCAGCAACGGACTGACGCCCACTTGTACCGAGGATGTGGACGAGTGCACGGCGGCCGCGCACACCCCCTGCTCCACCAAGTGCATCAACTTGCCCGGCAGCTTCACCTGCGCGCCCTGTGCGCCCGGCCTGACCGGCAACGGCGTCAGCTGCCGCGACATCAACGAGTGCGACACGAACAACGGCGGCTGCAGCCTCAGCCCGCACGTTGAGTGCATCAATAGCTACGGCGCGAGCCACTGCGGCGAGTGTCCCGTCGGCTGGACGGGCGACGGGCGTACCTGCCAGCGCAACAGCAATAACAATGCGAATGGAAACGGCTCGCCCAACGGCATTGGCTACACCAGCTGCGCGCAGCGCAACTCGCTCTGCCATCCGGCAGCAATATGCTCAGAGATCTCCAGCACGATCATCTGCAGCTGTCCCGCTGGCATGGTGGGCAGCGGCTATGGCGAGAACGGCTGCATCCGCGGCACTAACAAGAACTGCAACGATCTGCCCTGCATGGTAAGCATACAAAAGGTTATCCTTGCATTATCCGACACTCTGAGAGCTCAAGGAACTAATTTTCCCTTGAATATCCCTTTATTATCCGAAACTCTGCGACCTTAAAGGCCTAATCGTTCCTTGAATATCCCTCCATTATCCGACACTCTGTAAGCTCAAAGGACTAATTTTCCCTTGAGCTCAAAGAACTAAACTTCTCTTGAATATAACTCCATTATCCGACACTCCCTACATTATCCGGGACTAATCTTATCAAAAGACTAATCTTCCCTTCAATGTCCCTACATTATCTGGCACTCTGTGAGCTCAATGGACTAATCTTCAAACGAGAGGGTTGTGCTGCTGTTGAAATCTGAATGATAATGCAAGAATCAGCAATATAGAGATAATATTGTTTCTTGGGCATTGCAGAATGGAGGCGTTTGCATGGATGCTGGCCCCTCGAACTTTACGTGCATTTGTCCGCGCGGTTTCCACGGGCCGCGCTGTGATCCGCTGCCCAATGCCTGCTCATCGCAGCCCTGCAAGAACAACGGACGCTGCAGTCCAACGCCTTCAGTAGGAGGGGGTGGGTTCGTTTGCCAGTGCCAGCCGGGCTATCGGGGTCGGCTGTGCGATGTACGGTTCAGCAGCTGCAATGCGATGCTAACGGGGATGACTGGGCGACTTCGGTATCCGCCGGGAGGCGACAGCTACGATCACAATTCTCAGTGCGCCTGGGTGATACGCACGGATGAAGCGATGGTGCTGAATGTGACATTCCAAAGCTTCGACATCGAGGACTCGACGGAGTGCCGCTTCGATTGGCTGCAGATAAACGATGGCCGCTCGGCTGCGGCCCATATCATTGGGCGCTACTGCGGCAGTCACAAACCGCACGGCGGTAACATCATCTCGTCGAGCAACCAGCTGTATTTGTGGTTCCGCTCCGACAACTCAACAGCACGCGCTGGCTTCGATCTCACCTGGGAGTCGATGCAGCCGCAGTGCGGCGGCCTGGTTGAGTTCGACACGCACGGCACCCTGGCCTCGCCCGGATCTCCCGGTAACTATCCACGGAATCGCGACTGCCAGTGGCGTCTAGTGGCACCGAACAACAAGCGAATTAAGCTGACTTTCTTCAGCCTGCAGCTGGAGGAGCATGACAGCTGTAACTTCGACTTTGTCTCGGTAAGCAAGGCCTTTGAGCTAAGTTTTGGCCAAGTCCTGACTGTCTCTTATTCCTAGATAGGTGATGCTATCTCTGGCCAGGAGCTTTACAAGTACTGCAGTCGAGAGCGGCCGGCGCCGCTGTTGCTGCCCACTCATGACGTCATCATACGCTTCCATTCGGATGAGACGGGCAGCGACTTGGGCTTCCAGCTGCACTATTCGGCCGAGGAACGGCTGCCCGGCTGCGGTGGGGTCTACACCAGCAAGGAGGGTAGCATACGCTCGCCAAGCTACACCCTCGGCTCGGGCATCATCTCATGCGAGTACACTGTACGCTTGGCCATGGGGGAGACCATTAGCTTGGACTTCAACAGTTTTGAGCTGGCAATGGATTCCTGCATTGAGTTGTACGACGTCATGACTTCGCCCTTTGCCGAGGCTGATGTTATACCCTCCCTTCAAGCTAAGCACTGTGGAGGCTCTAGTACGATGCCGCCCACCTTCCACTCGCTCTTCAATCGCGTGCTCATCAAGTTTTACACAGCCAATTCGCCCAGCACCGTCGATCGCTTCGAGCTGCACTACCACATGGACTGCTCACGGACCTATGATGCGGTCAGCGGGACCATCCAGTCGCCTGGCTACCCGAACTCGACCAGTGGCATTCGGTTCTGCACCTATAAGATACTGACTGCTCCCGATACGGTGATCACGCTGAAGCGAGTGGACTTTCAGCTGTCGGACAGAACGATAGAGACATCGTCCTCAGAGGGGGACTCCGATGAGGCTGATGAGGTCGGCGAATGCGTTGCCGGCACATCCTTGACCATCAATGACGGCCTCAACCGCGCCATCTTGGGGCCCTTCTGTGGCCAGAAGCTCCCAGCGGAGGAATACGTGAGTCAGACCAACATGCTAGTGCTGCATCTGCAGACGCAGCTGGTCAGCACGGGCCGCGGCTTCCGCTTCGACTATCGAGCCGTGCCCGTGGAGAGCACTCAGTGCGGAGGCGTGCACACCAAGGAGGGCCAGAACATACGCTTGCCGGTGGATGCGATGGGCAAGTACAGAAATGATCTGACCTGCTATTGGATCATAATGGCGCCGCCGAACAAGGCCATACTGCTGCATTGGCTCAGCTTCCAGCTGGAGGGCACCTCGGACTGTAACTACGACTATGTGGAGGTCTACGATGGCCTAGTGGCCGGCGAGACTAAGACAGTTAATGCGATGGCTCGCTACTGCGATGCTAATGTACCGCAGGATCTCCTAAGCCACGCCCGCCTTCTGACAATCAAGTTTGTCTCGGACTTCAGCGACGTGGACAATGGCTTCGAGCTGTCCTACCGATTCGTTGAGCGCAATGTCTGCGGCGGTCACATACACGCCTCCGATGGCATGCTCAATTCGCCCGAATATCCGCTCAACTATACCAACGGACTGGACTGCATCTGGCAGCTGACCTCGCCGATAGGCAGCCAGATGGAGCTGCAGGTGGACATGTTCGAGCTGAGTGCCACGCGCAACTGCAGCGGCGACTGGCTGGAGGTGCGCAACGGTCGCAGCAACAGGTCCGCCCTGATCGGACGCTTCTGCGGCACGAGCATACCGCGTCGCATACCCAGCTTTACGCACGATCTCTACTTGCACTTCCACACAGACGATGTGGACGTCGCGCGTGGGTTCCGCCTCTCGTGGCGCGTCTTCGCCAACGGCTGCGGCGGTCGCCTGATTGGCAACGGCGGCGTTATCACCTCGCCCAACTATCCAAGCACTTACCCGCACAACGCCCACTGCCAGTGGCATCTGCGCGTCCACTCCGGCTCCAGTTTGCAAATTGTCATCGAGGACTTGGAGATGGAGGATCTGTATGACTGCAGCTACGACTACTTGCGCATCTACAATGGCGGCAGCAACAGTCGGCTTCTGGATATGACATATTTTGCGCTGTGCAGCATGCCGACTGAGCAGAATCGCGTGCTGCACGTCGATGACAGCGAGGCCATCGTTGTCTTCCATTCGGACATTAACAACGCGGATCGCGGCTTCCGGCTGTCCTACAGCGCCGTCTGCCAGAATATACTGAACTCAACCCAGGGCGTCGTCGAGAGCATTAACTATGGTGAGGCCTTCTTCGAAGGCGCCATCAACTGCAGCTGGCAGCTACGAACGCCTCGCGGCAATCACATTCGCCTGGAGTTTTCGCACTTTGATCATCGCGAGACCCGACTGCCCACCGAAGCAGATGGGGGTGTCTACATGATCGATGGCACCAGCGTGGTCCCCGTTGTGGGCCTGACCACGTACAGTGCCAAGGCCGACGTCTTGACGATTGTTCACAACACGAGCAGTATCAACTTCCGGCTCGAATACCGCGTCGAAGGCTGCGCACACGAGCTGCGCGGCGAGACGGGATCATTCCACTCGCCCAACCATCCTCAGGTGTACCCCAATGACATGGAGTGCTATTGGCTGATACACGCACTGCCCGGCCAGGTCGTCGAGCTGTCTGTCCTAGACATGGACATTGAGGAGAGTGTCAACTGCACCAAGGATGCCCTTGTGGTCTGTCCCTTAGATGCCAACATCATTTGTCATCGCTTAACTTTTGACCCTTTACAGATCTCCAATAGCTTCCGTGAAGTCAGTGCCCACAACAGACACTGCGGCCGAAAGAGCAAATTGGTCTACACCAGCGCCGGACACAAGCTGCACGTGCGCCTCATCACTGACAGCTCACACAACGGACTTGGCTTCGAGGCCAACTATCGCATTATAAAGAGCCGTAAGTTATCCTGGAAGATATTCTGATCCATCGGGTTAGCTGCATATGTAAACTTAGTTCTCATGAACTGATCAGAGAATCATGCTTGTCTAAGTGACTGAGAAGCTGTCTGTGTTATATATTGAAGACCCTACTGCCCGTTAGTGCTTGAATATGTTGCAATTTGTGGATGTACACGATTTCATTCGTGTGATCATTCGTGTGCTCGCTCAGGAAGTGAAAAGAGTATATTGTTCTTTAGTGTAATCTACGTCCGTCTGTCTATCTATCCGTCTGTTGTTGAACTCAATGTATAGCCCAAGGAATTGCAATACTCTAGCATTTTATCCATCTGATATCCTTTGCAGCCTGCGGAGGCAAGCTGTCGACCAAAAGTGGGGTCATTCAGTCACCGAACTACCCCAAGCCTTATCCGCGGAACAGCGAATGCGAATGGATGCTGGAGGTCTCGCCGCATCACACGATTATCTTCGATATAAAGAGCATAGACTTGGAGGCGGGCTTCGAATGCGGCTGGGACTATGTGGCTGCTTATGATATGGCCGCCACCACTTCGTTCGGCTTCGGTGAGTCGGACAGCGATCCGCTGGATGACAGCGAGGATCATCAGATATTTAAGTTGTGCGACAGAGCAACTGATGAAGCAAATCCAAAGCGTAAGGAATCCGCCACGAATCGAGCCGTTGTGCGCTTCGTCACGGACGAATCAGTGCAGAGTGGAGGTTTTCAGTTGGAATACCACGAGTCCTGCGGCCAGACACTGTCCATTGATGAGACAGACTTCCAGTACCTGACCTTCTCGTATCAGGTGGCACGCAACGAGACCTGCGTCTGGGTGCTGCAGGCTGCCGAGCCCAGCAAGCACATCATCTTCACGCCCACCCACATTCAGCTGCACAGCGCGGCCTCGGCCCTCTACCCGCAAGAGGGCGACTGCTTAGACCACGGCGTGCAGATCTACGAGGGCGTCGAGGCTACGGGCAAACCACGCCAGCAATTCTGTCGCTCCCATCCACCTGCGATCATCTCGCGGGGCAACGCTCTGACCTTAAGTGTGCCAATGGCACTGGTCGCTGAATTCGAGGGTCACTACATGACCCTAGACACGATGTGTGGCAGTAACTACAACGGACTAGCTGGGCGGTTCACGTCGCCCTACTACCCCGACAGCTACCCGGTGAACATTGAGTGCGAATGGATACTGGCGGCAAGCGAGGGCAACTCGTTATCTCTCGTCATCGAATCGCTTGATCTGGAGCAGTCCGAGGGCTGTAACAATGATTACCTGGAGTTGCGCGAAGAGTCTCCTCGCGGCGCTCTCATTGGGGTCTACTGTGGCAATCAGTTGCCGCCCACGGTGCACTCCAAGGGCAGCATTTGGCTCAAGTTCAAGAGCAACGACGACGTTGTCGGCGAGGGCTTCATGGCCAGCTACAACTATGGTGAGTCCTTGTACCCTAACTCCGACCCTTACACCTGGCTAACGGGAGTATAACCCCTCTGCAGAGCACCATAACGAGCTGAACGGGACAGAGGGCAAAGTGGAGTCGCCGCATTACCCAGACAAGTTTGAGAGCAATGAGGCCTACAGCTGGCGCATCACCGTTGACCCGGAGTATGTGGTGCTGGTCAATCTGGACCACTTGCGGGATTTGGATCAGCAGCATGTTCGCTTCTACGACGGTTACACGGACATCGGATCCCAGCTGGCGGTGCAGCCCTACAGCCCACTCGTATCCAGCACCAACGTGCTCTTCGTGAAGGCTACGCGGGGTCCGTTCCAGTTCAGCTGGGAGCGTTTGTCCAAGGAGGCACTGGCCTCGAACCGCAGTGCCGAGCTGCAGGCGCGCCAGTGCGGCCAGCAGTTGCTTTCGCTTAATCGCTCCGTCATCGTCTTCAATTCGCCCGGGTATCCGTTCGGTTATGCCCAAAACTTGCACTGCGTCTGGACCCTTGTGCCCACCAATCCGGCTACCCATGCGGCCGTCCAGCTGACTACAGTTGACTTCGAGCAGTTCTCAGATGCGTGCTACGCCGACTACCTGGTGGTGTCGAGCAGCAGCAACATGCAGGACTGGACGGAGCTGTCGAAGACCTGCAAGCAACCGAACAATACAGAGAAGCTCATCTACCACGGAAATCCTTACCTGCGGTTGGAGTTTGCCACCGACTCCAGCGTCAATCGGACGGGCTTTGCGAGCGTGTTGCGCACCATGTGTGGCTCGGAGCTGACTGCCCAGCGGGGCACGGTCAACATAACAGAGCTGGTCTCAAACAACCAGGTGTATCCCCTGGAGTGCATCTGGACAATACGCGTGCGCCAGGGCAAGCGCATACGCATCACGTTCCTCGAGTCGCTGCTGAGCACCCGCACCAATGTCTTCGAGGCGGACAGCTGTGACAACTTCTTCGTGGTGCGCAATGGCTACGCGGAGGACTCGCCTTTCCTGGGTCGCGGCAAGTACTGCGAGAACAACATCACGGACGTGCTGGAGACCAGCTCCAACCGGGCGTACATCAAGTTCCAGAAGAAGTTTTCGCCATATTTCCGTGCCGTCTTCCGTTACGAAGAGCTGGGCCACGCCTGCTCGGGCCACATTGTGCTGGATGAGGGACCCGGCAACAATAGCGAACGCCTCATCAGCTCCCCCAACTATCCCAACCTGCCGAATCCGCACTCGGAGTGTGTGTGGCGGATCAGTGCCCCGTCCCACCATCGCATCGCTGTGCAGTTCGTGGGCAACTTTGACCTGACGCCGAGCAGCAACAGCAGCGATGAGGATGGCTGCGATCGGGAGTTCGTCCAGCTCAACGATGGCAGCACTGAGCTGATGCCTCAGCTCGGTCGCTTCTGCGGCAACCGTAAGCCGGACATTGTCTACTCCTCGGGCAGCGAGCTGCGGATGAAGTTCTACACGAGCGTGCTGGAGCCGCACTCGGGCTTCCAGGCGCTCATAAAGCTGGCCGACTGCGGCGGCAGCTACTACAGCGCCAGTGGGTTGATTCGCTCGCCCAGCGCGGAGCAGCTACAGTTGCATCTGCAGGCGAGCAAGCTCAAGGAGTGCGTCTACACCATCGAGGTGGAGAAGGGCAGCACCATCGACCTGATGTTTGAGGTGATGCAGCTGCCGCTGCCGGTGAACGACAACTGCACGCAGCAAACGCACCTTGAGCTGGAGGAGATTGAGCCGTTTGGCGACAGCGTAAGCGACCGCCTGACGATCTGCGGCACTACCAGTCGACACTTCCTCGTGGAGACCAACAAGATTGTGATCCACATGCGCATGCCCACCGGAGAGCTGGGCAGCGAGCAGAGCTTCCAGCTGCGCTATGACGCCATCGGAGCGCGCTGCGGCGAGACCATTCACGCCGTGCAGGGCGTGCTGCAGACCCCAAACTATCCGTCGGGCGTCCGGGTGCCGACCCACTGCGCCTGGCGCGTCCTGGTGCCCAAGGGGCGGCGCGTCAAGGTGGAGATACTGGACTTCGACAACGGGAGCACCTCGAACAACACGCACAGCAGCTTCCGCGGTCGCATCACCTTCTCCAATGACCACAAGATGCAGTCCGTCATCGGGCGCTATGCGCACAGCCCGCCCGCCGAGGTCGTCTCCACCGACAACACCATGGGCATCGACGCCTTCATACTGCCCTTCAGCCAGCATCGGGGCTTCAAGCTGCGCTTCAGTGCCTTCGGGCAGAGCGAGTGTCGCACCCGCCTCGACTTCACCGTCAGCAGCACGCTGCTCTTCAGCAGGCAGAACGAGAGCAGCTTGGTCTACTGCAGCTACGAGCTGCGGCCGCCCCAGAACAGCACTCTGCTGCTGCAGGTGCAGCGCTTCAACACGACGTTCGCCTTTATGGGCAACAGCCACATGTGCCGCGTGATGACGCCTCTCAAGCTGACACGCCCCGACGAAGCTGAGCCGCTGCTGCCGATGCTGCTCTGCCAGGGCAACCAGGAGAGTCCGGCCAATCAGTCGTCTCGCAGCGTGCGCTTGCCTTTCCCCGTCGTCATGACCGTCACGGGCAACCGACGCAACAGCCTGCAGCTGCTCCAGCTGGCCTACAGTCTGCAGCGCTGCGGCGGCATCGTGCCCTTGGAGCTGGGCGACAATGTGACCATCACGGAGCCCAGCCACCTTCTCGGGGAGCAGACAATGAACTGCGCCTGGGCCGTTGGCCCGGATCAAACGCTCGAAGAGCCACTCTCGCCCCAGGACGTCCAGCTGGAGGTGTCCGTAAGCGCCAACCTCGAAGGCGACTGCCAGCTGCACTACCTCGTCCTGTACAGCGGTCCGGACCAGAACTCGCCGGTCATGGGTCGCTACTGCAACCAGGCGACGGCCGTAAATCTGGTGGTCGAGCGTGGTCTGTTCCTGGAGTATCATTTGGAGTCGCCGGCCAATCCAAACCGTAACTCGAGCTTCAATGTGACCGTCAAATACGGCAGCGGCTGCGGCGGCCGCTTGACCTACCCCTACCGCATCATTGACTTCAGCGAGCAGTACAAGAACAACGTGGAGTGCATCTGGGAAATCGAGGCCGAGGAGGGCTTCCACATATCGCTCTCGTTCCTGGGGCGATTCTACATCGAGGACAGCGCCAAGTGCGCCAAGGACTATTTGCTGGTCCAACAGCGCAACAGCAGCCAATCTTCTCTGGGAAACTGGACGGATCTGGCGACATTATGCGGTCGCAGTCCGCCCGAGATAATTGAATCCACTAGCTCGACGATGCGGCTTATCTTCCGCTCCGATGGTAATACAACGGGCGACGGCTTCAGTGCTGTCTTCGAGCGCATTTGCGGCGGCGTTCTCCTAGCTGGCACAGAGCCGCAGGAGATCATCAGTCCGGGCTACCCGAAGGGCTACGCCAAGAATCTCTTCTGCAACTATACGATCCAGCCACGCGAGTCAAGCGCAGTTGGCGTCCTGGTGAGCCTGGTGGACTTCGACCTGGAGCTCTCGCCAGTGAGTGCCTGCATGTTCGACAACGTGACGGTGACGACGCGCGATAAGGACGACCGGACGGAGGAGGTTACCATCTGCGGCCACAAGAATCAATATGCGTATCGCGCCCAGAGGTCCATTAGTCTCGTCTTCCGCTCGGACAGCTCGTTTAGCGGGCGTGGCTTCAAGCTGGAGTATACGACCAGCCTGTGCGGCGGAGTCGTCCGCTCATCGCAGCTGGTGGAGTCGCAGCGGCAACATCAGGACAATCGGATGCCGCACAACAGTGACTGCTACTGGAATCTGACAGCGCCGGAGGGCCACAAGTTCACCATTAAATTCGAGCTGCTCGACTTCGAGGACGGCAACCAGCAATGCAGCTTCGACGGCGTGGAGGTCTTCTCCAGCCCCGTGCCGGATGAAAAGCAACGCATGGCCCGCTTCTGCGGACGTCTCACCGACAACCTGCCCACCCTGCACATACCCACCAATCGGGCGCTCATACACAGTTATTCCGACGACCGGGATCCGTCAGTTGGCTTCCGGGCACTGGTGCGCATCATGCCCAACTGTGACGAGAGCATATACCTCGGCGAGAACAATGCCAGCTACACGTTCAACAAGTTTGTCGGCTCCTATGCCGACAATCTTGACTGCAGCTTCAAGTTCCGCTCGAGTCCCGGATTTCAGTTGAGCGTCGAGTTCCGAAGTTTTCACGTTGAAGAGACGCGAAACTGTTCCGGTGACTTCTTAGAGTTGCGCGATGGCGCCGGACCGTTCGCCGATGAGATCGGCAAGTTCTGTGGCCAGAACTTGCCACCACCGCTGACCTCATCGCGCCACGTGCTCTTCATGCGTTTCGTCACCGACTCAAAGGTCACGGACACCGGCTTCGAGTTGATTGTTACGGCCAAGCCGCTTCAGTGCGGCAGCTCGCTAATCAAGCTGGATGGGAAGCAGCCCTACGAGCTGCGCTCACCGGTCAACGAGCAGGGTAACTACGACAACAACATCATCTGCCTGTGGAAGATCGAGAGCGAAATATCGCTACACCTCAAGTTTATCAGCCTAGACCTGGAGGCGCCCAATGCGACGGGCAGCTGCGACACGGACTTCATCAAGATCTACAGTGCGGAGGTAAGGACTTTGTTTATTTTGAAGTGCGGAACTAAGTGGAAACCTAAGCTTATTTGTGGTTTTGTCTACGCAAAACTGAAGTAGTAGCTGAAGGATAAAGCTGCCTGATGACTGAATGAAATAGTGATAAAGGATCATTTAGTATCTCTCTTGAACTATTCTCCTGTGATTGGTGTTGCTAAAGCTTTTGAGCAGAGAGTTATCATCGATACATCTGATTTGTTTTCGATCCATTATTATATACCGAAGTCCTACGCTGTCTTCCTATCGATGTCTATAATAATTCCTTACATTCACCTTTAAGTTTTCTTGGTCCGTGCTTGATGGATTGAAATTATATTCATCGATATCAAGCTATAAACTCAATCAGATTAACTAAATTGAATTAATTTCGCCTTTTCCATGCCACTCAGGATGCACAACTGGTGGAGCAGGGCTATGGCAACGAGGTGATCTTCAACGGACGAAAGTCTTCGCGTTTGTATTACGAATATTCCCTGGAGCATGTGTATTGCGGCACCGGCTTGCCGGACGACTACTATCCCCACTCGAAGCAGGTGTACGTGAAGTTCCGCACGAATGGAGCCGTAACCAGGCCCGGCTTCCACATTCTCATTGTGCCGGATGCGACCTGCAAGTTCAGCTATGGTGGTCTACAGGGACGTGTCAAGGTCTCGGAAAGTTTTGACTGCGATGCCGAAATCTTGGCCCCGGCCAACTACACGCTCAGCCTCTACTACTCGGAGGTGGTCTTCGGCTCGTCGGACTGTGATGTGGAGAATGTCGAGATCTTTGACAAGTCCAGCAACAAGTCGCTGCAGCGCGTGTGCTCCTACATGGATATAGGCAAGAGTCTGTTTACGTCGACCAACGAGCTGCGCCTGCGCTTCAAGACCGGCAGCTACTTCAACAGCTTCGATTTGACGTATATTGCGACACCTGTCGCCGACGGACCTGGCTGCGGTGGCCAGCTGTACAACACCGAGGGCATCTTCTCCAATCCCTTCTATCCGCAGAATGTGCGCAATAACTCCGACTGCCGCTGGAGCGTTCGGGTCCCGAGCAACACGCGAGTCCTGCTCAATTTCGAATGTAAGTCAATGTCCCAATCGCTATTATATCCAATGCTATTATATATATATATATATATATATATATATATATATATATATATATATATATACATTTACATATATATTGAACCTGCTTGCAGTTTTCAACCTCGGCTCGAAAGCCACATGCCACACGGACTACTTACTGATCCAGGAGCAGAACGAGAGCAACGAACTGCAGGAGATGCGACGCTTCTGCGGCGAGGACAGGCCCCGCGTCTACTTGAGTAAGCGCAGCCAGTTATTCGTTCGCTTCCACAAGTCGGTCAACTACGACGGTATCGGCTGGGTGATTAAATTTTCGGGCGTCTACGACAACTACGAGATACCGGCCTATATGCTTCAGTAGATGATTAGCAATTCAGACCAATTATAATTATATATCCAATGAGACATTTCCCAAATTAAAAAAATATATATTTTTTGTTTTTTAAATTTTATTGAATACATTTTAAATTAGTTATCTATAAAATAATTACTATGTATAATATATAATAATAATAGAATTTTCATCTTTGTTTTCTTCCTTCTTCTTTTACCTAAACGCAAAAAAAAAATGAAATTTGAAAAATTTCTATGAAATAAAACGCGCGATTCACGAGCATCATTTCTTTCTCTTTCATTTTTTTTTATTGTTGCTGGTGCGCTCTTTGCCTTTATTTAACTATTATTATACAGTAAACGAAGAAAAAGGAGAGAAAAGTAATATGTTTCAAGATTGTTTAAATAAGAAATTATCGTTTAATTTTAATCAAAATTAAGAAGGGCGCTCAGTTACTCCCACGTATTATAAATTATTTACTCAGTTTAACAATCAACTGACCATACACAAAGACTTTGCCTAATAAATACAATGCTTAACTCTTGCTCGACTTCATGCAAAATTAATAAAAAAAAAAAGATATATTCGCCTAGGATCGGGGCCCTGAAATATTTTTATATATTCTTGTATATACATAAATAAAACCGATTGGGTTCAAAGTGTGAAACTAAAAACACGATAAATATCATATCATATCAAGGAGAAAAAACTGATAATGGTGGAGTGATAGGTGGGAGCGAGAGCGGGTAGCAAAATTGTTCAAATGGATCGAAAATCAAAACTTAATTTTAAATACACTTTATAATAAATACAACGAATTTCCATATTTAAGCATGTATATGTATGTTTGTATGCTTGGGAGCATATAGCCGACATTTATGTAATGAACACGCACATAGATAACAATTCAATTCGATTCGATTCGCATTTCTCGATTTTTAAGCTGATAACACTCTCCCTTTCTCTCTCTCTCTCTCTCTCTCTCTCTATATATATATATATATATATATATATATATATATATATATATATATATATATATATATATATATATATATATATATATATATATATATATATATATGTATATGTATGTTTGCATATATGCATGTTTCTTGAACAATCAATTCATTATTTTTTACTACCAAATGCGAACAACTCCAATTTCAATTTCAATTTCAACTTCAACTTCAACTTCAACTACATATTCATATTGATATTAATGCAAAAATCTGTTTAATGTATACATTTGGCTATAATTAATGTATATGTACGTATGTATTTTGCTGAACTATGTAACAAACAATTGCCAAATGGCGCTCAACATTGTATATATGAATAGACGATTTGCAACGCGAAAGATAAACAGACATTTAGATACTTTGTGTGTTCACAAACCACATTGATAAAGCGTCCAACAAATATTGTTGCGTGTTTCTCTTTTTGTAGAATTTGTATAATTTATGCTATATGCAGACGTTTTCAGAATTGACAGAATTGCGTTCGTTGAAACAAGTTAAATGTTGCCTAACGATCTTAACACAAAGACGCCAGCACGCACACGCACACACACATACAGATGCACTCTCACACTTCTCACGCACAACACAACGATTGATATGTCTCAAATTTTTGTTTTGTTTTTCTCTACATATTTTATAATTTTGTTTTTCGATAACAGCAATTTGCAATTTGGCCAATACGTTGCAACCTTTACCCTATCTCTCTCTCTCTCTCTCTCTCTCTCTCTCTGTCCTTCTGACTCCCTTTACCTATTCATCTCTCTCTCTATTTCCGTCTCGCTCAACATTAATTTAATCGTTATCCATTTGCGCCCCGACATAATGCCAAAGACAACGGCAACATCTTACGAAATACTCGATATTCATCTACATACGCATGTGTACTTATCTATCTATATAGATATATATGTATGTATATATATCTGGGTTTGTATGTATGTAATTATTATGTAGATTTACATTTATATATTTCCAGATCAACTTAAATAGTATTTGGGGTTACTTGGGAAATCGGCTGGGTTAGTGGGGCCGTTGTGAGGTGAGTGTATGTGTATGTGTGTGTGTGTGTGTTTTTATTTAGATCACCTAGACGCTAATAACATTAACTAAGAAACTCAAAATCAAACAGAACTTCCCGAATCACACGCATAGACGTCGCCGTTGGCACTGCAGCTGCCGCAGTCGGCAGGCAGCCGGTGCTGGCTGGCCCCCCTTTTTTGTTCTCTTGCTCTTTCTGGAGGGCACTCGGCAGCTAGGGCGCTGACCACGCCTACACGTTGAGGCACTGCTACATGCAGCAAAGGAAGCGGTGAAAGAAACTTTTGGCATTGCGGCGCACACGATTGGCCCTTAGCTAACAGATGATGCCCTGGTCCAAGCTCAGGTTGTTGGTGGCGGCGGCAGCGGCATTCTTGGCAGCGATCACCACATGATGATGATGATGGTGGTGGTGATGGTGCATATGATGATGATGCAAATGATGCGCTGCCGCTGCCGCAGCCGCCGGCAAACGTCCATTCAATAGCAGCGCCGTGCTGCTGCCGCTTGCACTGCTGCCGCTGGGATTGTTGCTGGATCCTGAACTGCTGCTGCTGTTGGTGCTGGTGATGGTGTTACTGTTGCTGTTGGTATTACTGTTACTGCTGGAAATGGAGTTTGAGCTGATGTTGTGTTGCTTCTTGTGCACAGCGGTTAGGGGCTCTGAGGCACGGCGCACATTGTTGCAGCTGCTGCTGCCGTGGCCGGTGCAGTTGCTGCTGCTGCTGGCTGTGCCGCTGACGCTGCGTCGCATATTGCTGCAGTTGCTGCTGCCGGTCGCTGGCATCGCAATGCTGGGCACCGAGCATTTGCGGGGCTGCTGCAGCTGCAGTTGCGTAATCGTGGACGCCAAGCTGGCATTCGAGTTGCTGCTGTGCGCCTCGAGCTCGTCCAGTTGAAACTTCTTGACCAACGCCTTGACCGATGTCGCTGAACTGGCCTCCGTGGCGGGTGTCTTGCGTATGACTTTGGGTGTGGTCGGCGCATCCGGGAATAGCGCCAATGTGGCAATCACTGTCGTCTCCTCGAGTCCGTTGCTGCCAATCTGTATGGTGGCCGTGCTGGCCATCGGCTTCTTCACAAATGTCGCTGTGTAAGTGTTCTCCTTATCTGAGTCGGAGGCGCGCCGAGTCGGCGTCACGATCTGTGTGGGTTTCGTTGCATTTGTCGCCAGCGACATGGTCAGCGCTTGGGGCAGCGTGTGTATGGCCGTTGTTGTCTCCGTGCTGGGGCTCAACTTGTGGCTAGTGGCGACTGGTATCTTCGAGCTAGAGTGTGCTCTGTGCCCGTTGTGCGTGGCTTTGTTGGTTGGTGTGGCAGCACCCCCTGTGGCTGCTGTTGTGGTGCCGTTTTGCTGTTTTTGTTGCTGCTGTTGTTGTTGCTGTGATACCTTCTCGACGCCCTGCTCATCATCATCCTCTTCCTCTTCGTCCTCCTCATCATCATCGTCGTCCTCATCCTCATCATCCTGCACGAAGTCTGCGTCGTGCTGTGCCTGCAAATAAATTTGCCGAGTCAAAGAGCATTCGTCCTTCAGCCAGACATGCTCCAGGCAGCCAGCGGCATTCATGCGATCGCTAAAGAGAAAAACAGAGAGAGAGAGAGAGAGAGAGAGAGAGAGAGAGAGAGAGAGAGACAAGGAGAGTTATTTGCAGTGTTTGCAGAGCTATAGAGGTATTCGTACTCACTTTGGCTTAATTCGCAATGCGCGACGTATGAAATCAATTGCCGCCTGAGAGACGCCGCCAAAGAGATTGTCGGGAAAGGTCAGGGCGCACTGCGAGATATTGAGGAAGGTTTCTTGCTTGGTGTCGCCGCCAAAGGGTGAGAAGCCGGACAGGAGCACATAGGCCAATACGCCCACCGACCAAATGTCCGTGAGCAGCGACAGTGGCTCGTACTGGAGCACCTCCGGGGCCACATAGTCCGGAGTGCCGGCCATTTCGCGCACATTGATGCCCTCGCAGACGACGCGCGAGATGCCGAAATCGCACAACTTGAGGCCATCTGCAAGTAGAAAGAGTGAAAAAGCATTTTAATATAGTGCCGTTCGGCAATTAGCTACGCTCTGTGGCAACGCACCCTCAATACGCTCGCCAGTCAGCAGAATATTCTGCGGCTTCAGGTCCAAATGGGCTATGGAGCGATCATGCAAGAACTTTAGGGCCTTGAGCGTTTCACGCATGCAATGACGGGCCTGCGCCTCGCTGAGGCACTCCTCGTTGTCCAGTATCGTTTGCAGCTCGCCGCCAGTGGCCCTGAAACGAAGTCGAGTTCAACATATAGTAGGTATTACATAGTATAAATATTATATTGGAATATGCATTGCTCGCCATATTCAATTCAATTCAATTCAAGTCATCGAAGCTGATCTAAGACAAGTTCAACTGCTCTCGCCGGAAGTGCTTGACTGTACATCCACTACGGGGAAATCAGTAACTGATAACTTTGGTTATAGCTGTATCTGAATAAAATGTAATTGAAGCTCTGTGTTGACATTGGAGCTGAGATATATGCAGAGGTGCAGTTACTATTGCAAGATGTTTTCTTTTTTCTTTTCGTGTATTTCTGTATTAAATGCGTCAGTTTAGATGTATCATAGATGTTCTCCCCATTTAATGTCCCCCAATGTGACAAAGGTCTACCCGTGTGGGGCCTCGACGATGATCTGCCTGCTAAGCTTGCCGCTAAGACTGAGCAACCAAATACTCTCTTGATATATGTATAATGAACGAGTATTAAAAGATGCTTAGCTGAGTGTGCTATCCGGCTTTGCCCGCAGCTAAACTTTTCCGATCCATGTGCACTTCTAAATTTCTTGATTCGTTCTCAAGAGTTTTGAGTTCATCATTTTGATTAGAAGCTCATATATCTCTTGTGTGTACAAGTTTCCAGAATAGTTTCTGCAACATGTTAGTCTGAACTACTTTCTACCCATTTCGCTGTGGACACAAGTTCAACTGAGGTGCTACCAAAAAGAAGTCTGAAGAGTTCTCCGCAACCCCTTTTGTGCGGATAATAGCCCTCAGGGGCGACTTGCCTACAGACTCAAACTTATTCTAATTGTAATTAGTTAATATAAAGTGTTCAACTTACAGCTCCAGCAGCAGCGCCGTGTCGGAGCGCGTCTCGTGCACAGCATTCAAATTGACGATGTTGTCCTCGCCCTTGCAGAGCATCAGGACTGCGATCTCGTGCTTGATCTCCTTGTCGCTGCTCTGTGCGCGTCGGCGTCGCTTTAGGAATTTGGCAGCGAATTGCGAACCGGAATTCTTGTGTATCGCCCGACGAACTGCCGCGAATTTGCCCCTGCAATAAAATGGAAAAGAGAGGAAAATGTCAACGGATTAGTTTCTGCTTTTTACTATGTTTTTTTTTTTTCATTTCGACTAGGCTAGCAAACCGGATCAGTTGCAATCTGCACACAGCCGGCAGGCAGCTTGGGCGGCCCACACGCGCCCATGGTTTCATTCATAAAGACTGCCCAATTGTTGGCCAACTACAACAACAGGCATGAGGCATCCCAACGTGAGTCAACCACTCATCGAAGAGCGGACTGACAGGCGAGCGATGCAGCTGCGCGGGGAGCTTGGCGGGGCGCGAGCGCACTACGCCGTCAAAGTCGCGTCAACGAAACGCCTTTGACAAAGTACGTGCCATAATGAAGCAATTGCGCTTCCGGCAAATACTAACAACAACAGCGACAAATCTGGCATACCAAATAAGTCGGCAAGTAGTTGGCCCAGCCCCAGCCCCAGCTCCAACTCCAGCTGCTGCTCAGGAGCCGCTGTAACAGACAGCAGCCGATGCAGACGCATCACGCAAGCGTCCATCCACTCCGACTAGACTTGGGCATCTGCTGGCATAATGAAAAGTCCAATCACACTATGCAATTACTCCACTGCAGCAATCTTGAGGCCTCTTAACGAGAAGTTCTCGAGTTGAGTTCTGATGGAGTTCTAAGGAGAATGTCCTCAGCTCATTCAGTTTTTGTTTCAATTTTGATTGTTCCCAAATTTCAATATTTCTATTCAATATTTACTTAGACTCGATTGCTATGCTCTGCCTGAGTTAGGGTATCGCCTGAGTGCTGCTGCTGGGCGGCTGTCGTCGCCTTAACACGGACTGGTTTCTAATTGTTGCATGCACCCCACCCCTCCGCATCGCATTGACAGTCAATGGACAGCACACTGTGATAGTTAACTTCTGGCGGCTCTGGCTGCTGCCTTCAGGCTGCTGCCTCTACCAACAACATTCACAAATTGTCAAATGTGTCGTCGGTCGAGGACAGCGTGCAACGGGCTCTTGTGGTCATTAAAGTGAAATATATTTCGTGCTTGCCACGCAACGAAGATGCATGCAACTCGAACGGCCAAGCTTGCGGCAGATCGCTGGCAACTGCAACTGCAGCGGCCCATGGCCATGGTCTATTCAATTAGCGCCAGCAACATTTGCATCTGCCTTTGGCAACATGTTGCCAAAGCCTTGTCAACATTCCGTGCCACTTGCAGGTGCATTCGCCAATCTCTGCGCATACCCCATGCTCTCTCTCTCTCTCTCCCTCTCTGCCTTTAATTTAAGTTCACTTAATTACAATATATTTCGTGCGACTAATTGGGCAAGGTCTTCCAGGCTGCTGTTCTTATTGTTGCTGTTGTTGCTCTTACGTAAGACACAAGTCGACGGCTGTTGGCAGATGACGCAGCTGAGCCGCGTTAACTGAAGATGTAGCGTAGGCGCACAGCAGTTCTTAACAGCAGCAACAGTTGTAGCTGCCCAGCAGCTGGGCAGTGAACTTTAAAGGTTAGTCTAAAAAACCTTGTCGCAGGGCGCATTCGGACTAATGGGCTTGCATAGAAGTGCCCATGTGTGCATGTGTACATGCTCGTGTGTGTGTTTGTGTGTGTGAGAGTTCATGGTTGGTCATTGTCATCGCTGCCGTGGCCGGCCACTCCCACGCGCATTGCCCTTTTTTCTTTTCTGAATGCTTCATTAAATCTGGCAACAAGCTCCAGTCGCACAGTGGAACGTATAGATCAAATATCATTAAAAACAAGTAAGGGTGCTCTAGTCGATACTGCTCGACTAGGAGATCCCCTGGACCCTGCGAAGAACCGCGATTCCTAAGAACCACACATACACATAGACGCACGCACAAGCACACAGTCTGCTAACTGTGCATTTTGACTCAGCAACTGAGGTATAACTATAAAGAGGAATTAGAACAATTTTAAAACTAAATAACGATATCGGTTTTTAATCGATAACATTAAAACTATGACAGTTATCGATTAAAAAAAAAAACTGGTTCTTTTCGTGCTATACACGAACCATAAAAAAATCGATGCGTTCAAACATACGGACAGACGGGCAGACACACAGACAGGGCTAAGTCGACTCGGCTTGTCTACCTGATCAAGAATATATATTTACTTAATGGGGTCTGCCACGCCCCCTTCTGCCTGTTACATACATTTCAACAAAACCATTATACGCTGATTTCCCATTTTCAATGGGTTCAGGGTACAACAAGCCAAAGACAAAAATTTATATTACAACTAAGCCTCGAAAAAAGTTGAGCAAAAGTTTGTTCTGATAAAGTAGTTCAGAGAAAAGAACAATAAAATAATTCGACTAGTTGCAAAAAAGGGGCAAACCCTTAAGCTGGCGTTTAAATATTGTAATATTTTTTTCTTTTTTTTTTTTTATAAAATAAACAATAAATATTTTTACATTTTTGATAGTATGAGTTCACATGGTAAATCAAAGTGTTTAAAGAGCATACCTTAAACTATATCTTTAGTTCTCTATTTAGTTCTTGACTAATTTAACTAAATTGACATACACAAAGATGGCCACTCAAAAAAAGCTAATAGTGACTACAATTATAAAGTCTAGAGGTAAAATTCCAAAATTAAAGGAATAATTAATTGAGCTCTAAGGGACATCATTACTAAGTCTAGGTATGCTGTATCGGTGTTGCAGTTAACTCAAATTTGCTCAGAGTTCAAGGAAATTTATTAATAATTACTGCAACAACAACAACAATTGGTTTCAGTTGGAAGTTTAAAAAGAGCAAAATGTGTAAATACTTTTGACCACCTTTGTATATTATATGTATCTTTGGAATTTACTTTAATTTTGTTGAAATGTTCAAAAAATTATGTTTACTTAAATCATTTCGTTTAAAGTTCAGCTAATTATGGTAATTTATTGCACAATTGCTACGCTCGATCCCACAGTGCTGTGCTGTGAGTGTTTGGGGCTTTTGGTCAAGTGTGAATTTGTATAACGAGCAGCTTCTAAAATGGTCAGCTTTGGCAGCGACAGCGATCGATCCGGGCGAGATTCGCGATTAGCGAGCCATCAGCTCTATATCGATCCAAGTCTGTCTCTGTTTCTGTGCCGGTCTCTGCTTCTGTTGTTTTTTTTTTTTTTTTTTTTGGTATTTAGTGGCTGCGGCAGGCACATACAAGGCATGGTTCGGCTTGATCTTAGTGACGCACAATTCGACAACTTCAAACACCAAACGGAGACGACGACCAAATAAGGTGGCGTTTAAAACAGCGCGCAAAACGCGCGGCGCGTGCACGTGCCAATGCTTTGTGGGCAATCGTGAGGCGGGGGATGAATGGGTTGGGGTGGTATCTTCGATTGAGAAGATGCCAAGCTTAGAGCGATCGTGGGGTTGGCAAAGCCTGTGATAAGCTGGAAAGGTAAAGCCAACTGTTGTCGTAGTACTTCTACCGAGTTTTTTTTCATTCATTTAAGTATATAAGATTAAAGGGTGTGATCATTTGATACGCTTAGAATACGATATATTTCTTAAGTTTCTCTATCGAATCAATTTTCATTTTTTAGGAACGTTGATCTATGCAACAGTCTTTTTCAAGAAGTTTCCCAGGAGGCACCTCAGCAACAAATCTAAAGCTTTGCCGTCGTTCCTCTTGCTTTAGGACTTTTGAATTGCAATTGGGAAATGCTTGCAGCTGGTGATTTGGTCATTTGATCAATTTAAGTTCAGCTCTGCTTTGGGCTTGGCCAAAAACCGAATAGAAAAACAGAAACAGAAACCAAAGCCAAAGCAATAATTCGTTGGCGCCCACCCAAGCCCCACGACAACTGCGCAAAATTTGTATTGCAAATGAGCAAAAAAATCGAAATTGAAAAACAAAACAAAAATAGTTTGTTAACAAGGTGTAAATTGCTAGGCAGCAGCAGCAGTAGCAGTAGCAAAAGGTTAGCCAGTTGCAGCTCCAATTGCCCAAAAGCGGCAGACGAAACGAGGTGAGACAAAGCTGGAGCGAAGGTGAGAGACAGAGCGAGAGTGATAGAGCTGGGAGAGGTGGAGGTGGAGTATGAAAGAGGCAGCATCAATTCCGCTTATGACTGTGAGCCGTGTGGGTGAAATGCATTTGCCTAGTTGCAAAGTGCACTCAGTAGCTGTGCATGCCCCTCGTCGTCCCCACAGTCGATGCCTCTTGCCACTCTGAAACTCTTGCGGCACTTCTAGCTAACAATAACATTTTGCAGGCTTTGACGCATTTGAACAAACAGCTGAAGAATCTTTTTGCCTTTGACAGACGACGATGACGATGACGACGTTGATGACAAGGATGCGGATGACGACAAAGTGCGGTTGAAGTGCTTGCTGCATGTTGTTGTTGTTGTTGCTGCTGCTGCTGCTTCTGCAGTTGCAGTTGCTTTTAGTGCAAGCGGGTGCATTGAACCGAAGAGTGCCCGCGAGTTGCCTCAACTCTAGTAACTACATATGTGTTTGTGTGTGTGTGAGTGTGTGTAGAGAGCAGTCGAGTAAAATCATCTGGCGGCTGTGAGCCAAGCAAATAGTTGCCCTTTAGGTGACTAACTAGACATGGGGCACAGTCGCTGCCTCAAGAACCAGAAGACGAAGTGTCCTCCCCTCGATTCTTGCCCATTAACGTGACAATTAAATTGGCCAGTCACATAAATGACGCACATTGAACTCAATTCTCTCGAAGCACAAGCTATGTGCACCGACAAGCACTTCTCTCCTGTTGCTGACGCTTCTGCTTCTGCTGGAACTCTCATTTATTTCAAATTGCACAAGAAATACAAATCTATCAAATTATTCTGTAACCTAAGCAACAATAATTGCCTCAACTTGGGTATTTAGTTGACAGTTTACAAATACTAAGACAGAAACAAATTTTTGCTCAAACTTATTTACTTAGTGCAAGTATAAGATACTTTTGACAATAATCAAAAAAAATTTTAGCAATAATTTAATATATTACTTTCCAAAATGAGAATATATCGACTTTAATTTTTGTTGTATATATATTATTTATAATGTGTTTCATCTCTTTTCTAACGATTACGACATAAATTACTCTTCAATTTAAAAAGAAATAATTTACTTTTTCGCATTTCATATCAAAGTTGAAATTTTCAATTATTTCGCTTATTAGTTTAGTTTCTCACTTTTTACATTTGCAATTATTGTTCAGTATATTGTAGTTTCGGCTATTTTTTGCATATGTATCTCCATTTATTATATGTGTTTTTTTTATGATTTTTTCCGCATGTCACTTGAGCAGCTTTCCCTATTTTACAAATTGACATCAATAACTTCCGTTAAATGTGCCAATTGTTAATGCGTCTTAGAAAACACGAACAAAAACTTTGACGCTTGATGCCTTTTTTGGCAAGCTCAAAAAACAAAAACAAAATTAATATTAAATAAACACACACACACATCATTACACAGTCGCGCACACAGAAATAGCGCTTAAAACGCGTGGGCGTCGCGCGCTTTTTGTTTTAATTTCTGAACAAATTTGGTCAACGCTCAACGCAACAGCAGCAGCAGCAACGATCGCTTAATGTATTTAATTAATTTAATAATATTGCGTTTTTTTCTCGTTCATTTTTTGCTTCCACAAAAACACGCAAAATAATTACGCATACGCCGCTTGAGCCAAGGATTTCGCTGTGAATTTTTTATTTACTTTTTGGTGTTTGCCTTAAATCAAGTTTCTGTTTTTGTTCTCCTTTAAATGCAATATGCAAAATCCCAGTTACGGCAACAACAACAACAACGAGAGAGAGAGAGAGAGAGAGATGTATATGTGTTTTGACTTCTTTTTAATTAAGCACATGTCAAAGCACTCGAAAGGGGTTGTCGGCGCTATGAAAAGTATGCGAGAGTGTCAACGACATCCACACTTAGTTCACAATTCACAATCCACCTATTCACAATTGTACACATATCCACTGGAGCATTTAGTATGTAGCTTGTCCTGAAGCAGCGGGATGCACAAATTGCTTTTAGCCAGGCGGCTCTTTCAGCACTTGACACCGTTTCCATTATGCGTAGACAGGAAGCTAGGCCCCCCGTTGAGCTACAATGGCTACCAGCAGTATGCATACATAACATGCCTTATGAGTTCCCGGCAACTGACTATAAAGTTATGTTTTAGCTGTTCAAGCTACGATTTTAATAATAAGAACTAGTTTTTTTTTTAATGATTTATAATTCTACAAATTTTGTATTATTTATAAAATAATGATTTTGCAAGATAAAACTGTTTTTATCTATTAGTTTTCTATTATTAGAAAGACATTAGCTAAAACTTGACTAGAACTCGATAATAAAGATAATAAGGCCCAAAAAGGAATAGTATATCAACTAATTCTTTCTGGGTCTATGGAGCTTATTTCTCTGCTTCTACTAAGAACTGCAATATACTCATATTTCTCTTGAGCATGGAGCATGGATTGTCATTAATAAACTTGTGAACTTTATTAATGAGATTTTTGTATAAATATTGATTTTTCTAATGTTTATTTATTTTCTATGTTTAATTTTGTTTGTTGATTTATTTCATTATTTTACTATTTGTTTATTTGTTATCAATATTGATTTTTAAATATTTGGTTTTGCCTTTTGCATGTCTTATTTATTTATTTTTATTAAATTTTGCTTAAGTTATTATTTGTGGTTCTCTTTACTATATTTACTTTCTTGAATTCATTGTTTATCTTACGTCATTTTGTATTTTTCTTGTTTTATTAAATATTTTCTTTTCTTATGTATTTTGTCTGTTAACATATTTTTCTACAGCACTGTGTTTCTGCACATGGCCTACAACGGGTTTTGCAGCGCCAATCCGTAGGGCTTTTCTCTTCTCCACGAGGACACACACACACACAGGGAAGGTGTTGCCGACACTCACTTGAAATTGTGTCAGGCTCGTTAGTTAACTCGAGCTACTAAGCCATTCCCTTAGCCTTCCTTCCTTCCTTCCGCCGGGGCATGCCACATTGCTGCCCTCCCCTTGCTACCCTCCCCCTCAGGCTGCTCGCTGCAAATGCAGCGATTGCTTTAGGCGCATTTGTAAAGCAGCTTTAATTATGATAAATTAGCTGGGAATTGGCAGGCAGCTGCTCCGACTTGGCGACTGCTGCGGCTGTTATCCTTGAGCTGTCAGCCAGCTGCGCTGTTGCGGCTGCTGCTGAGATTGTCTGGCCATTGATAAGACGCATTCCTTGAGCTTTGTGGCGTCGGTAGATAGAGCACACATAGCCTCACATAGCCCCACATGGCTGCCATGGTGCACATGTGTCACCAGCCCCCGCAAACGCCAATGGCTGCCACATATCCATAACTTGCCGCACATGCCGCCGCCACATTGCAATACGAATTTATTGTCCATTGGCAGCTGTTGCTGCCACAGCTGAGATTTGCCAAAAGTTCTTTCAGGCCGACCTTCAAGGCGAGTCCATTAAGCCAGTGGGCAGGAGTAGAAGTCGGAGTCGGAGTGGGAGCCGGAGTAGGAGCCGGAGCAGCAGCAGCAGGAGAGTTGGGAGTTCAATAGAAGCGGGTGTCTGATCAATTGATAGCCATGCCGCATGCCACATGCCACATACGACATGCGACAACTTGGTGCTGCCGCCGCCGCCGTCAGATCGTAAAAATGTTTACTACCCTTACCCCCATCGCCACGGCTATATCGCCGCCCCCGCTCCCGACCATAAAAATAACGTGTCCGAACGATTTGAGGACAGACTCGAACATGTTGTACGTGTCATCAGCACATAATCAAGGTCTCACAGCCATGCGAGCCAAGCAACAACACAACACAACACAAGAGACAATAAACAACTTCTTGTCTGATAACAGAAATACCCTGCAAAAAGTCTCCGAGATGAATTTGGCCAAGCTAGCAACGGCTATATGCAGGAGAAGTCTGATCCGTTTGGGGGTTTTCGTTATCAAGAAAAGGTATCAAACTATATATATCTATCAGTGTATCATATGCAAACCTAGTAATAGGCTCTCTATATACCCATTGGCTGTTTGCGTGCAGGGTATCTGTACACAACATAAATAACAACTAAGTTTTCACAATTTTATGCGCACAATGTAAAAAATATATGTACTTAGATGTTGTTGTTGTTATTATTGTCGACATATTATATGCTGATAATGCGGATATACAGCGAGGGTAGAGGGAAGGGTGGGGGCACAGGAAGAGCTGCTGCTGTGACTGTGGCTGCGGCTGCTTTGCATGCAGAGTGAATGCAGTCTTCGAGACGTTGTCAGCATTGTTGAGTTTCTTTGGAAATGCACACAACACCAACAAATCGTTGTTGTTGGAGTTGAAGTTGCAGCTGGTTTATGTGGCGTATGTGTATCAGAGTAAAGCTCTCCCCTTCCCCCTTCCGCCCCTCTGGCGCGTATGACGACTGCAAGTGAAGGTCATCCGAAGCGTGGTGTCCAGCTGGCGATACAGCTTGGCTCCATCCAGCTTGTTGGATGTTTCGTTTGCAGCATTCATAAGCCGCTTACGCATTGCATAAGCCGCCCCAGTCGACACTCGACAACCAAATGCAACGATATGTGTCCGAGACTTAACTGTGTTTTCTGCCTCTGATATGCTGCTGTGTGGATGGAGCGGAGGCGGGTCATATCTTAGTTACTAACTAACACTGGTAGCGCTCTTGTTGATATGTATTTGATTTGGATGCAGAAACAACATCAATGTTATATACCTTTTCATTGGGGTGAATATCAATTAATAAGCATAATTGTTTAGCTAAGTGTATCGACATACTTTATACTATAGCATACAATATATTTTTATTTTTCTTTTATTATTTCTGATTATTAGTTTATTTATTATTTATTTAATACTATAACATTACATATGCATATATGTAAAGAGCAAATGATATTCAACCTTATTGTTTTAATAAATATATAACTAGATTATAGTTATGTTATAAAGTTTCCGATCAGAATCCGTTTTCATAAGCCTTTGAATATTTTAAATTATTATACATATATATTATTATAGTATATATATAATTTCTTTATTTAACTCATATAGCAAATTGCAGTTTGTAGCATTTACTTTCACTATATAATCATCACATTTAAGGAACTTAACAGTTCACTCCATTTGTCGTTTTTCTTGTTGCTGATTTTCTTTTGCACTTAGGGAAAATGTTGCAGCTAATTCAAATTAAGCAAGTGAATCACGCAGCATCTGGCTAATCAGAATGAAGTTGAAGCGGGAATAGCGAAGTTTGAACACCCTACAAAACACATTTGACTATAGTTTTGAGAAGGTATCTTGAGGAGTCTCTCACTATATCGAGTCCAGTTTCACATACATATGTATATCAATGTGTGACTAGCGTAAAGATGATGACAAATGATGCCAAGCTCAGCTCAGCTCGACTTTATTTAAAGATTTCCAGTTTCAACACATCATTTCATTAGTTGAGTTTATAATACTCTTCTAACAGATGGGTATATCAAACGCACAAATTCCATGACAACTCTCAGAGTCACAGCAACAACGACAACTTCTGATCATTGCTGTGCGCTGAGTCATCAGCGCAGGTGACGCAGTGCCAAGCAGATGAATTTTTGTTTTTGGTGCAAGCATTTGAGGCTGTTAAGGCGAGAGGAAGGGGGCAGGAGGGTGAAGGGGGGTATATCATGAAACTGTTGGACAAGATGGATAAGAGCGCTGCGCTGGGTAGGTGCATAGGCCGCCTGTGTCTGTCAGCCAAGAAGCGTTCCCATTGCATGACTCATGCCCCAAGACGTCTGTCTCTGCCGTTAACTGTTCATTTCGGCCAGCAGGCAGGCAGGCAGGCTGGCTGGCTGGCTGGCTGTGTGGCATCATCGGCCAGCTGCTGATGCCGCTGCTGCTGCTGCTGGTGAATTGCCAAAGAAGTCGCTGCGGTTACACGCTTTTGACCTTATGATATAATCGCGCTGGCAACTTGAAAGGGTCGCCCAAGGCCGTCGTCGCTCGCCGATGCATGTGGGCTGATGCTGGCAAAAGTGGAGACCAAAGTCAAAACCAAGGCTTTGCCCAGCCATCAACCAAAGCCAACCCCTCGCCCAAAAAAAGAGCGAAGCAAACGTTCAGTTCGCTGTTCGTCGTGTAATTTAACGCTCTGAACTTTAACGCTTCGTTAAGTTTCACGCATGCAGATTTCAAATGTGTTAGTGTCGAAGTGTGTGTGCGTATATGTGTATGTGCGCGTATCTAAGCGTCCCAATTCTGTCAATCAACTGCGTTTTGTGGGTGCCAAGCGTTTTGTTTGGATAATGTTAACCACAAAAGGCCAAAGTCAAAGTATTAATAACAACAACAGCAGCAACAGCAACAACTGCAACACTGAAGGGAAAGGAAAGGCCTGTATAGCGAGTGCATCAAATTGCAGTCGAGTGTCCAAGACCCAAGGCTGGCTTCGGCTACAGCGACAACAAAAGCGGCCCAAAAGCCAAAATTGAGTTCAAGCGGATTTTCAACTCTTGGGCAAATAAATTTTTGGTTTCTTCTTCTTCTTCGTCTTCGGCTGCTTTGGTCAGAAAGTGAATCAGAGTTGCAGACGCCAACGGGCGGGCAAACAAGAGAGAGAGACAGAGGCAGAGAGTGAGAGAGAGAAAGAGAGAGAGAGAGAGAGAGAGATAGAGAAAAAAAACCACAAACTTATCACACACACTCGAACACTATTAAAAAGAGTCATCAAAAATGTATTTAAAATTATAAATATGCCATGACTAAACTGGTTTCTTTTTCGGCTTAGCCACCCCCATTGCCAGAGCCAAGAACTGGAGCTGGAACTGCAAGTTCGATTGGAACTGGAGCTGGAGATGCAACTTGCACAGGACGGATGACGACAGGTCAAGAGTGCAACGTGTGTGCTGGCTCCATTGTTGCAATTATGCTAATTTCGTGTGCGGGGCCTGGGAAACAAGAAGACTAGAAACAAGAAAAAGGCACAAAAACAAAACAAAACAAAACAAAATAAAATGGAAAAAGTGGAAATGAAATGTTTTTCACACATGAATGCGAATGCAGTGCCCGAGCCCCAGCTCGCGCCCGAGGGTAGCCAAAGCAAGCAGACATTGAAAGTATTTTTCTCTCTGTCTCTCACTCTCTACTTCTTCTGCTGCTTTGATGGAAACGTGTTTGCTGCTGCTGCGTTTGTTGTTGCGGAAAATGTGGGAAATTCATGGAAGCAATTTTTCGTTGTTAAAAGTCTTTAAAACGCGCCAGCGCAGGCAGCGCAGCTCACAATGAAATACAATGCGCGATTTATAGAGTGAATAGCGACGAAGCTGCTCATAGAAGAAGAAGAAGAAGAAGAAGAAGGAGAATGAGGAGGGAGAAGAAAATGCAACTAATGCAGTCGCATGACCATGCCCCCACCAAACCCCCGGCCGCCCCTAAAACGCCGACTTTGTTGTCGCTGCCTGTTAATTGCCTTGGCCATTGGCCCCGACCAAGAAAGGTTCTCACGTCTCGACGTCGGCTTAGTTGAGCCATTAGCGCGCGCGAGTCTCTCTCTAGCAACAGGCGGGCCGGGCCTGTAGCTGGGTGGCTTGATAAATAGCCCAAGCAGGCGGCGCACCGTAAAGCAAAGCAGCCGCCAAATTGAACTGTCCGCTGTCCGTTGCCCGCTCCAAGAGCAGCGTCAAGCACTGCGACCTGACAATGTCTTCGTGGAATCAAGAGCGAAAATCCACATCAGCCTCATTGTTTGCCGACTTTGGTCTCTTGTTTTCCTTGGCAACACTGAAGTCCTTGTGCAGAAGGGTATATTAGTTGTGTCTGCTCTGTGTGTCTTAATAGTGTTTGCAAAGCTGCCACTTGAGGCATGGCAAATTGATACTTGGGATATGGAGAGATGCCACTGCACATAGCCTTAACTTGTAGAGCCTTCATGGGCATATCGAATCTGTGGCTCATCTCTAATATCACCAATCTAGAATGAATGGACTCATATTTGCTAACCGAGCGGGTAATAGGCAGTCGAACATTCGTTTGATATTCGCTTTTCTTCACACTCTAGTCTATGCTGTTTCTTACACGGAGTTTGCTTCCATAAACAGCTGCACTTGGCACTACTGGCCTAACATCGTAAAGTCAGTAATAGAAATGCATAAATCGAAGAGAGAGAGAGAGAGAGAGAGAGAGAGAGAGAGAGAGATACCTATAAATACAGCTATATATATATGCATAGAAAAGCGAAAGAAAAGACGCGACACGGCATACGTATAAATTGTGTGCATATTAAAAAAATAAATGCAAATAATTAATGCATACAATAATAAAAATAATATAATAATAAAATGAAAAGGCAAAAAAAAAAAAAAAAACAATAAATAAATATGAAAACACGACAACAACAGACACGCAAACCCAAAGTCCAAGTCCAAGTGGAGAGCCTGTCTAGCAGCTGGCTGCTTGGCTGGCTACGATCTGCAAGCCGCGTCGTAACTGACTCATTGACTGACTGACTGACTGGCTAAGTTGCCTTGGCCAAGTGAAAGAAAGAGTAAATATTTAGGAGCTGCCTTTCTACTTATAAGTGCTCGCATCGTCGTGCGTTGCATGCGATCGCGGCGGCCAGTGGAAGCGGCAGATAGCGACAATCGAAATGCACAATTATAATTATTAAATGCTGCCATTTATGGCTTATCGATAATTGATCGATAATTGGCATAATGCTTCATGTCTGCGCAAATTAGCATTTAATTTGTATTTGACATTAGCAGCATGCCAGCACAAATGCAATTATCTAATTTTAGCGATGCAGCAACTAGCGATAAGTTATCGATTATTTTTAAATGCTACCAAAAAGATGTCGATAACCGATTTATACTATTTTTGAAGTGCATGTTATCTATAATTTATCGACAACCCAAACGATATTTGTTTGCATATTAAGATCTCGTCTTAATTACAATAGACAAACCCAGACATTGATAAGTTTCATTTGCGTGCCTATCGAACAATATTCAGCTATCGATACTTCTATCTATCGATTAGCAACTTGAACTGTCGCAACAGCCTGGATAACCTTAGCGGATCAATCGAGCGGTCGTAGAACTCACGCTGTTGTTTCAGTTGAGTTATTTGATATACATACATATATATTTTACTATAGCATCGTGTGCCACGCCCCGTCCGAACTTATTAATTGTTTATTAATTATTTACTTTTTTATGTGCTTTTTATTTTTATAACTTTTGAAATGGATGCGAGCTGCGAGAGTGGGAACGGTCAACGCCACAAGACGCTGACCAATATCATGGCCAACTGATGAGCATGACGATAAAGACAATAACAATAATGTTAATGCTAATGACAATGACAATGACAATGATGCTGATGATAATGATGATGACGTCACGAGTTGTATAGCCTAAAAATGGGTCAGATAAGCAGCCGAGCAAAACTAGATTGAACAATTGATTTAGTTCACTGTTGCTGCTACGTGCCGCATTTTGTGGCATCTATGCTAGTCGCTGTTCGCTGTTCGAAGTGAACTTTAACTTGGCCCTTTCAGGCGCACATATCAGCGCAGAGCTAGCCCCGTCGCTGGCTAATTAAAGGCAGACATAAAACTCTACTGCCTCTACACCCACAGCCTGCAACAAAGAGCTGCAACTTACAATTGCCGCCTGGCATTGGACTCATTACACGCAGACGCAAGGGCGAGCTCTTCACTGTGTGCCTGTGTCTGTGTGGAGCTAAGGGAGCTGCCGTTTGGCTGTTGCATTTCATGCACGTCACGTAGCATCCATGTTCCGCTCCACGCCTGCCACAAATTCATGCGTGCAGCGCTATGAAACCAATCAATGCAACAGCAACAGAAACAACAACAGCAGCGGATGCAGGCGGTGAGCGGGTGTCGATGGTTCGCTTGGCGTGACGCCGCCGCTGTTTTGCTGTTGCTGTTGCAGCAGCAACAAAATGAGGCAAAATCATGCGTAAAGATTTTTCTACATATGCTTGTTCTCTGAATGAGCTGGTGTCCATCTGTGTGTGTGTGTGTGTATGTGTGTGTGTGTGTGAAACACGCGTTGCTATTTCCGTTCTGGAAGCAGCAACAGCACAACAGGCACGATCGCTGCCAACTGGCAAATGGGTCAATCGATGGCGTAGGCCAGCCAGCAGTTGTCCAGAGCAGTTTTAATCAGGAGTATTGAACAATTTATCGATAGGCAAGCTATACCGATTAATGAATGGCTTTGTTCAATCAGAAATGATTAACAATTGTATTCACATAAACTTATTATACTTTTAGATCTAGTTTTAATAACAACAACATTGGAGCGAAATTTCTATGGCTCATTTTACGGTCTTAGGAATGCTAATCAGCCACAACTGAGTAACTGATCGACTATAACAAACATAATTACCATTAATCATTATTCACGTATATATTTGTATATAGTTACTGCATCGATTTCAAGTGTTCATAGCCTGAGCTTCAGTTTCTAATTAAATTTTAAAATAATTAATTTATGGAAAGAAAGTGCTATAAAACTCAAGAAGTCGTCATAGATAGATGCGCATAGATAACAGTTTATTCATTTATTTATTTTTTTAAAATAATTTATTTGCTTAGATTTGGCAAAGAGAGAAATTGACTCGATTCGATTCATCAATTGTAAAAGCTTGCCCATTGCTGTTTATTCAAGCAGCTCATTGATCATTGATCGTTCATTGATCATTGATGATCATTCATCGATCATTTTTCATTCACAAACATACGAATGTGTGTGTATTTGTTTAAATGTATTGCAATTGCAATTGCAGTTTTATTTGTGTTTATAATTCATTCACACACACACTCACACACACCAGCTGTAGCAGCAGCAAATTAACAACAGTTTTGCTGCCTTCCACTCCTTCAGCTACGCTCATGTGCTCCCATGTGCTGTTGCTACAATGTTCCCGTTTGCGCTTCCCCTATGGCCAACGCCTGCCCCTCACCCTCTCTTGTTTTCTCTCCCACTCGTATGCCTCGTCTCTCTCCTCCTTCTCTGGCATGGGGCTCACCCCAGTCTCCTCGTGTTCCATGTTCCATGCTCATTCATGCGCACGATCATTTCATTCATATGCACAATTTAAACGACGCACACACACACACTCGCACACACATGCACACTCGAACAACACACACTTACACACACGTACAGTTGGCATTTTGTAGTAAAAATTTGTATTCGCGCAGCACGAATTAATGTTTATTTATTCTTGGCTCGCTTTTCTTTCCATCTCATTGCTGCTTCCTCTTTTTCTTCGCCCCTTCTTCTTCTTCTTCGTTTGTCGTCGCCATTTTTTCAATTAAATTTCAATTTAAAGTTTCTTCCTGAGCCACCCTCGCCTCCCATTGCTTCCCCTCTCCCTTCTCCGCCACTGTCTGTCGCTCTCGCACTCGCTTCGATTTCTATCTGCGTCTTGTTGATATTATCGCTGCCAGAGCCAAGAAATATAAGAAAATAACAACAAACAGCAACTTCTTAGGCATTTTTCTTGTCATTCTTCTTTCTCTTCCTCTTCTTCTTCTTCGTTTCGTCTTAAGTAATTAAAATTCATTCAAATATTCGTTTAACGCATATTTTGTTGCCTCCTTCATCTCTTGCTCCTCTCAGATTCTGCTGCAGTCCGATCGAAGGTGGGAGAGTTGTGGTTGGGGTCTTATCTCCTATCGCTGCCTTTTGCAACATTTCGCAGTGCATTTCACACAGCCAAGAAAATGTTATATACAACATTGTTACATATTAGCCAGTTTGTTGCTGCTGAAGGTGGGGAACAACTGGGCAAAGGGCAGGGACCTGGGGGGTTGGGGGGGCGCAGTGTGGGAGCTAGGGAACTGGCTGATTGGCTGACTGCTTAGTTAGGGCAAGCTGACGGCACCGTTGGGGCCTTAGACAAAGCGCAATACAAAATAGACAATGGAATGTTGTGGCCCAAAATGGAGTTGGCCAACAACAGCAGCAGCGGCAGCGGCAACAATTGGCAACACTTTTGCTTTAGCCGTGGCGCTCGCTGCTTGCAATTGTGTTTGCGGTTGCGACTTTCGCAGCAATGTCCGCATTTTTTCATCATCATCATCTCTACTGCTGCCACTGTTGCTGCTGCTGCTTCTTCTTCTGCTTGTTGCTGTTGTCTCTGTGGCATCCATCCGCTTGCGGTTAGCCGGCTGCTGTCGCCGTTGCAGGGCTCTCGCTGTGACGCCTCTAACAAAAAGAAAAATCAAATGCAACAAAAACTGCTCAGGCTATGCAACAGCCCAGCAACAACAACTACAACAGAAACAGCAACATTAATAGCTCCCGTTGCAAGTAGGAAATGTTGCATAATTTATGAGGGGAAAATTGTTACAGTTTTCATCGTCGACTTCATTTTCTTTGTCATTTGTGTCTAGGTTTTCATTCATTATTTTTTTTTATATATTTTTTTTTTAATGCAGCAACAGCAGAAGTAGCAGCTAGAGGCGGCCTTGAAGTGGGTAGGCGAGCAACAATGGGCGGAGAGGAAGGGATATTAAGAGAGGAAGCTAGAACAAAACAAGTAAGAAAACTCTAGTCGAGACCGCTCGACTAGGGTATACCCTGAACCCTGCGAAGAACCGCAATTCCAAGCAATCTCCGTTTCTTTAATATACATAAGTATATATATGTTCATTACACGCAAAACATACACACACACGCACAGGCGCACGTACACACAAGCGCAAGTCGGTGCGTCAGCTGTTCTTTGGCTGCTATTTGCATGGCAATGATATGGGAATTTAAATGTTTAATATCTTTTTTTCTAGAGCAACGATTCTGATCAAACTTGTTGGGCGTGATCATGTCATCCATATGTATGTATGTGCCAAAGCACAAGTCTCTAGTATTTGATATACGGGAGTTACAAATTTGAGGCGAAGGGGGCGTGGCACCCAAAATTTAACAAAAACCGAAATTGCGTAAGGCTTACATAACACTAAATGCAAAATTTGAAGACTCTAGCTAGAAAGATGAATTAGATAGAATTTTATAGCTTAATTTAGATTTTCGTTTTTAATCGATAACAATAAAACGATAAAAGTTATCGAATTTCTGAAACAAACTCGATCTTTTCGTGCTATACAGGAACCTACATAAAAAATTTCAAGTCTCTAGCTCTTGTAGGTTCTGAGAACGACGCGATCATACATACGGACAGACGGACATGGCTATATCAACTCGGCTTGTCATCCTGATCAAGAATATATATACTTTATGGGGTCTGCCACGCCTCCTTCTGCCTGTTACATACATTTCAACAAAAACATTATACCCTGATTTCCCATTTTCAATGGGTTCAGGGTATAAACAGAAGATGAAGAATAAGAAGATAGATCGGAGAGAGATTAGACAAAGGAGAGAAAGACGAGAGACTAGGAATGAAGTGAGAGGTAAAAGAGGCACAAGAATACATAAAAGGCAGATAGGAAAAACGAGTGGAAAGAGAAGAGAGAGGTAGATAAAGGAGGAACAATAGGGAAGACGAGGGAGATATAGAGAGAGAGAACAAACGAGAGGGCAGAGAAGAGAGGGGTATCTTAGTGACAGCGACTTGGAGAGTCCTAGAAAGAGGAAATATATAGAAGGAACGATGCAGAGTAGTAGAAAGGAAGATATATACAAAGTGGGACATAAATGCTAAGGAAAATACGTGTGAGATAAATCCAAAAGAGAGAGAAAGGAAATAGCAAAATATTATGAATTTGTAAGCTTTGTATATGATAGCCACAAATAGTTCTCTAATAATCTGCCAAGAGCCTCATCAACTACAGCTTTAACTATATATCCTAATCGAATTTAGCCAAGTGTTTTACCTAATTAAGTTTTCATCATCAACAATTGAAGATCAATGAAAGTTCATTGAACCAAGTATCTTTCAACTTTTATGAATCGAAGCATTAAAATAAAAGCAATAAAAAAATTGAAATTGAAATTCATGAAGTCAAGCTTGAGTGAGGAAGTTGAATGGAAAGATTTAGTGGACGGCAGTCACTGGGCAACAGGTCAATCTGTGGCCTGTTGCTCAATTTTTTGCCATTCTAATTGCACAAATATCTATACTAGTTGCACAGTTGTGTATCTAGAGTCGAACAAGTCGAAGCTGTAGCTGCGAGCGAGCAGCCACTGAGCTGAAACATAATAACTGATGGAGAACAACCACAGCAACAGCAGCAATAGCAGCAACAACAGCAACAAGCGACAAGGCAAATGATTCGCTTGTCCTTCAGGTGCCGCACCGAATGCCTTTCCCATACAGCCCCTTCAACCCACAGCCCCCGTCCCTTTCCCACACCCCCGCCAGCTGCAACGTTTCGGCCAGACGTCAGATTAATTATTTTGCATCGTAAATAAATTGTGCATGCGGCAATTTAGTTAACAAATTATAGTTGTGTGTTGAGTGTTATGTTGTGTGTCTGTATGTATACATATATATGTGTGTGTTTGTGTGATTGCGGCTTGCAGCCGTAGCGCCACTGCCCAAGTGGCGCCAGCGACAAAATAGCGACGCCAACGCGTTTTCTGCGCGATTTTTATCGCTCGCTCTACAACTTTTGCTGCTGCTTCTTCTTCCATTTTAGTGATTTACGTTTGAAGATTATCGCATCAACGCGTGACAGCAACTGAATAAATGCTGTAAGTGCTGTAAGCACAGTGAATAGCCACAGTTTATGATGGAAAGGACAAAAGTTTGAGTTGAGTCAAAGACTTGATCAATTTTGAGAGCTTTGTCCCTTGGCTATTTCTTGAATGAGAGTTTGGATATTATGATTGGGCTTATTCCAATTGAAAGTGCCCGACTAAGAGATACTATGCCAGAACTTGAGCAGAGCTGCTGGTCTATGGATCTTGCCTGTACCCTCATATACCTATGTATGTAACATATGGATGGAATGTAGGGACTTACCTAAAATCCGACACACATATAGTCTGTGTATTAAATTGGAAAGTTAGGAAAGAAAACGTGATATGGGCTTCAATCTATGCTCCAAAAGCCACTTCAAAATATCGATTTATATCGATAACCATAAAATTCAGTTACTTATCAAAAAGAACGAAAAATTCGAGCTGCATATGATAAAATGACAAAGTATCCCAAAACGTATGCTTCCTCTGCGCATATACGGACGTAAGTACGGTCATGGTTATATCGGCTCAGGTCGTTCTGGTACATATAAATATTGTTTTTTTTTACTATCAGACACGGTTTCTTCTACCTTTTACACACATTTAGTTAAAACTAAAATCAAGTAAATTATTTATTTATGGAATCAGATAATTTTCTCCGATTTATTCCGCTTATAAGGCACTTAAGATCCATTCTTAGTAATAGATAATTATAAAAACTTAAGCAATTTAAAGCCAAGCGAAAACTAATTTATACTTGCTGTCACTTTTTAGTGGCAAAGCGACAATGCGATTAAGAGAAAGGAGAATTGTTTAGCTCTGCTTTTCTCTGTGGGAAAAAGTATTTCTACCTCGTTGCCAGACGACAATTGTTGTATGCAAATGCAGTGGATTCACTTTTGCTATTGATTCTTTGGGTCTGTTCCCCCCAGCCGCTGCGGTCAACTCAGCCCACTATCCGGCTTCGTGTTCCGTATGCAAATCAAAGCTAATTGCGAATGCCGCTGGCGTCGTCGATCAACCGATCAGCCGGTGTCCACTTTGTCAGTTAGCCAAACGGCGTCTCAGAAAGCTTTGTCCAAACGCTGACATAATAATTACCACACAAACTAAGCGACAAACGTTTCGTACGAATCAAATCAAACCCACCTGGGCCCCCACTGCCTCAGCTCCGCCTCGCGCTCTATTCAGCATTTGCCAGCGCCTTGACAGGTTGCCCAACCGTTGTCAGCTAATCGTCAGCTATGCGCCACCTACCAAGACCCACTAAGACAATCAACCAACCAGCCAACCAAGCAACCAAGCAACCTAAGCTGTAACTTGAAATGTTTCCTTTTGGGTTTGGCCGATGTTTGGCATTGAACCATGAAATGTTTTTGCACGTTATACATATACCCTGTACATTTCAAATTTACATAAATGGGTATGCATATTTTATTCATTCACTGTGCATATGGCTTGAAAGTTACTTCTGTAATTGACTATGAGCTAGGGCATCTATTTCACATCCTATACTATACTTGAAAAGCATAGCACAACAGCAATGGTCTAATTTCAGTTTACTATAAGATCAAATATTGTTTGCCAATATATACATACAATATATATATATATACGTAATTATAATTATATATATACGTAATTGCTTTGCCAACTAAATACCAAGTTCTAAGTTCCACACTTATCTTCACATCTAACTATTTTGGGTCAATTTACAGGGTATGAAACGGATTGTGCACTTTGGCTTAAAGCGCCACAGCAGCTGGCGCTGTAAATAATTGTTGATGTTTTTCTTTCATAGTTATTGTGCGTTTTTTCTTTATTTTTTGTTTTGGACTCAAAAGCCACTTACGAGAGTTAACACTGACGTCGCGACGTATGTGTTGCGCCCCCCAAATGCCGCCGTCCGGTCACGCCTATTCGCCGATTAGATAATAGAGACAAATACAGAGCCCAAAACAAAAAAAAATTGTGAAAAACGAAAGAAAAAAATTTTAAATAATATTTATGCAATTTTGTTAGGCAAGAGGCATCAATCAAGCTGATGAACTATTAACAACTTGACAGCGCGGAATTACAAATAAAAGGAGAGAGAAATATAAGTTAATTTCTGAATTAGAACTGAGCAGTTCAGCCGAGAGGTAAGCTTGAGAATTGGATCTATTGTATTTGAATATGTAGAAGACTTTGTATCAATCTGTATCCTGATAACAATTTATATAGCTTAAATGGGTGAAGTTTGATATCGAATATTATCGAATTGCTAGAGGAGGACATATGAGCTTATACTATGAGAGGTAGATGTGTTTATGAAGACAGTTAAACAGATCGACTCGACTTCTCCCATACACCTGAAGGTTTTACAAATATTCCATTCTCATTTTCAGGAATTTCAAATATTCATAAAAATTGTAAGTGAAATTAAATAGATTAAATTGTCAGCTCAGCAAAGTATGGTTCAAATGGATCGATCGTCTGTAAAGCTCTCTAATGCTGCTGGTGCGGCTAAAATCTTTCGAATCTTGTCGTCTGTCTAGCTGCAGTCTGCAGTTAACAGCACATTTTGCGCACAGGTCTGCAGTCTGATTAACTGCTGTCCGCAAACAGAAAGTTTCTACGCGAGTTTTTCTTACTTTTTGCTTCTTCTTCCTCTCTCTTTGTCCATGGTGCATACTTTCTTTTTTCAAGCCATGCGCCTTCTGTATGCATTCAATGCTTACCTTTTGCCTGTCTGCTCGCCCGCCGCTGCTCTGCTCAGTTCCCCACTCTCCACTGCTCACATTGTGCTCTCTTTATTACCCCTCGCCCGCACTAACTGATGCACTGCAAAATTTCTTCTTTGCTGCTCACTCTCCGCTCCCCTTGGTGCCATGCTATGCCATGTTCTACAAGCTTCTGCTCTGAGTATATTCCCTCTCTCCGGCTTACGTTTCGCTCTCTCTCTCTCTCTCTTAATTCCCCTCCAGCAAGCCAGCTATGCTGTATGCCCGACTTCTGCTAGCTTCTGCATTTCCCCACCCCTCGCTTCGTATGTCCTTCCCTTTGGCTTTTTCGCCGTGGAGCCGCCGCTGCGTTCTTTGCTTTTGCTTTTGCCTTTGTCTCTGTAGTTGTTTCGCTTTTACTTGATGACTTTTTGTTGCTCTCATTGTTGTCGGGCCATAAAAGCGCGCAAGTTGTCAATTATTTTATAATAAAAAGCGCGACCGGCCACACATTAGCCGAGAAAGGTAGGCAACAGCCGCAAGAGGCGGCGCAGCCAGACGGCGAATGGCCCAAAACATTTAGGCCAAGAACTGACAAAGACCACGACGAGTCGCCAGCTCTCTATGTACCTCGGTTTGTGTGTCTGTGTGTGAGTTAAGGTTTTTGTTAAACAACAACAACTACAACAACGACAATTATTGGCCATTGGCAAAAATGTTTGCGGTCAGCGCGAGTGAAAAGCAATTCAGTGACAACAAACCCTAGCCCCTCCTTCACCCCCCCCCCCACACACACACACACACACACTTTGCCCATTCCGTTTTACCCCTTTTAACACACGGCAAGCAACTGTGACTCGCTAATTGGTTAACTGCAATTGGCAAACTTTTCAATTGCCGTTGACCCACAAAAAGAATAAAAACGAAAAGTAAATGCAGAAAAAAGTGGCAAAAACGCAAAAATTTGCCCAAATTGTGTTAAACAGTATGCGCAACAGCTTAGCTGGAGATCTGCTAAAAGGGGCGAGAGAGGGGGTGCGAGGGGGCGTAGGCGATGGGAGTTTGAACCACCTTTGTAGCGGTGGGCGTGGCTAATATAGACAGCGAAAACGTGACCACAAAAGCCAGGAAAATTCAATTAACACACGATTCAAACGATACGATTTACAGCCAGCTACACGCTAGTCAGGGGGCGTGGCAGTTAGAGTATACACACATATATATGTATGTGTGTCTATGCAGCTGTCAGGAGTTACAAATCAATGAACTGTATGCCAGATAGAGTAAATCAATCATAGTAAATGCGGGTACTTGAAACTGTTTTGTAACTACAGTTATCACAATAAAGTCACTTGTATATAATTCAAATGTTAAATTTAGTGGGCGATAACATAAATACGTAAGTATGTTTCTTGGGGAATTGAATCCATAACTCACAACCTCCTTTGTTAGTTGAAATACCCTAAAATGAGTATCGACTTCTATGCTTACCTGCAAAGAGAAGGATTAAGAAATACAATTAATATACATATAGCTACATATATGATTATTACAATATAATGTTATGAAATTAGCTTAACAGTCGCAGTTACTGTCACTGTTGCAGGCAAAGTAACAGTTACAGGCCCAATCACAGTTACAAATCACATTTACGGATATTTTCAGTCACAGTTACTGGCACCCTTAGTCCGGGTCAGAAGCTCAATCACAGTTACAGTCATAGTCACAGTCACGGGACGCGGTTATAATCTCATTAACAGCTTAGGTCACGGTCACTGTTGCCGTTACCTTTACATTCGCAGTCACATTCTCTTCTACAGTCACAGTAGCAGTTACATGCACTGTTACAGGTAGATTTTAAGTCACATTTAAAGTCTCTCACAGTCACAGTCACAGTTACAGTAACAATCATAGTCATATAGTCACTTTATTGCCAGCCGCCTTTGGCTGTCGCTTGTAATCAAGGCAAATGACAATTTCTTATCAAAGAACAAGAACTACAAGTACAACAAATAATGAACGCCCGCATTTGCGAAGCATGTTGTGGTTGCTGTTGTTGTTGTTGCTGCTGTTGTTGTTATTGTTGCTGTCCTCAATTTGCGTAAAATGGCACAACGAAATAAATTAAAATGCAGCAGCAGTCGCCATAGTAGCCGCAAGACTCGCTTAAGATTCCCCACACACACATGCATACACACCAACTGAGTGTGTGTGTGTGTATGTGAGAGAGCGGAGGAGTTGGGGTTGTCAAGGGAGGCGGGGGATCATGTCAAGGCATGACTGCAACGATAACAAAGTCACATTGTTATCGACGGCGCAACGCAACAAACGCGCCACAGAATAGAAAAACAAATGACAGCAACGAATATTAAATACACTACATAAGTATGGTTTCAGATATAGTAAATACACTGCATATATATAGCTGTATAGTAAATACAAATTATATATCTACTCCACGAGTTAAGGGCATTTGACGTTTTCAGTTTCGATTTTCTAAACATATCTTGTACTTTCATTTTTCAGTTATCGATAAGCTATCGATCATCGAGAAATGCCCATGAATAGCTTTTCATTCCTTCCGACAGGCTGCCTGCTTGAGCTGATTAGCCCCACAGTTCTTTAGCCTGAGAAGCTCTTAGCTCGTAGCGAATCGGCGCATATTTGATAGAGTCGCTTCCATGTTGGGTGTGATAACATGTCCATATAGTGCCTAGAGAGCACTGCCTCTGGCTGCCTGCTAGCTACGTCTTGTGGGTGACTTGCTCTTGTTGCTGATGTCGTTTAATTTGCATTAAGCTAGTTTTGCCAGCAGTAACAGCCGCAACAGCAGCAGCCACAGCATCTGAAATGTCCGCTCGTTATGGCAGCGGCGCAACATCAAAGCGTAATTTATATATATATATATATATATATATATATATATATATATATATATATATATATATATATATATATATATTTATATATTTAGTTTTATTTAATTTAGTTTTGTTTTTGTTTTCTGCTTTTTAGTTTCAATTGAGTTGAAATGCGCAACAAGCTAAGAAACAAGTCGCAGTGAGCCAAAGAAAATTGCATGAAAATCTTTTTAGCGGCTTTTTGTCTTTTCATATTATTAACAACAAATTCAAATTACGTTTATGGACAGCAACAAAATGTGGCACGACTTTACAAATATATATATATATATATATATATATATATATATATATATATATATATATATATATATATATATATATATATATATATATATATATATATATATATATATATATATAGATAGATAGAACGAGAGACAGATAGCTTTTGCTAGCTATAGCAAATGCAATCGCTTGCCACGCCCTGAAATGACCAGCACACGTGCGCAGCGGCAACTGTTGCTTCAGCACTGACCACCCGCCATGCCTGTGTCAGCTCCCCCTTCCCCTGATTCGCCCCTCCCCCCACGATTAGCGCTTGAAATGCGGCCAAAGCGCAGCGGGCGCCACAGCTGAGACAACAACCCGAAACTAACAAGCCCAACTTAGCGGAGACATCAACCAGGCAGGTTAGCTAATGCGTGGGCGTACAAGAGGGCCTGCATTATAGCTATGGCGTGGCAAAAATAATAATATAATTAATGGCACCACTTTAATGCAATTATTGCATAAATATATTGCCAAGACAATAAATATTGTTCCTAGTTGTTGTTGTTGCTGCTGTTGTTGTCGGCAAATTAACAAAGGCCGCTAGTTAGACGCCCCAGCGACCCCAGGCTACCACGCCCCGCTGACCAGCAAGCAGAGCTCAGTCCTCAGCTAAGCCCTCATCTGAGTCTACCTTCTAACACCAACTTAACGGACTGTAAAGCAAAATGTCGTAAAAGAAAAAAGTGGAGCACACACACACACATGAAGACCGGGTCGACTACAAAGATACCCTGTCAATAAAGCGATAGCTAAATCTGAATTGACGGCAACTTTTAGATAGATAAGAAAATAGAATATATCTGAACACAAAGCTGCCCTATAAAATTACAAAAGCTTCAGATTTGCCAATGAAAATTTGATCTTAAAAAAGTTAAAAAATATGAAAATATATAAATCATATAAATATTGGAGAAATTTTTGAACATCAAATATTATTTTGTAAATCAGTATTAACTCGACTATTTGAAGACCTTGTAGGGCATTGTAGACATAGTAAATACGCAATTTACTATTAATTTATTATAAATTTGCTCTATTACAGGGTATATTGCAGTGATGTCCAGAGCAGTTGCTGCTGCTCTTAACATTATTGAGCTGCATTGAAATTTCGTATTTTTAGCATTAGCCATTTGTACAGAATTAGTTGCTCGCTTAGCCATTTATTTTAGCTACTTTATGGCCATTTTACGACTTTTTATTATTGTGGCTGCCCAGCTGATTGGTGGCCATAATGCAAGCAAACTTGCATTGGCTAATAAAAACTTAGTTAATCAGTTGTTCGAGCACTGCATTAATTATATAAGGAATGCCGCTGAAAAATGTAAGTGCAAAAAGCTGAGAGCAAAATCAAATGAAATGCACTCTGACAATTGATCAGTGGAATGTCATATATTTGAAAGGAAGTTAAGCTAGTTAGCTTCCTTCAAACAATAACTCAGCAAAGTTTTTAGGTGAGCAAATTTCAGAGTAAAACTCCTAACAATGGGTTAAAGTGTCTGTCAAATATATAGCAAATTCAGCGAGAATTCTATATTCAATTGACCACTTCCAAGTGGAATGTTAAATAGTTAACAGCAAGTAATGGTCAGTTAGGCTAGTTAACATCAATTTCAGTTCCCTTCCATATATTTCGCATCTCTTATTCAGAGTTCGGATCGAAAGGGACGTTTATTAATCAAAATATATTCGCATAGTTTTTAACTATATAAAAACTATTTAAAATAGTAATTTGCAAAAAATTTGTGTGTTTCAAACGAGGTCAACTCCCAGCAACAACAATTCGCTCCGCTGCTGATTGTGACTGCGGGTCAGCTGATGGCCAGCGGTGCAGCAGCAGCGCGTGCGAAATTTCAATTTGCCAACACTGTTGACCCGCTCACGAGCCGTCAGTCAGTCAGTCAGTCAGTCAGTCAATCAGTCAATCAATCAAATCCGCCAAGCTAACTGACTGCGGCCTTTTAAAGTGAAACTCTCTATTTGCCACAAACTAAAAAAATGAAGGCGTGAAAAGCTGCGCAAGTTCCGCCTGAAAATGTGAAAATTGTGTGTGTGTGTGTGTGTGTGTGTGTGTGTGTGGGAGGTAGATGGGCGGGCAGGTATGGGGTGGCTGGAGCTGTCTTTACGTTTTCCGTTTTCGCCAAGCTGCTTGGCTTGGGGTCACTCGCTGGCTATAATCCAGTTGATCAGCTGTTGAGTTAGTGGCTCAGTCGGTTTCCTCGTGCTTGTTAAATCGCATGCATAAATCACAAAGAGACACAGAAAAGCTCCCTCCCACCTCCCATCAACCCCCCACCCACCACAATCAACTACTGCAGTTGCCACGCCTCTCTCTCGGCCCCTTGCATCGGCGTGTAAACGTGTTTTGCGACGTTTGTGGAATTTTGCTAGCGTGAGTTGTGGCTGGCATTTGTTTGCCGCAGGAGGCTGCACGGTCGGGGCGGGGAGGATATTTCAATTTATTGAACGTTTAAGTTTATAAGTTAAAAGCTAATTGAAGTTTGACGTTACAGCTCGGCGACAACAACAACTGTCTAGCAAAGCACAGAAACAAAAACAAATCCCCAACAGCAATTGGCATGGCGCGTTTTTTGTCGCGCTCAATGCAAATGTCGCTCGCGTTTTAAGCCGCGCGCGAGCACTGCGTGTGCGGCGCCAGGTCGCCAGCGGCTTTGGCTTTGTCCGCTTTTGGTGCTGTGCTGCAACACACACACATAGAGTCACACGGAAAAGGCATTGAGAACCGCTTGACAATTGGCAGCGTATCTCCATTTTGGATCTGGAGAGACGCCGTCTTTGATCGCGTTTTGTTGTGCGGGTGGTTGGGTGGTTGCGCGCGATCGATACGTACCCAAGTCGAGCCAAAAAGGTAAACGATTTTATACCCTATACTAACATCAGATGGTGGTGTGGATAGAACTTTACTAAGGTAGATTGAATTGAGTCATGGCTTGCTCTACCTATATCGATAAATATCGATATTGGGGTAAGCATTAACGACTCATTTTGTGAGTCAGCCTTCTTTATCAACTAATGGCGATTCTAAGACTGTGTATTTCAGTGCGACTCGTGTCGTGATATTATTGTATAACGATATATAAAGCCAGCTTACATTCGCTGGAATACTTGTAACGAGACTTGGCTGTGCAGGGTATGTTGTAGTCAAGTTTTGGGCTTTTGCCATGGGCTTGCTATGATCGTTTCTGTTGCGATTGCTGTTGTTGTGCGCTTGCATTGCAATTACAATTAAATACGTTGTAGTTGTAATGAAAAGCGTTTATTGTTTATGATTTATCATCGCTATTATTATTATTATTGTTATTACCCACGTTTCTCTCTCCCAGAATACAGTGTCGGCTCTTTAGCCTCGTCTCGTCTCGTCCTCCTACTGAACCACCTTCGTTCTTCATAATGGCGGCTAATTTGACACTGGAACACGCCTGAGATCGTCGCAATTGTCGCTGTCTCGGCTGTCAAATCAAACTTCGAAGCCACTCGACACATTTCACAATGAGTGACGCCCCCCAAGCCACCTGCCAGCCACTTGCACCCCTGTGCCCAATCATTAGCCAGCTGAACGGTCACTCCCTCCGCGCACACTCTCAGTCGACCTACCCTGCTCCACACATTGCGACGTCGTCTCATTCTATTTAGCATTTGTATGTTAATTATGCTAATTAAAACTATACAAAAACACGTTAATAATATTGGCATAGGTGTTGGCCCGCCGCTTTGCTTCGACTGACTTTGGTTCGACAAGCTGCTAGAAAATTTCTTTTCCTAAAGCATGTGCCCATATTAAGTTGGGCCACAACCATCCACGTTGTCTGGTCTCGTCTCGTCGAGTCTTGGCGGCTTGAAAAAACTTTTTAAGTTGCATTGAAAATATATCTTTTCGTTTTCATTCTATCAAGAAATTTATTTATACAATGTAGTTATTGTTATCGATAGTTAGCAGTAGTGGAACTGACTTTTGATTATAATCTACTGATTTATATAGTTTGTATTATTACTAATGTGGACAGCACATATACTCATTCACTTATGTGTATTCGTAGGGCTAAAAAGCCAAGTACAAATTATCGATTATACTATCGAAAACTCTCACATTTCATTAGGAATTACGTTATGAGTCTGAATTAGGTCCTGAGTCAAGCAAAACCATTGATTAGATTTTGATAATTATAGTCACTTCCTATATTTTATAATAGCATTAGAGAAAGATTATTCATAGACAAATCGTTATCGTTCTGATGCTTTCTACTATCATCAAAAGAGAGTTATCAAATAAGAACTAACAATGGGGACGAAATCTTATTCATTGTGATTTCGTCCCTTTCGTTAGTTCTTATGCACAACAATAATCTTAGAGCAGGCCATTTCAAATAATTTATGAACAATAATCAATCCAATTTTTCGATATGTTTAACAAACCATTATCGATTGTTATCGATAAGTCCCATGCATACAACTGCTTCTTAGCCATTTCTATTGAAAAATCTATAAAAAACTGTTGTCGTGCATGCCCAATAAAAAATATGTCAGTTGACGCTTAGTTATTGGCTTTTTATTTATTTCTCATTTTATTTGGATTTTTGTTTTGTCGAAATGCTCGCAATTTGTCAAAATGTTTGGCATTTGGCAAATATTTTGTCACGATTCTTCGTGCCAAAATCTCGCAATCGTAATTAAATTCCAAATGCATGTCGGCCGCTTCGCAAAGCTGAAGTTCAAGGCCAAAACGCTGAAGGCTGTCGCCTGTCTGCCGCCCAATTCCAATTGGAATCCAGTTACGAGCACAATATCAAATTGACAGACCATTAAAGCGTGTTTTGAATTTATTTTTCTTTTTTTGCATTATTTTATGTTTTGTAAATCATAGAAACTGTAACGGTTTTCAAATTGTTTTTTTTTTTTTTTTGATTTGGTGGTTTTTTATTGTTGTCGACGATTTTTGTTTATTTATTTTTATTGACAGCGAAAGTTAGCTAATGTAATATGTATAGGCCAATATAATGGCAAATGATTAACACAATTCCATTCTGTTCCGGACACCGTTAAGACTTTACAATGAAAACCAAGCAAACAAATGGACGGCAGGGAATCAAACAACTTGGTTTTAATTGTAAGCCCCATTTGGCCTAAAAACAAATTTGGGCTGAGAAACTTGGAGAATTGGCAATCAGCAACCAAATTACTTTGTTTGCTCATAAATATTTTCTTTATTTGATCTGAAGAACTTGTTCTTGATTTATTAGAAACAAAATTATAAACTCTCAAATTCTTTTATTAGGCTTAAACGCGTTTCCTTGCATGGGAAATCAAGTCAATTTGTATAAGGTGACATTTTTGTGGATTTAAAATACAAATATTTTAATGATCTAAATGAAACGAAAAGAGGGATTAACTGCAAAATCTTTAGAATTTTTGTGGAATTTTTTTTTTTTTTTAACTTTAGGATAAAATCAGTGGCAAATAGGAAAATTGAATGCTTTTAATTTGCAGAAACAGCAACAAAAACCAAAGAAGGTGTACCTGTGTACTTTTTTTTTTTTAAATAGATATAAAATATAGGAGGAATATAGAGGAAGCATTCAATGCAAAGAGAGCCTATTATTTTTCAATTTATTTTGCATTAGATTGAAACAGTCATGAAAACATCAAAGACATCTCAATATATATACATATTATATATATTATTTTATTTAGCTCTCAGCTCTTAGCACTTTGACAGCTGCCGCGTGACATGATCTATAGGAACGCCCACTGCTTCAATTGTATTTCGATTGATATCAGCGAGAAAGTTGTGTCTCGTAGTTGAAGTTGAAATTGGATTTGATGTTTGAAATACTATTTTTCTTTCTTTTTTCTGTATGGCTGCAAGGACGGGTGTAGGCTTCAAAGACTTTACAAGAAACTAGACGCCAGCTCAAGACAATGCACACGTTGGTCAGCAATGGGCAGCACTGTATAAACAATATACAGACATACATATATACATATATTGGGTAGATCGTGTGGGCGACTGTGGCTCTATGCCTGGTGTCAATGATGACACCATCAGCAGCGGGCTCTGTCTTCATTTCCATGTGTGAGCCGAAAGGCCTGGCGCCCAGAAGCGTCCCACACGAAGCGAAGCGCAGCTCGAATCAAAATCGAAGCCAAAAAAAGCAATGAAAACAAGCAAAAGTCCAACAGCAGGTGCTCAGATAAGGCTGAGTAATCAAAATCGAAGCGTTTCAACAAAACAAAAACCAAAACCAAAAACATCAACAACAACAACAAAAACCCAAGCAAAAACATGTTAAATGTGATTTTATTTTAAATGCATTTTGACCAAGTTTGACCAAAAGTTGCCGCCAGCTAAGCGGGCGCCTTAATGGCGCCAAGGTCGTTCAAGGTAGTCCACAAATGTTTTACGTTCCAAAAGCAATAACAACAACAGCAACAAACTAAGACAAACCTCAACAAAACACATGCGAAAGCATAAAAAAGCGTCGCACGCTGCGTATGCGCAATTTTTAGCTGATCGATCAGACGAGCGGGTGGCCAACAGGGGGAAGGAGGGGCGGTGAGGGCGAGTAGCTGGTGCCAGTGCGCAATTGCGTATGCTGCTCAGGTTTTGAGTGCAACAATACGAAATGCCACAGATATTGCTGCATAAACATTAACAAAATGTTAACTGAATTTTCAATTACAATTTCTATTGGCCCGCGACCCAGTTGGATGGAATTGGGTGTTAGCATATCAAATTGGGTATTATTTAAGCAACATATTATATATTACATATTTATCTCTGCTGAACTTCAGTGCGTTTTGCGATATGTGCGTGGACAGTTCATACTGATTAATACTATATGTGAGTAGGATATGTAATATAAAATGAATAGAGTCGGAGACAGAACCATCATGCGACTGAGCTACAGTCCATATAGATTATATATGTATATAACTTAGTATAGATCTTCTTTATGCACAACGCAAAATGCATATAATAGAAGACATGAGATTTCCGGTCATGGAAATGTAGGTCAGGGTATTTATTTAGTATTTATTTATTTACATATGATCATCGTCCGATGGCGATCTTGGCTTCGTTTTCCCTACTCTCCATTTAACTCAGCTTTGCTCTCTATATATACTCTCGCTCTCTCTCTTTCTCTCTTTCTTTTATTCCTATCGTTCAATATAACTGATTGTATATGGCTTTGTTCTCTTTTTATCTATATTTCAGCTTTAGCTTGGCTGATTCGCTTTTATATTTATATTTATCTCCACCTTTCTGTCTAGTTTTTATGTACATCGATATTTCTATCTCTCTCTCTCTCTCTCTCTGATTTAAAGATAAATAGAGATAGAGATAAAGAGACAGAGACTTTATCTTTATCTCTATTTATCTGTAAATCACTATATATCGTTTTCAGCTTTGTCTATTAGTTTATTTCGAACTCACTTTATACTTCGTCTTAACAAGAGTTAAGAAAATTCTTTTCCTGTTTTTCTCAATTATCTCTATGGGTCTCAGAGTTTTAGATAGAGAGAGAGAGAGAGAGAGACGAAGCTTTACTATTCCTCTTTCCTCACATATATTTCAATATTTAAATCTTTATCTTTTCCTAACCCATCTTAATTCGGCAAACCTGCATTTGTATCTCTCACATTAACTCTCTCTCTCTCTCTCTCTCTCTCTCTCTCTTTCTCTCGTTCTTTCAGCTCTGACTTATCACTCTCTTTCCCGATTTCAGCTTTGCTTCTTTATATATCAGACTCTTCAACATAATACTTCTTTGCTTTGTCTCTTATTCTTAAGCGTTTTTGTTTAAGCATTGTATGTTCTTCTTTCTTTTCATCCACTTCATAAAGTCCGATTTGCACACTGCAAAAATTTCACTGGCTGCTGATTGACTTAACATTTTCAAGCTCTGTGTGTGTGTGTTTGACTGACGGCCTGTGGCATGGCTCATGCGATTGCGTTATGGATCTCTCACCTTGGCCCGTCTCAGTTTAGTCTCTGGTCTTTGTTTTTTTTTAGTGTTGACCAAGTATTTTTGGCTTTGCATGTGTGTGTGTGTGTTATGTGATTGCGATTGCTTTCTGGCTTTCCTTCCTGCTGCTTTTGGCCTTGGCCTGACTCAACCCCCGAGCCGCTGTAGTCGCCTAGTTTTTGGGCCTCCCTTTGAGTGATTGGCGTTTCTTTGTATATATTTTTTGCTCATTGTTTGTTTAATGATTTTGCATGCTGAGGTTTCATAGACAATTTTTGCCATTTGCTGTTAGTTTGTAGTTAGTATTGTTTTTCGCTGTTGTTGTTTTGTTTTGCTTTTATTTTGGGTCAATAGAGCGGAATTCCGTGCAGTTTATTGAACTGTAACTGAGGCGGCGGCGACGGCGGCTCCATATGGCACCAGCAGCAGTTCCAGTTCCAGTTCCATTACCAGTACTAGCACCAGTACCAATACCAATACCAGTTCCAGCTCCAGCATCCCCGCTGGCTGTTTTTGAATCTTTCGGTACCTTTCACAAACTCTGTGATTATGCAATAATATTGCTGACGACGGCCAGGGTTTGTGGGAGCTCTCATTAAATTAACTATTATTCATTAACAATTGCATAATTTTGCAATAAAAATATTTTTCATATGTACATATACTACATATCTATATATATATATATATACTTACACATATATATATTTATACACACGCGACGCATATTGACAGCCGATTTAATTAATTGTTATTGGGTCACAGTAGTTGTATAGCCACGCCCACAATCACAGCGATGGCAACGTCAGAGACTTAGCAACGAAATTCCGGGAATAAATCGCAAGCGGATGAGTAATCCCCCGATAAAGATATATGTATATATGTGTATATAAATACATATATACATATATATATATATATATATATATATATATATATAAATTCAAGTTCATTTGCATGTGTCGAACGATGTAAGCTTTATTTATATTATATGCTAATGATTATGATTATTATTATTATCATTATCATTATTATTATTATTAGTATTATTGTTGCTGTTAACCTTGAATCTCTGCTTTTTTATTGCATTTGCTGTTTTTTAATTATGATATGCAAGCGCATTTTGAATTGTCGCATAATTTCCTAGTTCGATAATAACAATAAATTTTCCTTTGCTTTTTTTTTAAAGTTAATTACATTAATTGTAAATTTTTTGCCACGCCTTCTTGTCAGCTTCTAAGCGCTATAAATTTTAGCATATATTTAATATCATTTAATTATTTTTTTAAACTTTATTTCATGGTTTAAATAAATTGATATTTTAGCCAAAGGTCAGCAGAACTTGTTGTTGATTCACTCGCATCTTTCTGGTTTCTCTCTCCCTCTCTTTCTTTCTCTGGCTGTTCCTCTGTCTCTTTCACTGTTTCTCTCCTTGACAACTGTTGATTGTTTATATACTCGCTGCACTTATATAGACGTAGTAATCGCGCCTTATTATATATATATGAAAAAAATTGCTTGCTTTATTTGCTTTTGCTTTTGACTCCTAATTAGTCATAATTAACTGTTCAATCATATATATGTACACATATATAGATATATATACACTTTATATGCAAACGTAACTAAACTATTTAATTTATTTTTTTTTTATTAATCGAACTTTGCTTACTTTTTATCGCAGTGTCCCTAAATGAAAAGGCGAAGTTAAAGAATATTTATGTTTTATATATATCAGCTTTTCGACATACATATTACTATAGTACACATACGTGTATTTTCATGAACGTCAACTCTATATATATTGAAGTTGTAATTACCAAGTAAATTGATAAGCTTCGGTTAGTCCATTAGATATACCTGACATATAGCCCAAGACCTATTACTACTATCAAGTTCCTTGGCCCACCTGTTGTGGCATGCAATCAGTTACATATTTCGTTGGTTTTTCTGTGGTTTTTTCTGTCTTCCAAGTTCGTTGCTCACATAAATTTGGGTCGATTTGTATGTTAAAATTGTATGTCGATTCGTATTCATGCAGGTTGTCCGAAAAACTACAATTTATTTAGGGCACCCTGAATGAGCTGGGGCCTAAGACAGCTCCACAGCGCCCCTCGGACGCCCACCCACTGCCCGTCTGGCTGTCAGTTCAAGGGGCTATTGAACTGAACAACGGCCACGCACAATGTTAGTCGAGGGGCGGGTCAGGGGCAAGTTTTATTTTGTTTTTCGTGTGTTTGGACTTCTTTTGTTTTTAAAGCAAAAGAAATTATGCAGGTATATGACCGCTCGGCAGCTGAGCACATTATGGAAATTATATATTCGAAGAAGTTGTGGAAGAAGCAGCGACAGCTAAGACCAGAGGCGTGGGGAGGAGAGGAGAAAAGTCCAGTCCAGTCCAGTCATTCAACATTATGTTGGGTGCGCGCGTGTGTCACACACATGCAGCGACAGCAAGAATAACTACAACAATGCGAGAACTTTAAATTCTATGTCAATTAACGGTCTTTTGTTTACTCTTAACAAGAACAAGAAAATGAAGAAGCAGCACAGACCCAGACACACACACACACGCTCACACACATGCATAAGTTGCTAACAAGCTGGCATTGTGCAAACTTCGTTCAGCTGTCCATTTTGTCCGCTTCTTCCCTGCGCTCTCTCTCTCTCTCTCTCTGTCTTTGCTTGATCGCGAGCCACTGCTAAAGCTGTTGCTCTCGTGTGTATTAAGTGCTAAGGTCACTCGCTGCTTCTGTGTGTTTGTGTGAGTGAATGAAGCTGCGCTAAGACAAGCAAAAAGCTTTAGCTCTAGCCAAAGAGCGCAATTCTACCTCTCTCTCTCTGACAGTGATGCATTCGTATTAAACAATTGGATGACACCTTTGAGCAACGCATGCAAAAAAAAAAGAAATAGAGAAATCACAGCGTGTGCTAATAATTGGAGCTGCTGTCGCCCGGCCATTAGCAAAGCGTGCGTCGGAAGCAGTGGGCAAAGGGTAGTGGAGGCGGGGCAAAGGTCATTGCCACATTGCCGCTAGCACGCTCTCTGATTCGCGCAGATTCGGTTTCGCACTATGTTTTCATCTGCATGTGGATGCGCGCGGTGCATGATTACAGCGAACGCCGAGGCAGTGGGAGCGGGAACGGGAGCCGGAGCGGGTGCTCAAGCCGTTCGAGCCATTCACTTGCTACACAAAACTCTTCGTTCTTTATGGTGATATCGTTGTGTCTGTCTGTCCCTCAGTCTGTTTGTCTGTGCGTGTGTCTGCAGATACAAACAACTCATATCGATATATTTTACCGCTATCATTTGCCGATACCAATTCCAATCATGTTTTTGATGACTTCTAATGCGCATTTGGCTGTCGCGTTTTGCTAGCGTTTTTTAGCCGCCGGCTTTTGCCGCTGCGCCGCTGCGGTGAAAGTTAATTTCTTCTTTCGATTTTCGCCATCCATTCACACACACACATGTTTTTGCACTTTTCAAACGAACGCCTCTCAAGTTTCCAGCGATTACTTTCGGTTGGCGCTCTTACTTGCCGATCTCATATCTCTGGGATCGCAGCTCATCAAAGTTAATGTGACAGTTGTAGTTTTAAATGTGGCCTCAAGGCAGCCGGATACACGCACACAGCACACAGCACACAGCGCATAGCATACACACAACACATACCGTTCGTCTAACTGACCTTACGGAAACTCACCTTTTGCCACACATATTTATATTGCAATCATATTTTCATAGCCACAACGAAGATTTATCTTCCTCAATTTCCCATTTGCTTGGCCAATTTCAGAGATTTTCATCTTGAATCTTCTCAAAATTCCCATTCTTTATTAAACTCTTTAAAATACTGCATTCTATTTGAAAATCATCAGCTTTATCTGCGAGAAAATAAAATATTTGGCCAACGTTTTCAGTACTTTTCCAAGAAGAGGCTTTTCTGCTCAGTTCAGTTCGGTTTCGGTTTTGTTTTCGGTTGTGGTTTTTGGCCGTTTTCAAAAATGATTTCAAATGCTGCATGACTAACAAGCAACAAATGCCAAGCGCGTTCGGCTTCAGCAGAAGTATCTTTAGCTGTGGCTTTTGTGTCTGTGTATTTTGTATTCTGTATCTATATGGCTGTATCTGTGTGAGTTGGCTCTGTGCACATATTTGCCTTTTATGTTCGCCTTTTAAAACTCGTTCATAGTTTGCTTTAATTACGTTCTCAGCGCTGAAAACGCTTCGCCTGCCTTGGCTGTTCAATTTTTGTATGCTGAACATATTTTTTATTTTTATTTTTCAATTGTTGTTGTCATGTAGGAGGTGCGATCGATCGCCAACTCAGCGACCAGAGAGAGAGAGAGAGCGACATCAAGAGAGAGAGAGAGAACGAGCGAGAGCAAGAGAGGGAGAGAGAGCACGCAAGAGATTAGAGATCAGCGGAGCTTAGAGTCTAGCTCTGACGTTTTAGATCTACAAATATATATATAAATATATATATATATATATATATATATATATATATATATATATATATATATATATATATATATATATATTTATATATATATATATATATATATATATATATATATATATATGGTTGGGCTTTAGATGTAGCTTTATTGATAAGCCAGACACTGACGCAGACATTTGGGGAAGTATATCTGTTTATCTATATGAATATACTTATATGTATATATATTTCTACGTTGGTGTCTCTTTCCGTGTGTTTGCTTCATTAATATTGAAATTGAGTTCTTGTCTATGTTCATGAGCTGCTTAAATTAATTAGTATTTATTAATATAAATCACATTTTGTCAACTATCTATGATTAAGGTAACTTTTCAGCAGCCATAAGAAAATATCGAGTTCTGTCATATGTTATCGATTTTTAAATTAGCTCAAACATAACTGTAGATATTTGTGTTATCTATGGCCTCTGTATGTATATATATTTGGCTATCGATATGTCTAGGAACTGTTGATTGGAATATATCATATGTTATCGACATCGAAGCTATAGATATTTTGCATTTCAAGCACATTAACAACTATCGATATGTCCAACACATGATCGACAACAATGTATCATAAGCTATTGGCCTTGAAATTATAGATAATATGATAACACTATATTTTGTTTTAGTTTTTTTGCAATTTAATATCAACAATCATAAAATTTAGATTAGTACAGTTATTTGTAACCATTGAGAAGCGCATAGAAGTGCAGACAGACAAATCGCATTGCAAAATATTTGCTATGAATGAAGAGTTGTGCTCGATTCAACTTCAAAAATTGCTTACTGGAACTATCGTATGGAGTGCCATGTAATCATATTTTTGATTGATGACGAGAACTTTTGTTGCAGATTTCGCTTATGGGAGTTGAAAGCCGTTTAGCCAATACAACGGGGCCAGCTTTGACCAAGTTAAGAGCACATTAGAGTGAACTCAACTGACATCAAGGGTCTTGCATAATATTGCAAGGCAACTGATTGACTAACTGACTGCTTGACTAACTGGCTGACTGAGTGACTGACTGACGGAGCCAAAGATCAGCAAAGCGGCAAACGTATAAAACATGATGTTACAAGTTCTAAAGAACAGCGACAAGAAGAGCCAGCCCCAAAACATGAAAGTCAGTTAATGCTGGAAAGTCAGCTGGAAGAACAAGCTGAAGAAAGAACTGTGGAAATGACTGTGGGAAGTCAAAGTACTTTAAAGCACTTTGAACTCCACACACACACACACACGATCATAGTATCTATGAGTGTGTGTGCAAGACAAATTGTGAGCACTTTCTACAAACAGCAACAGCAGTTATAATAATAATAATAACAACAACCCAGTTAGTTAGTGAATAGGAAAATTCTAAACAAAACAAAACAGCACAGAAAAAGAAACAAAAAAGTGGTGGGAAGTATCCGACTGGCAGATACCTTAGCCATAAACACAATTTTCTAACTTTCAAAGTAATCTACAGTTATAAACTGATATGCCTACAATTATTCTTAAGTTCGAGAGCTTTTTTAATCGATTTCGATTCCAAGTACATTTTAGCTGCAATCGCTGTGCGAGATATGTGCCTCTTATAGTTATCAAGAGCAAGCAGGGAACTACGCCTCAACGCGGATGTGGTACCTGATCAAGAATATATATATTTCTTCTATCCATTACATACATGTTTGCAAAATGAATATACCCTCAGCTGTCATTTTCAGTAGACATTGAGAGAGAGAGAGAGAGAGAGAGCAAGAGATAGAGAAAATGCAAACAGAGAAGTCGCAAAATAAGGTAGAAGAACTTACAAGCTGACAAAGCTGACAAGCTGACAGCCAAGTAGAAATAAATAAATAGCCAAGTAAACGGTAAATTATTTAGCCTCCAATTATTGCACAATTGAAGTTCGACTTCAGAGTTTGAATGTTGACCAAGCAGCTAAGGCTCAGGCTTTTTGCGGGAAGTCTGTATAGGAGATCATATACATATATGGATATACGAGCATATTGAACTCTATAGTTGAAAGTGTGATTTTGTATACCATCCCTTCTAGACTTGAATTCTAAATTCTCCTTAATTTTGCTCCCACATGCAGACATTCAGCAATCCAGCGAGTCTTACAGCTTTTAAATTGCCATTAATCTTAATATTTAAGTTTGATTTTGGTTGGGCGAGTCAGTCAGAGGTTCACTTGTCACAAGTCATGCCACATCATGCATGTCAGTTATTTCTCACCCTGCCAAATGCCTTTTAAGTCATTACCAAAGCAGTTCTTTGATACGAAAGGTGTTTGACTCGAACTCTACTAACATATATATTTATATGTATATATAGTCCCAAATAGTGAGATTACAATTGGTCATTTGATGTCGATTGATTGATTCTCCATATAGAGCGACGACTTTCATAGACGCGCCAAGAATTTCAATTTCAATTCTATATAACTTGAGGAAATTACATTCAAGTATATCTAGAGCTTCCGGCTCGAGCTTTGTGTGCTGATCATTCATAAGTCAACTATACAGTCAATCAAATGTATATATATATATATTTATATATATTGCTATGTTATTGTAGGTGCATAAAGAAGTACAAGAAGAAGAATGACTTAGGATCCTAACTGTTCTGTTCTGTTTTGTTTGCCTTTGGGTGGGTGAGGGTAGGAAGCTTCTGGTTCTATGGCTAACAACGCGTCACATATGTCATTATTTGTCTTCTTCTTTAGCTTCTTCTACCTTTTTACGCACTATCAGAAGTTCAATGTCAAGATTTTCAGTTTGTTGAACCGCAACGCGTTGTAAAAAGGCAACAAACTTGACTTTGGCCAACATGTTGGCGACACAGCAACGCGCTTCAATTGAAATTCGATCGCCGACTTGCCCATTAAGAGATTTTTGTTTCGGATTTCATAGCATTATTTTGTTGATCGAGTCAGCTTATAAGGCCTACTGCCTCCCCAACCCAAAAAACAAAAACCAAAAAACAATAAAGACCAAATATAGAATCCAAGATATGATGTTGTTGTTGTTGCTGCTGGCTTGAGAATCATATATAAATAATCATTGCTAATCGAAATACTTTTAAGTGCAAAGCTAAAAATAACAAATATTTCCCATAGACGCGCTGAGCCACGCCGAATCGAGTGTTAGGTAAAAAACACAAATGCCCAATTCAAATATAAAAATCAAGTTTCGACTTGATGCCAAAAGGTAAATATGCTGCAGACACGCCTCCCCCTTACCACTAAGCTGCCACCCACCAACGGCCGAGTGTGTGTGTGTGTGTGTCTGTCGCTATAAATACACTCCAAAGCCGTCCATGTGGTTATTTTTTCGTAAATATTTCTGTTTTGCTCAATGTTTATTAATTTTCTTCTCTTTCTGCTGCGCCCGCTCTAAAAATACGCGCAATATCCAACCGAGACTGAGCTTCGAGACAACATCACAATATACTGCTTGGCCTTGGGCCTTGCTCTGCGCAAGTCCTTTCCGTTTGATTAATCAGTCCCAGAGCGCTAAGTCTTTGAATACATGATTTTCCAATATATTATATAGTTGTATATCCTATACATTCAGACATGTTAACGTTTGTATCTATCCAACTTTGTAATCCCTTAATCGAACCCTCTCTATCGATTCCATAAATTTTATTCAATATCTTTTCTCTTTTCAGAATATTCCAAGTTCTTTTCTACGCATTCTAATTCTCCACAGTTCACATGATGCTCATGAAAAGCGTTGGCAACTTTTCACTAGCCTTGCTTGGGTTGGTAGGTTCAAGAGTTCAAGGTGTTCGCTTTGTTCCGCTAAAGCTTCGCACACAAATTAAAAATCAATAAATTTTAATAATTAAAAACCAATTAGCTTGTATGCCTATTATTGTATTTGTTGCCGTTGTTGTGGCTATGGCTGTTAAATTAATTAGCTTTTAAAGCGCTTCCACAAAAATAAAATCGCTCAACAAAAGCAGCGGCAGCAACAGCAACGGCAACAGCAGCAACAACGACTGTGCGGCCTTCAGAGCGTAACTAATGCAGCTAAGGATAATAATTATTGAATGCCATTTAATGGGCCGCGCTCAACAATGGAACAGCCTCCAACAGAAATAAAAGCAAAGACAATAAACAATTCATTTGTTCTGTTTGCATTGATAAATGAAATACTTAAAAGTCTTAATCCGACCACAATTGCCAAGAACTGAAATGAATGAGCCAAAGCTATCAATTGCAATTCGTGTTCAGTTTGAAGGATCTTTCTCTAATTAGGTAATTCTGTCCAAGAGCACAAGAATAATGGATTACTAATGAGCATGATAATGTTCTGCATGTGGGACTCAATTTCGATTCATTTGGGCATCGATCATCATATGAAATTGCGTCTGTATGCGTGTTAATGTAATTGCCAATGAGTAATTAACATGAATTAAGATTAGTCTGGCCATAAGCTGAGCTGGCCATTATCTAATCGATCGAAGTTTTCGAGCAATGTTATCGATAACTAGAAGAATCTAGCGATCGATAACTGAATTTACTTATATTATATGACCTCAACTAAAAACAGACATCGCTTAGCATCTGCAACTATTATCCAGTCTTGTTGTTCTCCTCTGTGTGATATCATGGTTTGCCAAGCTCATCGCAAGCTCATTATACAGAGCCCATGCTCAGTACAAACACACATACACACGCACAGATGCACACACACACACACACACACACGCGCAGATGTGACACAATGGGACATCAGTGGGGGTTATTGAACTGATGCCACTGACTGACTGATCGTCCGTTCGTCCGACTGTCAAAGGTTTTTGTTAGATGTCTTGATGCAGGTAAACAAAAGTGTTATTGAAGAGTACAAAACATTATGCGGCCCGCCTCGAAGGGTTCACGAACCTCCTGTAAATCTGTGAAGCGTGTGCAAATTATGCAAGACGAAGAGGAAGACAAAAAACCCAAAGAGACAAAACAACAAGAAAATACAGCACGCAAAATTGAAGCAAGTGATTTAAGAAGATGGATCACAGCATATTTCAAGACATATACACGGTACCTCAGCACTCTTTGTTTCTTATACCCTGTGATCAAAGCACAGTGGGTATGCAGACTTGTACTGAGAACATTTAGAAACTAACGCAGCTAGGCATGAAAGTACAAAATAAGTAAAGAGTGAGTCCTAGACGTGAATCGATAATAGTCGATGTTTAGTTTAAGCCAGTGTTAAGTTCGATAACTGTAGTTCTATAAGAATCTAAAAATTGTTTATTATTTGCAGAACTAACACGTAGATAGATGGTCTAGTTTATGGGGTATTTGCAAGTCAAGCATGCGAGTTTCATTTTTTTTTTTTTGCTAATTACCTTAGCTTTGGCCATGGGATAAAGAGAGATGAGCTGAGCGAGATAGTGAGAGAACTCTGGCCTGGGCTAGTTCAGCTTGGCTGCATCGCAGCAACAGCAACAGCAACAGCAATTGCAGCTGTAGCTGTGGCAGCAGCATCTTTCGCATCTGTGCAGACTCTAAGGCGAGAGTTCCAGTCGCTTGGCTCAAGGCAGCGCTTGGCTCAAGCAACGACCTTGACAGCAATGTCGACCTCGTTGCCAGATCGCTGTAACGCGGCATTGATCGCTGGCTTTATTTTTTTATATTTTATTTTTTTGTGGTTTCTTGTGTTCGTTCTGGTTTTGGGTTTGATTCTGATTTGAATCAGATTGGATTTGTTTTTGGTTTTTGCAATGGACTTCATTTTCGTTCAAGCTGCATTCCTACTGGCGCCCATTTATTTGTCGCATTTCTTTCTTTGACTGCATTCCTGATCTCACTCTCCCTCTCTTGCTCTCTCACTCTTCTGTGCTGCTTTTTCGCTCGTTCTTATATTTTTGCATCGCAGCATCTATATTATGTTGTGCATACGAGTACTTGACATGCCGCAGAGTTTATAGTGCGGAACGTGCGTGCTTGCGGCAATGGACGCCAAGCCAAATACGCAACACACACGTCGTGCAGCATTTTGTGGCATTGTGAATTTGTCACTTGGCAACCAGAATTTCGCCTCAGCGCTATTCTATATGTGCATATATGTATTTGAATGATTTATGTAGCATATGTCAACAAATTGCATATAATTTTTCCTGAAATATTTTCAACTTTTCTTAGGTTAATACAAATGCTGAAATTTTAATTTCGGAGAAATCTCTATCTATATATCTATACATATACAGAGATTAAATTCTTTAAATAATACAGCATACAGACTTTTGCACTTGCGAGATAATTGCTTTTACTATATACAGGGTATCTATCGAACGTTTAAATTTACGTTCGTCAAAAGCTCGACTCACTTTATGTCTGTCGACAAGTCGTCGCTAACGTTTTGATATGCAAAACGACATATGGTCAAATTGCATTTTGCATTTTGCATTTTGCATTTTGCGCTGAGTCAATTAGATAATATAACAAATAGAAGAAATGTGCGCACTTAGCTTGACTAGCGGATACCCTGTTTACTTTTACACAATATATTTACAGACAGTAAAATGATTCTAGATTTGATTATATGCTCAAAATCATTGCAGTTTGTTATCAATTTTAATAACAATGGATATGACTACAAAATTGGTCCAGTTCTTATACTATTCAAGAGGGTGAATTGGACGGAGAGATAGGGCTACAGCCATGCCCGCTTCAGCCTGCTACTGACCACTTCAATCAAGCATTCAACATACTCTGTTATAACACCGCGCTGCAGGGTATACAGAAATAGGCAATTAATTGTATCTGTGCTGGTGGGCAAGAGTTTCAGCGAGAAATGCGAGGCGCTTGTCGTCGCATTTCTTAAATAAAAAATACGAATAAACAATAGCAGCAACTATGTAAAAGCATTTTTTCTTATTTTTTCATTATTATTAATGTAAAGCGCTTGAGAGACAAAAAAAAAAAAAGAAAAAATAAAGAAAAATTTCCATGCACGCGCGCAGTTTTTTATTTGCTCGGGTTTTTGTTTTAAATGGATTTTCCATGGAGTGAATTCAATTGAATATATATTCCGTGTATACATATATAGAGAGATCTTTACGTGTGTGTACAAGTGAATTAAATGTGGCAAATTATTGACAAAATGTCATTTGACTTAAATGCTGCACAAGTTAATAAACAATTGTTGTAAGGCAACCTGAGAAGTGACACGTAGATTAACAAAACTTGTTAACAAATTATTCAAATGATTTCGATAAACTTTTTTAATATTCAAGTGTTATGCTAAATAGTTGAAAGATGGCTAAGACGCAGGCAGGTGAGATAGAAGTAGTACCTGATAAGGCGGTCGTAACAAGGGGTTCTCGTCTGTGCCCTATGCAAATCCTCGTCTAAGTTGCAACTTCCTTCCGAGTTTTAGCCATTCATTGACTATTTTTTATGCCTTTCCTATATTTACTGAGCAAATGAGATTTCTGTGAAATCTTGAAAGATGTTTGGCGTGTTCAACAATAAACCATTGCCAGAATTTGTAAAGCAAATAAAAACAATATGAAAGTTAACTAATGTCAGCCAAGAGAGCTCTAGCTATTTCTCAAAAAAAAAAAAATGTTGAAATTACATCAAATACACAGTAGAATACAAAAGTCACATTTCACATATTTCGCTCCCCTTATTGGACCAGTTAAATTTCCAATTCATGTCTCATCAGATCCATTTCCCATCCATTCGAACATTTGTTCTAACTTTTCCAAGAACTCTTGCTAAGTAGCCTTAACTGCAATTGATCAGTTTCACCAAGATCACCTCGGCATTGTCCAACTTTTGCGCTCTGGGGCCGGCCTTGCTGCGCTTTCATTTCGGATGCTGCAAGCAGCCCAAAGATGTTAACATCTCTTTCGAGTGGCAACATAATTCTCATAATCGAACTGCACAAGGCGACGCGCTTGGTCGTCTGAAGATATCAAAGTGTTTTTCGTTGTTGTTATTGTTGTGTTGTTTTGTTTATTTGTTTCATATTTCCATTGTCTGTCTTTTGGTGTCTGTAGTTAACCCTCGTAGAAAGTGTTAGACAGCAATAAGCTGGATCGTAATTCGCTGCAACTTTCGCAACTTCAAGGCCGCTGCGGCACGCCCACTCGCAGTGATTTCTTGTTGTTTTCGTTGTCTCTTTGTGCAACATACACGTTTTGCTTTCAATGACAATGCCAAATGAAATTGGCATTGCAAGCGGCTCAGTTTGATTCTCGGTTTTGTAACTTAACGTTTGATGTTGTTTAGTCATAGCAACACAACAGCAAAAGCTTTGGTAATTAATTCAGCGGAAATAATGTTCTCAAAAAGCTAACAGCAGCACAAACAACAACAGCTCAATTATTATTGTTGTTGTTGCTGAGTTTTTTAATGCGTCAGTCAATCAGCTGCTGCTACCGTCCCGTTTTGTCACCTTTTGTCGTGTGTTTTGGCCATTTTTGGTTGTAATTTTGCGTTAAGTGCGAAGTTCAGCTTTCACAGGTATAGCAAATCAGGTTCAATTGCCCGACTGGCAGTTACCCTGCACATGTGCAATGTATTGAATTTGTGGCCTTTTGTCTCGCCTCCTGTCTTATTCCACACTTCACTTTGTTTTACAGGGCATTATCAATATGATTTTCGCTCATTAGGCTCGGCCAAATGTGCTTTGGTGTTTGTCAAAGTCAGTTGATTGATCGATTAATCGCTTGATTAAGTTGACCCGTACAATTTGTTAATTGCGTTGTAACAGGTTGTTGCTGTTGTTGTTGTTTATGTTGTTGCTACTGGTGCTATTACGTTATGTTACGTGACGTGACGTTACGTTACGCTATGTTGTGCCCAAGGCAATGCCAAATATCTAGACACTCTTATCTCTGCGAGCTGATTAGAAACGTAGCAAGTGCAAAGTTCAGACAATGTGTGACAGCAAAACTTGTTGAGATTTCATGAGATTATATATATATATATATATATATATATATATGCATATATACATATACTGTGAGACTTTCAAGATTTGTAGCAAAGCAAAAAAATTCCAAAACATTTACGTGAATGGCATGAAAAATTGCGAAAAAAAAAACCTAACGAAATTACTATTAGCAAATACGAAAATCGAATAGTAAAATATACAAATCAGATACAAGACACAGAGAGAAAATATATAATTAAAGCTATAAATTGTTCACTTTTTGCTATAATTCACTCTTGTCTCATTGTCGAGGTGTGTAAACAACCCTCGTATACCCCGCAATTGAGAGCCTTTGACCAAATACTTACACAGCTCGCAAGGGTATCAAAAGAATAAGTTCATTAAAGAGTGCACGACGAAAATATACCCAAATCTACATCTACATGAAAATATAGGAAAAGAGTTATATTTGACAGACATAAATTTTGACATATACAAATCTACACAAATCTACTCCATATATATTTTGCTAATTTGAACCCGCTAGTTTTTATCGCTCTCCAGAGTGTTACACATTTGTGGCTAGATCGGCTCCGCTTGTCGTGATCTTTGAGCGATCAGCCACTATTTCTTCTGGCTGTTACAACACATTAGCATATGAACAGTAAGCCCTTTTTACACTCTTTCAATTGGTACAAATAAAAGAACAACAATGAAATTAAGGCAAATGATCAGAAATTCGAAGCGTGTAGCGTGGAATCGTTTTACGTTTTTGGTCACTTGTTCAAATGGGCTGGGCGGTGGCTTTTGGGCGGCATGCAAGACCAGACTTGGGAGGGTTGGGCAGACTGTTTTTTTTTTTTGTGGGAGGTGCGGCTGCCCATATTGGTGGACAACAACAGCAGCAACAGCAGTCAAGAGCCAAGAGGTAAATAAACTTCTTATTGCTGCATCGTGTGCTCGCTCCGTCTCCTTCGCACATTGCTTGCCGCTCGTTCTTATGACTTGTTTTTGTTATAATTTTCGTATGTTTATGTTAATTTGCCTCACGAGGAGCAGCAAGCGTTGCGGCAAGCAGCGGGGCTTGCCAGGTAGCTGTTGCTGCTTCCAAAAAAAAAAAAAAAAAACGTGACGTCGTTCGTCGAGCCGAAAGCGGGGGAGAAGACATGTTAGTGCTGTTGTTGTTGTCATTATCCAGGCGGCTTTAACCCATGTTGACCCGGCGACTAACTGTTGTCGTTGTCGTCGTCGTCGGTGTTGTCTCTTGCAGTTATTTCCACATTTTCACACACACACACACACACTTGCCTAAATGGAACATTCGTTGGTTATTTTGGCTTTTTTTGGGGAGTGCGCAATTACTTGTCGCAAATATTTTGCTCTCTTCTCATTTTTGTTTTGTTGCTGCTTTGGACAACTGACGACAATTTGAAATTTTAATTTTAACGGTTCTCGGCGGCTGTGCTTTTTGCGGCCATTGCATAAGAAATGAGTGGGCGACCCATTTACGGGGCTCAACTTGTTGCTGCACCTCGCCGCGTCGCACTCGCTCCTCTCGCTCTCCCAGTCACAAACTTTCGGGTTGAGCCGCGAGTTAGTAAATCACTCGCTGGTTCAACTCTGCCTCTCGCTACCCCAAGCTATCGAGTATATGGCGAAAGACAAACGAACTTAATTTTTTGCTTGGCGAATTCTCAACTCGTTACTCTTTGCACAATTCATAAGTAAGAGATTATTAATTGAAGAGCTTTCAACGTTTGCCAATACGCTTTCAGTTCATCAACAAAGTCGTCACTCGCTACTCTTTGTTATATATACTCGCTACTTTATGGCTTAGAGAAAAGTCACTCGCTGGGGTATAGACAGTATATGAATGGATATATGAACGACGGTATGCACCTTAGTGAATTGTTCACTTGCAACCAGTTGTCAATGTCAGTTATTACTCTATGGCATTTGAAAAAATGTACTCGCCGAGCCACTAGCCACTCGTGACTAAATTTGCACATTATTCTATAGTTAGTTGATGACAGTTAAAGGCCTTTGCGGCTTTTACTCGCCATTCAATGCATTCTTGCCGCATTGCACAAAAAGGCTTGCAAATAAACCTTAAACATTAAGCCCAAATATAAAACTTTATTCAAAACAACGTAGCTAATTAGGTCAATAATATGAGACGCTTGGAATAACTGTTGCAGGGAGTCAGCTGATTGTATTATGATTTTCTTTGCATATGCGTCACCTGTAACACAAAGCGGAACTCGTCGGAATTGAAACACGAGCGTTCTACGTGTCAAATGCGCACCAAAAGCAAAATGAACGGAACTAGGCAAAGGAGGACGTTTCTCTTTCTATGAGTTATTTGGAAATTGAGGCAGTGGTGGGAGGGAGAGGGGTTCACTGCGGACTCGGCAAATAAAACAAATCGCGTTTATCTTATCAGAGTGCGAGAGAGAAAGGAAGAGATAGAGAGAGGGAGAGAGAGAGAGAGAGAGAAGCGTTGGTGAAGCACCCAACGAGCTACTAACTGCGAGGGCGACACCCTTAGCCTCATTTTGTCAGCCAAGATAAAATTCCACGCAGCAAAAGTTGATATTAAAAACTTTAAATGGGAGCAGACGACCTTAAGATGAGCACGCAAAGGCCTCAACAGAGATATCATTCCATGCCCCCAGCCATGTCTGCCTTAGCTTCTTTTATTGTCTTCTCTTTCCTGTTCTTTTTGGCCAAATAAAATCTTGCTTCATCCTAAGACATCTGGCCAGATGGCTGCAAAAAATGCATCCGAAAATAGATTATTAACTCCAGCTGCTGCGGCATCAGCAGAGGCAACTTCCGCCTTGAAAATAATTGCAGTTCTTACATACTGGATTGTGTTAAATGCGTTCGTTAACATTCAATGAAGACATTGACGATTGCCAGTGCACGAATTTCAAGGCTAATGCTTTAACACTTTATCCAGCATCCATCCGTCCATCCATCCAGACGCCAAACAATGCTGAACGAGAAGTTTGCTTTGTTAAAGTGAAGCCGACCTGAATCGACCTTCCACTAACAAAGTGATCAGATGCACACGCAAACACACGCACACACACTACCACACACCCACAAAGGTTAAAGGTGTTAGCGTCGGTCACATCAAGCACAAAAATTTCAAATTAAAATACAAAATTGACTTAAAAATAAATATAAAAAAAGATAATAAAAAATTGGATGATAAAAAATATATATATGCTTTCGAGGTTTATATACTTTATACGATATATGTATTTATACAAATACAGCCCTGGCCTTTAATGTTGAACAAAACCAACTTTAATTACCCCAACAAAAAATATATACAAAATAGATTTTATTATTATTAAAATGAATTTTATATAATTCAATTCAATTCAATGATCAGCTCTATGAAATATTTGTATTACTAGTAGAATATTCCAATCTGGAATTTAATACGAGCTATATCGTTTTTAAAATACTCTAGTTATGCGTAAGAAATCTAACGACACTTATCGATATGTATATTAATTCTGTTTGGTTATGGCTTTCTGCTGTAACATTAACTGTTAAACCTCTCAATGGCCACAGGGCAACAGAGATTGAGATTATACAGATATATGTATAAATATAAGTATATATTCATATATATCCATTAACTCAGGCTAAGACTATAATTAGTCTGCAAATTAGCGAAATTAAATGATTGAATTCAATTAAGTATTGTGATTTTCTATGCGCAAATTAGTTGTATATTCAAATATGGCGTTGCCAGACTGTAAACATGAAAGTAACTTTTGTTTAGTCTATATCGAAATATTGAAAGAAACTCAAATCAAATGACTGTTCTCGATAAATCACATTGTAACTATTGTAACTGATATATTGGCACAAAGTTTGGAAGAACATATCGATTCATATTTTCGTATCGATAAATCAAATCTGTCCAAAAGTTGTTCCTCTTTTAAACGAGTTCTCAGTACTTTTCCAACTTGTCTTCGGGCTTCGTGCCATTCGACCATAGTTCAAATGAAGCTGTCAGTTGGCAGTTGTCTTTGTGGCCCAGTGTTTGTATCCCTGCGGGGTCATTAAGCGCAGCTGCACTTATTACAGCGGACGACAGGCAAAGGGCCGAGGGCCAAGGGGAGACCGCGGCCCATTTGGAAGGGTATGCAGACATTTTTCAACATATTTCCTTCATTTCTTTTTTTTTTGGGCATTTTACGAGCGCAATTAAAGTTCAATGGACAACGAGCAAAGCAAGAGAAACCACAAATAAATAATTTATTAGTTAGGGGAAGACACATGTACGTGTACTATATAGTAACAGCAGCAGCAGCCGCAGCCGCAGCTGGACTGGGGAACTGAAACTCACACAGAGTTGGGGGTTGCATGCTGCAAATTTTTGGGCAGGGGGTTGCTGAACTCTAGCCAGAACAATTGGGCAAAGGGGCGAGCGCCCTCCCTCACAGCTAGAGGGGTCGCTAACAGCTGTCCTGGTTAAACAAATTGAAAAAACTTTGGAGTCGACAGTTGGATAGATAGAATACAGTTGGGATTCAGCAAGTTGAGCTTCTAATCGAACATTAAGGCTTTTGCAAATATCACACTATTAAATAGATATGTATGAGATTCAGTTGACGACGATTGAACGGAGTTCAGCTGATGAACTAGATGAAATTACCATATATAAAACTTGATTTATGCTACAAGTGAGACTAATCGATATTATTACTGTGATTTTTCATTAACTGGAAAATTAGCTCGGCTAGCTGATACTCTGTATTCCATTCAATTGATATTTTTGCTGAAATCATAACTAATTCTTATAATTTGAAATATTTCACTCATCTCTAGATCATTTGAGGAAGTACACTGAAGAGTTCAACTTAATACACTTCATTCGATAAGTAAGTACAGGGTATAAAGAGCAAATACATGCGCGCTGCACAAGCGACAAAGCAACAAGGAAATGTTTACATTTTGATAAGTCTCGAGCGAGCGAGTGAGATTTTCAACCTCAAATGCTGACGATGCGTCTGATGCTGCTATTGTTGTTGTTGTTGGTGCTGCATTTGTTGTATTACTGATGTCTGATATCTCTGCATGCCATTTGATATGCTGCTGTTGCTGTTGCTGCTGCTGCTACTGCGTCGGCAGCAGCAACAACAATTGTAGATTACACTTTCTTCTGCTGCTCATGCGGCGCGTCGCGCAACATTGTTACATATATAAGTATAGATATATGTATATACAGTGCTGTCTGGGTATAGTGACTACCCTATATAGTGGACACCCCTAAATAGTGACCACCCAAAATTGTTACATGGAGTACTCTAAATAGTGGAAAATCTAAAACCTCTAAATGAATCGAATTTTTACAGCAATTTTCTTACGAAAAAGCAGCCAAAAACAGAAAATTATATTAAAAAAGAAAACATTATATCCTTTTTCGCCAATTTCAATGGGATCAGGGTATAACAAGTAAGAGTGCTCTGCACAGACGTAGGTACAAGCGCACACACTGTTAACTGCGCGGTCGATTCAGCAACTGCGCTCAGGCTGCAAGGCGCCTATGTTATATGTTATGAGAAATTAAATGCTTAATAACTTTGTTCGTAGACTAACATTTCTGATCAAGCTTTTAGAACATATATATTATTTTTTTTACCAATGTTGTTATTGATTTTTTGCTGTTTAAACAAATTAAACGAGTTTTTGAGCAAACAAATTTGAGTCTGGATAAAGTGCATAACCTCGATATTAGAGACCAGGCCGTGCAATAATTAGTCCACTATACCCAGACAGCACTGTAGTTTGTTGTTGCTGTTGTTGTAAACGCGTTAATTAGCTAAGAGTTTTCCTTTTCTTTTACATATATCCATATTTAGATACAATCCTCACTCTTCCTTCCTCTCTCTTTCTCTCTGCCAAAGCATAAATATAATCAACAAAACATTTTGAATATTTGTATATTAAGAGAAAAAGAACCAAATGTTATAACCGATAATGGCAATAAATAAAAATGGGGGAAAAACAGTCTGTTTCAATATTACCGAGTTGTTAATTAGCCAAATGGCAATTTGAAAATTAATTTGGTTAAAAAATGCGCATTCGTCATGCAAACATTTGGCGAGGGAGTGGCTGGATGGGGTTAAAAGGGGGATTGGGGAGGGTCGGTGCCCGCCCACCCAATGGGGCAGTTAAAAACAAGAAATGCCCAGAAGAGGCGAGCATCGTGTAAACACATAAATTCCCAAATTTGCCCATCAAATTTGCCACAAACAACAACGAAAACGCAAGCAGCAGCCGCACACAAAACGCGCGAAACAGACGCGGACGCGTTTTTAACCGCGCCCATCGCTTACTTGCTTAGCTGTTGGCCCTAACAAATAAACAAATTGCGAATGTGAATGGAGATCGTGTGGAATGCGTATTATAGCTAGCCAAGGGGGCGGGCCAACTGAGGGAGGGCGCGTGTAAATGTGGAATGTGGATTGGAGTTTATATTCATTTTTCCATTCCAATTTTTCGTTTTTTGTTTTTACTCGTTTAAAGCAAAAGCAAATAGCGAACGCGAAACAGCTCCAGATAAATATTTATATATTGACTGGAAGAAGATCAAAGCGAGCTATAGCAAAATCAATTAAACAATTAAGGAATGCCCCTAATCTGACGGCTAGCTAATTGAAATGTTGATAAACACACGCAGAGAGTTTCGACACTTCCAGTGCGGAGCGAGCGAGTTGATAAGATTTAGCTGCCACCGATGCTATCTATAACAGTTATATAAATGTTATACAGATTCGATATACTAACTAAAAAGGAGGGAGGCAGGGCGAGAGAGAGGACTGAGAGACATGTTTCAGCTGCTCAAGAATCAATGTATCTATATATTCATATATGTTTGTATGTATAGCATGGGTATAAATACCCTCTAATACCCTTATTACAATGTGTATCAAATGGAAATGCTTGTTATGAAATAACATCGACTCAAACTGGCCTTTTTGGTACTTGTTATAATCTTGCTGGCCCAAGTCATGGAATGCATAACACCAACAATACACTCACTCACTCACACACACACACATGTACAACTTTTGCAAATGAAACACATTTGACAATTGCACACGTCAATCAAATGGGTTGGCCCAAAAATACAAAAATAAAGTCCAATTGGAATTGAAGTAAGTCTTCCACAAATTATGGAATAAATGATGTATTGAAGTAGTCAACGCTCGCTGCGACTGCGGCTGCTGCTGTTGGCCCAAATTTATTTATTAAAAAAAAAATGGCAACAGTGTATAAAGCTGTTTCGCGGGTAATTTTTGTTTTTTACTTATTTTTCTTTGGAGCCCACTTCGAGCACGACTTTAACTTGGACTTGGCATAATGTCCAGTTGCGGCCAGGTTTTTTTCATTTTATTTGATTTGATTTCTTGTTGCTTTTGTTCGTATCGAGTGTATAACAGGCTTGCATAATGCCAACCTTTTTTCTGATACTCTATATATATATATATATTGTTGATCAGAAATTTAAAATTACAATTCACTTAGTGCGCTGTCTGAGCTCGGGACACATTTATATATACCCAATGCAGTTAGTGTTTGAGTGTCTGTGTGTGTGTGCGTGTGTATTTATGGTATATTTACCATTCAACATAACCTCCAAAGGCCACTATGTCACTCGAGAAGGTAGCTTAACCCAGTCAATCAACCCCCAAAAACAATGCAAGCAGCTGATGCCACCAAATTGTTGTGTGACGCACTCGGTTTGCTGTTGCCGCCGCTAGTGACGCGTGGGTGCTGCCTGTCGATTGTTGTTGTTGTTGTTGCTGTTTTTTGTTTATTCACCATCTTCTTCTTGCTCTACTGGTACTGATGGTGCTGCTGCTACGGCTATTTCGTGGCTGCGTGGCAAACAAATTTGTGCGTGGGCGAGGTTCACAGGCTGAACCCACGCCCTGCGCTAACGACGTCATTCAACCCTCGTTTATGGCTCGCTCTTTCGCTCGGCTCGGCAAACGAAAGTGGATTCGTTGAGTAATCTTTGACGCCCGGCGGGTGCTCCAACTTTTGTTCAAGTATCCCCTCGCACACATACGTATGTACATAGCTCCCCTCTGCCATCCAGCAAATGTGTTTGGAAAGTGTCATAGCTGCTATGGCCCTCAAACGTCCGTCCTCAAGAGCCTCTTTGGTAGCCAAAGCGTCAACGAAACTAGTTTTTGGCTACCTCGACTCTGCCTTCCCTTCGTCAAACACCGTCTCTGACTCTCTCCCTCTCCTCCCTCTCTGCCTCTGTCACAGTTTGTATTTGTGTGTATCGGCAGATTGATTTCAGCTCAATATTATTACTCGATGAGTAGGCTCTTTAATGTGTCAAGGAATATTGACTCTGGCATTGCCAAGAGCTCATTTAACTCAGATATCGATTGATATATGAAAGCTTATCGATAAGAAACATTTGTCAACAGTTTAGTGCATTATTACAGACTAATGCAAGACTATAAATATTTACTTTTTATTCAAAATGTATAAATCGATAAGTTATCGATAAGTTGATAGACCCGTAATTCATATTTAGGATAATACTCGATACTTAGATACTTAGTTAAGAAATGTGTTGATATAGAATAATCGAAAGGTTTTCCAAATAGCGTATATCGATTAGTTATCGATCATTTTAATACCATGAGTATAGCCACTTTTAGTTACTATTCCATCGATAAATTTGGTTCGGTTATCAATCACACCCTTATCGTATGCCCTTTTTGCACACATGCTTTATTATGCTAACGAAATGATCTTATCTTCTTATTCTGTGAATTTTCCTGTTTTCTCCCCCAAAATGCAAATACGCAGACGCATTCCACAAATTAGTGGACTAATCTTTCTTTTTGCGAGTTCCCCCTCAAAAACAAATCATATGTATATATATTTATATAGTAATAAAAGTATAGTAGGGAAAACCCTTCCGCTTGCACCACAATCGCTTTCAGAGGTAATTATCGTATTCGCATTGTCGTTGATATTTCATCATCGGCGTCTTTTGCTGCTGCTTTTCCATCTGCGATTCTGCTACTTCTGTAGTATTTGCTAATCGTGCTTTATCTGAGCCATTTACGATCTATTTGGCTACGCATCGGCCGTTTCGACGTAAAAAGTTAAAGCCAAACCTCGTAAATAAACTTGACTAAACAAATTCAACGAACACAGAAGAACGTAAAAAAAAACCTTTTGCCTGCTTATCTACAGAAAATGATAAAAATAACAAAGAAAATGAAAAATCTGCGATAAAAACTGACACAAAAAGCTGTCCCAGAAGTTTAGACCAAACGAATTTAAAAAAAATAAATAAATAAAAAACAAAACCCAAAACTTAACAAACGCAAGTTTTTAGCCAAGAAAATCGAAGGCCCAAACGAAAATGCTGTTTGCATGGAAGAAACGCTCCAAAAATGCGCTGATAAGCAACGACCCAAAAAAAGCAAGAATGAAGCGTAGAACAGCCCGAGCAGGGAGTGATCGACTAGCAGATACCGTAACACCCTGGCCGATAGGATTCTTGCCATCGCAATGGGTGAAAGAAGAAATAACTGTGATTATAAAAGGGTATGACCGACTAGCAGATACCATAACACCCTTTCAGATTCATGTAAGTGAGCATATATACCGAATAAAGTCCAAATCGGAACAGAAACCATCTCAAGTGGTGCATTAGTCATCGGCTTAAATTATCTTTTAGGCGTGCTTTGCTCGGTTCGAATGCGATGAGTTATCTAACTATATAATGGGAGCTCTCAAGAAGAGCGATATGTGTGCAAGCAATATGATGCATCTGCGTGATGCAAACGAAAAGAGTTTTACGATCATTTTCATGCAGCTAGACTTGAAGCTTATCTCTCTGCCAGCTGGCAAAGTGAGTTGAAATAATGAGAAATAAATGTAAATATTGTTGGTACTCATTCAGCATTCAGCCTAATTAACAATTAACGCACAGCTGGCTATTATAATTAGCAAAACGGCGCGAACGCATCACTGTTGTTTCAAAAGTATTTCAGTTACAAAACAAAATAAAATGTAATTTAAGTATATGTACATACATATGTATGTATGTATATATTTTCATATAGATTCAAACATTGCAAGCATTAATTATAAATATAGATATTTCATATTTCATGTATAAAAATGACTAACATATGTATGTATGTATTATCACCAGGAGTAGTATACACATACAGTTACACATGTATACACCTTTGTGTGTGTATATATTTTCGCACATGTAGAGTGTGCTTAACGAAATAACAATCGAAATGATATGATAAGCGCTTTGCAGCTCGAGTTAAATAAGGCAAACCAAAAAAATACTGATACGATTCTCCATATATGTATATGTGTGCTTATAGTATTGTAAATTGCGTTTCGTGATTCGGTTGCGCGCTTACGAAATCAGCCCATCGATAGCTGATAAAATTGTTTGCCTGCGCTGGTGTGCGCTGTGGGGCGCTTATCAGCAGCTTTAAAGCCGCACGAGCTGCAGATAAAGTGGCTCGTCTCTTCGTCTATTGTTCTAAACTTGAGAGGGAAAGACAAAACAGAGACGGAGACAGAGAGTAAGGGTGTATGGGAGTGGGAGCTTAATGCAGCTGAGGCGAAGCGAACGACCTTCACAGTCACTCAGTCAGTCTGTTTCTTCTCAATCTTCTTCTTTTCTTTTCCAGTGTGAATAGAGGGAGACAGAGGGGGAGAGAGAGAGAAGATTGACATGGACAGGCGTCGTCTCAAGTGGCAATGTCGCTCCTTCTGCATGCTCTCTCTCTCTCTCTCTCTCTCTGTCTCTCCCGCACCACCTCAACTGTCAGAATAGTTAAAAATAGAGAGCGAGCGAGACAAAAGGTCTAGGAAGTTGCTGCTGCTGCGGAAACATAAGCACAACTAAATGAAAAGTAGAAAATAGCAGGCGAAATATTTATGCATATTGGAGTTGGGCAGACGCGACGAGACGATTTTGAATAAAAACCAAATAAAAACTAATGAGCAAACTGCTGCCACTGCCACTGCCACTGCCAGTGCCGCTGCCTCTACCTCTGCCTCTGCCTCTGCCAGTGCCGCTGCCGATGATGGAACGGAAAGCGGAAAAGGCATAAAGCGAAATGCAAAACAAATTATAATGAAAAACGAGCAAAAATGCAAATCTAGCAGAAAAGGTTGTCCGACTTCGACTTCAGCTGCGACTGCGACGGCGACAGCGATGGCTGTCGCAGACTAAGGGCGAAAAAGCGAATCAACCAACAACAATCGTACGAAATGCACGGCGACGGCGAAATTAATGCAAAATGAAGCGAGGGGTCAGTCGGCGAAGCCAGCGACGTTGGCAGCAGCGACGGCGACGGCGAAGGCGGCAAACGGGAACAGCTGCTTTTGTGGTATTGGTGTTGCCATAGCTGTTGTTGTTTTTGGTTTTATACGCAAAAGCAAATGCCACAAAGGGCAGGCAAAGACAGGAACAATAATAATAACAGCAACAACAACAGCAATAGCGGCGCAAAAGAGTGCCCAGTGCAAGTTTTTCAGCGCTTATGTGTGTGTGTTGTGTTTGTATGAAGTAGAAGCTTGCACACACACACACACACACACACACACACATCGCCACAGACGCCGATATCCGACTGCGCACAGTTAAATACAAAAACAAGTTTTTAGCTCTGCTGCGGCGCCTGCGCAGAAGATTTCAGTTTCCAAGCAACACAAAAAAAAGGAAAAAGACAAAAAAAAACAGCAACTGACTCTGGTGACTGACTTTCTTTAAGCATTTTTGTGCTAGTCGCTCGCTGGACATGTTGCAGACGCAGTTTTCGCTTTTTTGGCAACTTTTTGAGTCGCAGCAAACAGAAGAAGAAGAAGAAGCAGAAGCAGCAAAGGAAAATAAAACACGTTTCGTGCTCCGGTTTCTCACTCACCTGGCAAACGGCGTCTGTTCCACCTCGTAGATCTCGTTGATGTCATGCGACACAAGTAATCCCTTCAAGCGTTCGGCATCAACGTCCAGCAGGCCATCGCCTATGGGAAAGATGCCCTCCTCGGTAAACATGTTTCAAGCTGAAGTTGCAGCTGCTCTCTCCTCTCTCTCTCTCTCGCTCTCTCACTCAACACAAAAACACTTCTTTCTTTTTGGTTTTACTTAGATCTTGTCTTTTTTCGTTTTGGGCTCTTTTTGGTTGCTTTAGTTTAATTATGTTTTACTTTGGGGTGGGCAGGGGCGGAGAGAGGCTGTATTACAGTTGCGGATGCGTTGAGACGACGACGCGAAATTCAAACTGTGGCACACATATGGAACAAGAGCAACATTAACAATAAATAAATGTGTTACTAACGAAACAAAACAAAAAGGAAAATAACAAGATCCGCGGCGCGCGCGCTCCTTTCGCAAAGTTTTGGTCACACTGTACGCAGCAGCAGCAGCGCAGCGGCAACAGCAGCAACAACAACAGGAAAACAGAAGCCGAGAAATTCCAGCGCCCTTTTGAGCTGCGCTGCCGACGTCGCAAATGCAACAGCCTGTGAGTTGAAACGTGACAGCACTAGGGATGCTATGCACTAACAACAACAACAACTACTACTACTACTACTACAGCAACAACAGCGACAACAGTCACGGAAATTTCTTGGTTCTGCGTTTGCTGTTTTTGTACTTTTTGATTTGCGTGTGTTTTTTTTTTGTCGTCTTGTGTTTTATTTTCGTTTCTTGAAATGTTAAGACCATTTAAATTTGAATTGAACGCGCGGCGGCACACGCACAACAAATTTCACACACACACACAACACGTTTCACGTTACTCTGTCAATGCTGCGCTCTCTGCTGGCTGCTAGCTCCTGTATCTGTGTCTGTGTCCATATCTAGGTGTGTATACGTATATGCTCAATGCTGGTTGTGTTGGTGTATACCGTCGTGTTCTGCCAACTTCGGCTGTGGCAGCGCAGCTCCCAGCAACTTCTTGCTGCTTTGCTTTGCTTGTGTGTGTGTTCAACTTTGCACAAAATAAAAAAAAAATAAAAAAAAAACTCACACAAAAAATAAATGAAGTAATTAGCTGAAATGCTGTTGCATTTGACTAATTCAATTCGCAGGCGAAATATTTCAAATGATTTCTGAAGTCGAAGCGCGGCATTAACGAAAGGAGAAAAAAAATTGTCGTGTTGCAAGATTTGTTTCGATTCGATTTGTTAAATTATTTGAATATGTACTATAGACAAACATGCAGGCAAACACACACACACACATAAACAAAACAAAAAAATACACGCGTGGTAATCGGTAGAGTCAGCTAGTAAACGACAACAGATAACAAAGTCACAAACCCAGCGCACAAATAAACCAGGCGACAACGAATTCAATTCACAATTAAGCGCACCGAGCGTCACACGTCCGCCTCGTTCGGCTTTGTTATTGCTTCTGACTTATCGATGACATGTACGTTTTAATGGCGCGTATTATCGATAGAGCTGGTATGTTAACAGCTGTTAAGCGGCTGTTATCTGGAAGGCGTTGTAAATGTGAATTCATTAATGCCAATATTCGAGGAACAGTATTTTCTTTATTCAGTAGTGTTTATATGTACGATGGCATGTCGCAAATACAGGGCTAATGTGCAAAATTACCGCTTTGCCAGAAAACTGTTGAGCTCGAAGTGGCACTGTTATGGTTATTCAGTTGGCATCACGATAACGATACATTTAAGGACGATTGAACGAACGCATGCGTGCCAACCTGCTGCACTTTGGCCGCACGACTTGCCTCGTATCACCTCTGCGTTGCGCGCGTCCGGCTTGAAATTCAAAAATCGAATATCGAAAGAAGACAAAAATAGGGAAATTAATAAAAGGAGAATGGGCTGCGGCGCGCTCTACACTTGACGGAATCTTGACACGCAATGGACATTGGGCGCTGGTCTAAACATAGCGGCCGCCACTTGAGTGTTTAGGCGCCGCCTATAAATTCTTAATTTAGACATTTGCATTCGCATTATGTATATATATATATATATATATACTCATGTTTTATGCTGCATGCGCCCGTGTCTGCGTGCTCCACTTGCGCTGCATTTTCATGAGCAAGCCCGCCCCCTGGCCACTGCCGCTCCTCCCTGGCCGACTAAGCGACGCGCAGCAAACGCATTTGTTTTTGTCATCTCTGGCGTCGCGGCGGCATCCCAGGAATGCAGGCATGGACCAAAAATAGCCAACCCCAAGTGCAAAAACCTTTTCAGTCGCCGGATCAGCCGGGCGGGCAGATTAGTTACCACTGCCCCCCCTCCCCCACTACACACACATACATATATATATATATATATATATAAATATATATATATATATTCATATGTATAAGTGCATAGATGCGTGCGTGTGTGTGTTTATGCATTTTATTAATAGAGAGTCGCACAATTCGCCGCACCTTTGCCCGCTAGCCGGCGTGTGGACACATCAATATATAAATATATAACATATATTAAATGCGCGCATGGCTGGTGCGCTGAACTCTAAACGCAACGAGCTGCGCCCAGCTGTGGCTGGGATGCAGTGCATCACTCTGAATGAAATGTCGAGACTGGAGCTGGCGGCCGTTTGTTGGCCAAGCGTTAACCAAGTGCTAGTTTGCTTCGACCCAAGCACAGTGGGATGCCAAAGCTGACGATTCCATTCGTACACAACAAAAACACTCCGGTTGGGGCGGCTGCTCACCCGGCGCAGTAGGTGCATTGGGCTCCGTTGGATGCGGCCCCATCCACGCTCTCGTCATCGTTCCCGCCGCCGCCGCCGCCGCCGCCTTCGCCAGTGTCGCCACTGCCGCGGTAGTCCTCGATGATGTTCTGCAGCTCCTCCTGGGCGTCGGTGAACTCGGACTCCTCCATGCCCTCGCCCGTGTACCAGTGCAAGTGCGCCTTGCGCCGCATCATCGAGGTGGAGCCGTCGAGGAGGCGCTTGAAGAGCGTCTGTATGGCCGTCGTGTTGCCAATGAAGGTGGCGGACATCTTGAGGCCGCGCGGCGGGATGTCGCAGATGGCCGTCTTGATGTTGTTCGGGATCCACTCGACGAAGTTGCTGAGGTTCTTGTTGCGGACCCCGGTCATCAGTTGGTCGACTTCGCGGGGCGACATGCGGCCCCGGAAGATGCCGGCGGCCGTCAGGAGCTTGCCCTTGCGCAGATCGACGGCGCAGAGCAGGTTGTTGCTGGAGAATATCTGCTGCACCAGCTCGGAAACGGTGCCCTTGCTGAACTGCTGCTGCTTGCAGGTGACCAGCGGCGCGAACCCCGGTATGAGGAAGTGGAGTCGCGGGAACGGCACCATGTTCACGTAGATCTTCCGCAGGCCGGCGTTCAGCTGGCCGGGAAAGCGCAGACAGGTTGTGATGCCCGACATGGTGAGGGCGACAATGTGGTTGATGTGCTCGTAGCCGGACATCTGTATCTTCAAGTTGCGGTTGCAGATCTGGAAGAGCGCCTCGTTGTCCAGGCAGAACGTCAAGTGGGAGTTATTCACCAGCGCCGGGATGCTGAGAAGCGCGTTGTACGGCTCGACCACCACCTGGGACATGTTCGGCGAGGGGATGGTCACGTAGTTGCAGAGCAGGTTGTCCGGATACTGCTGGACGAGCGCCTCCATGATCAACGAGGTCAGGCCCGACCCGGTGCCGCCGCCTATCGAGTGCAGCAGCTGGAAACCCTGCAGCGAGTCCACGTTCTCCACCTCGCGCCGCGTGTTGTCCAGCACCTGGTCGAGGATCGCCGCTCCATCCGTATGATAGCCGCGTGCGAAGTTATTGCCGGCGCTCTCCGTCCCGGCGACGAAGTTCTCCGGCCTATACAGCTGGCTGCTACCGCTCAGTCGCTGTATGGTGCTGGCTTCCGTATCGATGATGATGGAGCGGGCGTAGAACCGCTTGCTGGCCGTCGCGTTGAAGAACACATTAATCCGTTCCAGTTGAAGCTGGCTGGTGCCGCCAAAGCGACCCGACGCATAGTCCACGCCGTGCTCGTGCGAGATCACATGCCAGAACTGTATCGGTGGGTGTGGATGTGTGTGTGTGACGGTGTGTGTGACTTGGGGTGGATCAGGCGTAGGAGCAACAACTACTCACCGCATCGCCAATGGCATTGCCAGCGCCCCCAATCTGTAGCGTCACAATCTCGCGCATCCCGCTGCCGTCTGAGCTGCTCCTGCTGCCGCTGCTGCTGCTGCTGCAGACCCTTGCCTCGCCTTGAACTGCCCTGCCCTGCCTCAACTGACTTGAGGTGAACTATTTGAATTTTGAACTGATTTGGCCGAAAGTGCTTGTAGTTTTGTTTACTGCCTAATTTAGCTCAGTCATCTGCATGCTGTGGCTGCCTCGCGGTTCGTTCCACAGTCTCTCAGTGCTTCGAAAAGGGAAAACGACGAATTTCAAGCAAAAAAAAAACAAAAACATTTTTTTTTAACTATGATGCCAACTACGATCGCCCCACACTCGGCCGGCGCCGTCTCCTGCCGAGATGCGTCATGCCCAACGCAGAGCCTCTCTGATCTATCAAACTATCCCCTGATTCCGAACAGAGTCGGACCTGTCGGGGCTCAGGTCTATTTAGAAACTCTCTCTCTGCGCCATCCATAATCCTAATAAATAAATAAATATAAGCTATAAGATAATTTAGTAGCCGACACAAATAGGCCAGCTTCTCCTGTCAGACGGCAAGGCGGAGCCGAGTTACGGCAGTTCAAGTTCCGATGTGGCAAACACAACGTCTGATATATAGCAAACTATTAAAAATTATACAATTATCACCGAATATCAAGTCTGAATAGGACTCAGATCTCCAAACCACAGCTCTAGTAGTGTCAGAGAGCTTAACTTATACATATATGTATATGATATCTATAGTGTTATGTAGCGAGAGGATTTGATTGTTGGGTTGTATTGAAACTCGAAAACTACATACTTAACTGATGTGCAAAATGATTTTGTCACTAGAATCTCTTATTACTGATGAACTTCTAGAATATATCTATATAGAATATTCCATCCATATCCATAAAAAGCAAGTGTGAAAAACTATCTAAAAAAAATCCTCTACGAATTAAAGTGTATTTAATGATTTATGATTTTAAAAAGCTTTAAAGCGCTGAGCTCATTTAAACTCAACGACAATTCATATTTATCTGAGCTTCATCCCATTATCTATGCAACCCACAGGAGTCAATTCGCTCTCACAATTATTTATACTTCGCATTCAACAAACTCTCACAGTGTACAAAAAAATCCAATGCGATTATTCGACTAACAGTATTTAAAGTTCAACATGGAATGAACACTGAATCCGAAATAAAGTTTTAAAATGTCAAGAGATCAAGAGCTCAACTTTATAGAAATAGTTTCCAAATGGAGGCAACAAAAATACATTTTACTCGCAGGTCTCTATCAGAAACTGAAAATCGTCTAGCAAGTCAGAGAGTATCCGCCCTGCAATCTCGAGAATAATGAACAAAATATAAAAAAGTCCAGTACGGAGAGTTTCCAGCAAAACTTGAATTATATATACAAGCTTGCACTGGGGAATCGAGCCGTGAGCATTCCCAATGCTTTCGAGATCAGAGAGAAAGAAAGAAACTTCATAATAGAGTTATAGCTCACACTAACAGATAAGATACGATTTTTCGATCACTTTTAGATACGATCCACAAATTGATTGTGGTGCGGAATCTTCGATGCAAATCGTCTCTATGCCTTGAATTTGCTCTAAGCGATCTCCCACAAAATTAGCTGATGAACCTAATGGTATGTGATGTCCTTTCTGTAAAGTAAGTCTCCCTAATGCTCAGGAGCCGCCACAGTAAAAGACAAGTTATTTTATATCGGTGGGAGAGGAACTTTGAGGTTAGTACCTACATATACCTGAGCTATACCTTAACACCATTAGATCAGGCTAAAAAGGAAATATTGTCGGTTAATCACAAACTTTTGCACCAGTAGAAGTAGTTGTTTCCCACTAGAAGCTTACATTTCCATCATATATGTACATATGTATGCCTTGAACATATCGAAAATGTAAAATCAGTGTCAAATGGTTTCGTTAAAATATTGGTAACAGGCAGAAAGAGGCGTAGCAGACCCCCCGATCAGGACGATGAGCTAAGTTGACTTAGTCCTGTCCTTCCAGCCATATATAAGAACGAGCTAGAGACTTGAATTTCTTTGATAGGCCACACATACATTTTTAAATCGAACTATTCTATGCAATAATTATTGCCGTTTAGAATATGTATTATATTCAAATTTTCATTGCAATAGGAACAGAAACACAGAAGTTGTTAAGGAAAACATTTGGGCAGGTGGCAAAGCCACGTGACAAGCAACGCATGGAGCGCACGGATTTCTTTTCTCATTCCTGCCTATTCGAAAAATCGCAAATGCAATTGAATTGGACTTGAGCTGTCAGCTGCTGCTTATATTTCTGATTTGCTGAATGGCACCCAAGCAGAGAAGTGACGGTGTTGACAGAAGCGAAAGCACCTCGCTTTAAAATTGCGGGCTCTCCATACTCGCCGGTGTTTTTCTTTTTTCTGCATATGCGGACATAGTGCTAATAGCTACTTATACTGGCTATAATGCTCTCTGACACCTTCTTTTGTTATAGTGACTTTTTCTATCAGGGTCAACAGAGCTTTTTCCAACCAGGTCACAAGCCAAACTTTGTGAGGAATGATTTATAGGATAACAGATATTGCTATACAGTTTACATCTATCTTCATCACATACGTATATATTCGCACTATTGATAAACTAAAATATCAACAAAGATATATTTGCTCATCTATAGCTGTATCTATAAGCAATGACCTGAATCTTTCACACGAGCGAGACTTCGCTTATGTTATCTTATGACCCATAACTTCTGTGCTGCTCTCTCACTCTTACTCGTGCCTCTCTGTAGCAATACACGATTGAAGTTGCAAATATCTAGAATCTAGAGCATAGCCTAGCACTTTTGCTTTTACTACATCTAAATATATATATATATATATATATATATATATATATATATATATATATATATTTGCGCTGATTGAGAAAACCAAGAATTTTGTCAAAAGGAGCTCTCACATGCTGTTTCCGAATCCAATGCAAATATGGATTCGGAAACAGCATGTGAGAGCTCCTTTTTGACAAAATTCTTGGTTTTCTCTAATCAGCGCACTTTTCAAGGAATTTTCAGCAAATATTGCCATGGAATATGGGTTATATAGTGAAGTGCCAAAGTCTATCCGTTAAATAGAAAAGCTTTGATCAATTTAAGCAGATTCTTGGTGATCAAGTTTCAACAAATATTGTTAGCCTTGGCCAGAAAGGTATAAAATCTATTTTACATGAAATCGTATAAAGTCTTCTATTGATGCAATCTAGCGATGAGCTCACTTTTGTACAAATCGGAATGTCTACAAGACAGAGAGGATATATGGCCTTAGTCTGATAAATTAACATCTGCTAGACAATAATGATGATATTGATGGATACTATGACTTGACACAGCTCCTCTGAGACTCCCAGCAACTACAAAGAAACGTAAGTATAAGGATTAGTGTATTTACTATAATTAATTTAATGAGAATGGAAAAAACACATAAAAATCGTAGGAAAGCAGCAAATTTTTTAGACAATCAGCGATTGGGTGGGCGACGGCGGCACCAGGGCTGTCGTCGTCGGCGGCGACTGCAGAAGCTACTTGTCCTTTTTCTCGGCCGCGAGCGAGTTGTAGAGCCGATTCACCTCGTTGGCCACCAGATTGTCGAGAATGATGCCGTTGGTGTCGATGAAGGCGGCGCATGACTTGTTGCTCGTCTGTTCGCGCTGACCACGCCCATCCCGTACAGTAAGGGTCAGCAAGTATTTGTCGTCATACTTCTTCATGTCGGAGCTGGCCTCCCAGATGCGCGCAGTCTTAGTGCCGGCGTCCTTCTGGATGGCCACAACGAAGGTGCCCTTCTCGCGGAATGTGGTGTGAAGTGTCAGCACGCCCATGAGAGCGAAGTAGGCCAGCACGCTGAATAGCAGCACCGGCTTAGACTGCGGGAACGGATGGGTGAAGTCCCAGGCGTGGGCCATGATGGCAACGCCAACGGCCAGCGCACAGAGCACTAGGCGGGTGTTGACCAAGCCGAATTGTTCCTTTAGGTGCGGGCGGTCGCCCAGCAGGCAGGTCTTCACGGCATCATCCAGAGCGTGCTTCACTGCAGAGCCGTCCCACTTGTTCACCTTAACCAGCTGCAAGCATATTTATATCGGCAATTAGACGCGACTGTCAACTGACGTGTTCAATAAGTCGAAGCCAAAGCGCCAGCCGGCAAACGCTCTTATTAACTTACCTCATCGGCCGTCTGTGTTTTCTCGTCTTTCTTAGCCATTATTTTTGCGTTATTTAAGTCAATTCCTATTTATCTTTGCTCGCGAGAAGGAAATAAATATAAAATAACAACTTGTTTCAACAATTTGACAACGCGACAGATATTGTGTGTTTTATGCAATGTGACCGCATAACTGACTGTATTTTTTAGGATATTTTCACATTTGGTATTTTTTCAATTATGTTAAACAAATTCACTTATCGATAACACCAGCAACTTGTTTAGGCACTGTTAAAAGACATCTTTGTTACACCAATGTTACTCAATCGTGTTGTTTAGGTGTTCAATCTTTACAAAAAGTTTTAAATTGATAGCTCAATACATATTCAACCTACTATATAGTCAGCAGTTAAGTGATTTAGAAAATTTTCATATTTGGTATTTTATACCGCTGCTGTTAAGCTGTTCCGTACGCCAACTTTTATTATCGATAACACTAATAGTTATTTTCGAATTATTTTTATTTTTGAAGTTTCAAGTTTCGTCGTTTGTTGTAAAAAAAAGTGTAAATATTTGTATATATTTATAAATAACAGAGTGTGGAGAATGGAATTAGTTTTGTTACATAGACTTCATCTGCGCCATCAGATCCTCCAAGCTTGTCTCCGGCACGCCGTCCACAGCTCCCGTATTTTCCGTTTGCTTAACGGTCACTTTGTCGGGCGCTTCGTAGGCCAAACGCAACCCGGAAGCTACGTTGGTTGTGTTCGTCGTTTGCTCTTCAACTGGCGCATCCTCGGATACCAGCTCAATGCCCCAATCGTTGCTGACATGCAACGGTTCATTGGACACCACCTCCTCCACCTTCTCCTTGGGCTTGGGCCGCGCCTGGAACTCCTTCTGGCGCTGCAGACAATACCTATCGTCGCATTCTGCATTTGGCTTTAGCGTCATCTTGGGAAAGAAGTCGTTCAGGGCATTGTAGCCCAGGTAATCGGAGACCTCGCCAAAGTTGAGCAAATATTTGAGTGCATTTTGGACCAGCAGTCCGGCCGTAATGCCCATTGTGGTGGGCAGCGAGGCGGCGCAGACGCCCTCGCGCTTCAAGGTGCGTTCGTCGATGTTCTCGGCGACCACCAAGGGAGGGGCGCACGCGAAGCAGGCTGTGTCTCCGGGACGTATGAACTGTATGTGCCCGGAAACGGCATTTTCCGACACTCCGGACTCGAACCAATTCAAATTGTTCTCGTTGCAGGCAGCATTGATGGCCATGCGAGCCTCAAAGTTGTCAACGCAGCTGAGCACCAGGTCAACGGGCGTCCGCTTCTGTATGCCGCTCTCCGAGATCGTGTTCAGGAACTTATCAAAGTTGTCAACGGTGGTAATATTGTAGTTGTGAGTCTCGATGAGGACATCTGGATTGATGAAGCTCAGGGTGCGCGCTGCTGCTTCCACCTTGGACAGGCCAGCCTGATCGGGTGTGAAGAACAGTCGGTTCATGTTCGCCAGCTCCACTTTATCGTAGTCGAACAGGATTAGCTTGCCAATGCCGCAGCTGCTCCGTAAAGTGAAATGTTATTGGGGGTTGATTGAGAATCTGTTTCCATCATCTGGCTTACCGTGTCAGCATGTCGGCTGTTACGCTGCCGACACCTCCCACGCCCACAATGGCCACCGCCTTGTCGCGTATGCGCTCATAGTCCTTGACAATGTTCATGCGCTGCAGCGCCATGAGGCGGCTGTAGGGATTGGAGTCGACGACTTCGGCGGACATGCGTTCGATGCGCTCGCGTGCATTGCGCGTTGAAGTCTTTTGCTCTTCTAGCTCTGTTTTCAGCTCAGCAATGATTGCCTGCAATTCGTCAATGGCGGCGGACATCTTCAGGACAGTATGGACTCCACAAAATAAAGAAAACAAAATTAACGCTAGCCCCAAAAACCCAAAAACAATTGACGGCTGTCGTCGTGTCACTTTCGCTGGAACAGCTGTGCGGCGTTGCCAGATGTTCGGCGCATCTAACGATTAATATCGATGACACTAACGGACTAAACCTAGGCGCACGAAGCACGAAATATGAAATAAATTTTTGCCATATATTTGGACGTTTAATTAATATCTTGGATATTGAAGCGCAAAGTAATCCCGCTGATTGCCATTTATATTAAAAATGGGTCTAAATCGGTTTAATGCTACCATATCAGAATATGAACTTATATATCCAAACATTACATGCACGCAGCTAACAATTATTTTCTATAGTCGAATGTGCTTTCCAAATTTGTTAATGCTCTCATTCTCTAATACAATCTAAGCATTTTATTTCACTTCACAAGCAGCAATATATTCATCTCTGTTCGACTCTTGATTGGCACTGATTCATTTTAATAGACTTTTTTACCTTAATAAATAAAGACTTTTTCTAATCCTTAAATTCAATCTGCGTCGAGCTAACATTTTCAGTTTTCTCTAGTTCTGTTATCACTAACAGAAAGCACGCATTGGGTTAAGCCTCTGTTAAACGATACCATAGGTTATGCAAAGACGAGTTCCGTTACTTTGGCTGTTAACTAACAGACGTCTTGTGACGTCACATTTTCCCATTCTGCTCTGTTATCCCAACTGAAGTTTGGCGGGCACTTGTAATGACACCCAGGAAGTGCTCCAAACCAATCAAAATAAATCATTTAGTACCCAATTTTATTAAGAGGGACCATTAGAATGGTCAATCCAATTTATTTCATTAAAGTAAAAAAACCAAGTAGATAATGGTAAGAACTGAAAGGACATTCGTTAGCAGCAATGATGTGCCCAAAGTGGATACTTAGTCAGAATAAATGGTTAAAAGACGGAATTGACTAGAATTTCACCATGAGTAATGCCTATTTATGCCAATATATCAAAATATATCAATAAACCTACGGTTCACACCTGCTGCCGTGTCAGAATCATCCAAATTAATGGAATAAAACTTGTGTATAAATCATAAAATCAAAGACGATGTATGATTCTTAGCTTGAAGTCTCAAGAAAGCGATAATCTGCCGGAACCACCTCCAGAAATCTGGGCAGAATCTAACATGCTGCTCATCGTCGTTAGCCATCAGATTTTTAATATAATATACAGAAAGCGGCACTTATAATGATGACGATTGATGGGAAACGACTAATATTTATTAATACTATTTAGTTTTTTTAATTAAAGCCTTGAAATATAAAGTATTAAGCTATTCAGCACGAAAGTGAAAGCGGTCAGAGGATTACTAAGGAATAACCGGCAAAAAATCGGCTTAGAATTCCAAAAAAAATGTAAAACCCTTATATTGTCAGATTTGGGAATCTTTTCATAACTAGGAACAGGCGACCGTTTAAGTTTTTATTTTGTCTGCTGGCTATAAGATAGATAACAGTGTCAAAACTCGTAATTTTTCTTACAAAGTTCAGCGCGCACAAGCGAATGTTGAAAAGAGTGACGTTCCACTGTTAACTTAACAGACCGCTTTGCATAACATAGTGTTACTCAATCGTGGCCCATCTCGAGGACGCAGTGTTGCCCATCTCCTGAAGCAAAAGTCCCGGAAAATTCGAAAATATTACACCAAATATATTGTCAAAACATTACACATATTATTATTAAATACACAAAAAAAAGGAAATAATATTTATTGTTGTTGTTGCTTGAGTGTCTCGTGTGTGTGTGTGTTTGATTTGCTGTTAAATGTTAAATGCAGCGCTTGAAGATTGCCACGATAAACAAATTGTTATCAAATATCAATAAAAATACATAATTCACTCGTTGTATGTGTGTGTGTGTGTGTGTGTGTGTGTGTGTGTGTCTTTGTCTGTGTGTGTTTTGGTATTGGTTCTCTGCTTGTATTATGTATGTATGTATGTATGTAGTATTACTGTATAGACCGGGACTATCACTTGCAAAAAAATAGATGCATAAGTTTATGATGCTGCCGTGCTGCCAGCTGTGGTCGCCTGTCCCGGCTGACGGGGCTGTAGGCGGACGCGAAAGCCCTCCTCCCGCTTCAGTATGATGTCTGCCTGCAGCCTGAAGTCCGATTCGCTGAGGTCCGAGTAGACACGATAGTTGCGCATGATGGTCGACAGCAGAATCTTCAGTTTCAGCATAGCATATTTACGACCTGGGCGAAGAGATTGAAACGGAATCAGTGAAAGGATCCATGGGGAGATTCGGCGGACAGTACTCACCCACACAGCTGCGGGGTCCTGCTGAGAAGGGCACAAAGGCATAATAGTGTCGATTCGCCTGGCGCTCTGGTAGAAAGTTGTCCGGATCGAAGACGTTCGGATTGGCGTAGACCTTGGGATTGCGATGCAGCAGGATGGTAGCCACGGTCACTGTAGCGCCGCGCGGGATGACATAGGGTCCAGAGTTCAGATGCAGATCCTCCTGGAGCTCGCGAGCGATTAGCGGCACTGGCGGAAACATTCGCAGCGTTTCCATCAGGCAACGTTCCAGATATTTCATTTCCAGCGTATCCTGGAATGTGGCCGGGCGCTGCGAGTCGCCAAAGATGCCGTCCAATTCGGCGATCACCCGGTCCTGGATATTCTGATGAATGCCCATCAGCGATAGAAAGAACGAGGATCCGGCTGCCGTCGTGTCGTGTCCCTCAAACATAATTGTGTCCACCTGCTCCTTGATCTCGGTGTCCGTAATGAGTGCGCCGTTCTGGGCACTCTCCAGCATTAGGTCGAGGAAGGCCAAGCGCTTCTTCTCGCCAATATCATTGTCCTCCACATCCAAGTCGTCTTTGAGTCCCGCCGACTGGCCGTAGGAGAGACCAGCGACAGGCGCGCTCTGCTCCTGCTTGGGTTGGCCCCCCTGCGACATCTGCTGCTCCCGCTGTTCACGCAGCTCGCGCTCCTCCTGCTCGAGGGCGGCTGCCTTCAGCTCGCTTTGGGCGAGGGAGCCGCGTGTGCCCTGCTCGAAGGCCGCCTTCTTGCTGCGTATGACCTTTGTGGTGAGGCCGTGAATGATGTTCAGCAGTCGGCCCTGCTCCTTGTAGTAGCGGGTCAGCGTGAAGATGAACTCGTTGCGCAAAAAGATGCTGCGATGCCGGGCGTGGAGTATGTCGCACATCCTCATCACGGCCATGGCGTACTCGAAGCCGGACTTGTCTTGCGTCTTCTTCGACACGCCCATTGCGGTCTCTGTGCGACAGTGAGAGAGAGAGAGAGAGAGACGGAAGAGGATTGCATGAGATTGGGCATGAGATTGGAAGTGGAATGCACTCGACTGACCCAAGCGCCAATTGAACTTAACAAACATACAACGGAGCCTCTGCCGCTTGACTAATTGTAGATACAATGCATAAATAGCGATCGTTTTAGATGTGCAACATATGCACACACACACACACAGATACACTAATTTGTATGGTCATAATATGCTATATTCTATTCCTTGTGGCATAGCGTTGATCGCTGGCCAACGGGGCGTATGGAAATTGGTTATGTTAAAGTGCTTAATAGATATATTATTTTTGGTACGAAATAAATTATTATTATTAATTCTAATATTAATTTAAACTATTAAAATATATTCATTCCTATTTTATCTTTTTTTTAATTATTTCTTTTTCATGATGTATTATTATTTTATTTAAGCAGCTTTCATTTTAATTGAAACTCAAAGTTAGAGTTTAGCTTTTCAATTCTATTTTGTAATATATTTAAATGCATAGACTAAGGTGTGGTAGTTGACCGTGCCCATTATTACGGCGGACAGTGTAGACGCAAAGGGTTGGCTAATAAATATACAAATATGTTAATCGCAAAGAAAACTATAAAGACTGTGACTAAAGTCGAATGAAAAACAAATATACACATGTATATTTTGCTCATTTCTGTGAGTTGAATATTTGATTTATATATATTATATGGTACATTATATTGCATTACATCAAATATAACTAATTCACAGAAATGAGAGATATGGATCAAGTTTTGCTTACGACATTTACATTATTTATAAATAAAAAATTCAACTCACAGATATTAAAAATATATACATATTATATATTTAGATTTTGAGATTAGATTTTTCTCATCTGTCTAGATGAATGCTAAGGTGAGACAAACTTAAAATTTCGTTATATATACTTAAATATGTCTTATGAAATGTTTAGATCTTGGGTTATAATAAAGAAACTGAAACTTCAGCAGTCAAAGATTTGAATCGCCGAGGTTGTAGGTGAACATTGCTAATTTCCTTTGCAGGCAAGGGCTATAGATATCGAAAATAAAGGCATTTTACCGTATAAGCTAGTATGATTGTTACTTTGCTACTTTTTTAAGATATGCTCCTTTTTAAGATAAGTGCATCTAATGTTGAAAGAAGTATTTCCTTTTCTTTATAAATTTATATATATGTAAATATATACATATATATTTTATTGAATTATATTTTTTCAATTTTATTAATGATTATAATATAAAAATAAATATATGTAACTGGATAAAAAATACAACAGAAATACAACAAATATTCGTATATTTAATTTTCCCTCAACATTTGATTTAAGATCAATTTCAGTATTTCAAGTATTGTTTGAATATCGATTACATCTTAAATATATCTATAAGTTATTTGTATTTTCGACTGTTTAAACTGTTTTTGTACTGTCAACGATCATCAGGCCGGCAGCTGGTCGGAAGCGAGAGCTTCCCTGGATCTCCCCAGCAAAGTTGATTGACAATTTTCGTTTCTTGACGAATTTCGATCGAATTATGGCAGCAGCAAACAAAAGCTTTTTGATCGATTGCGCAGATTTCTTCCGCTAAACTCTGAACGACATAAAATTGTTGCGTGTGAAATTTGAAAACAACATTGCGCAAGCGCAAGTGTGGAAATGCCGCTTTTCCACTTGCCATTTTCAGCATTTCTCTTGTGGCCCACTAGCCCGAGTTTTGGCCAGCTGGCAGGCCGACAGGTGAAAACTAGTTGCACCTGTTGCAGCTCCTTGCGATTATGATGCCTCGTGGCAGTTATGCAACATTGAAAGTGACATTTAAATTTGGTTTTCTTTGCCATTTCAGTTCAGTTCAGCTCGCCAGATGCCTCATATAGTATATATATGTATATCTATATGTATGTACATATATGTGTATGTGTGCAATGTACTATACGAAACATACAAATGGAAAGAAAATGAGAGAAGAAAAAATGATTTGCACACTTTATCAATTTTTTCTAATTTTTATTTTCACTCTTAATTGCTAATTGCTTGTTTGCGTCAGCCGGACCTGAGCCTGGGTCTGGGTCTGGGCCTGGGGCTTGGCGCTGCGACTGCGACTGCGGTTGGGGCTGGGGCTGGGGTCGTTTGCGATCTGCAGTTGCATTCAAATTTTCCTGATTAAATACTTAATGGGAATGCGACGTGATTTTAATTGCTGCGCTTGGGCCAGCCGAGTGGTTCGCTTGGCTTCGAGCTGGCAATTTGCAGTACGATGCGCACTTTTGGCAGCACTTCAATTATGGGCGAAGGTGAGCGCGTCTGCGTTATGCAACGGCCTAGAAATCAATCGCCAGGCATTACTGGCAGACAGACATAGATACATATAAGCATACGTATCTTTATATCTATAGTCATATAGTATATGGGCGGCAATGTCATTAACATTTAGCGCTCAAGCCTGGCCAACTGCCAGAGCCCACTGGACGCGGAGCAATCGCATTCAGCGCATTCAGCTGTTTTCACTTTTAAGCCAAAACGTGTTTGGCCTTAAATAAACGACAGGCACTTTGGGGTGGCACAGTTAGTTAGCGGCCTATGGCTTAAATGCATTATAGCCAAACACAGCATGTTAATAGCACGTATGATATAAGCCAACTGCAGCTTCGAGAAGCCTGCGCAAAGTGAAAGTCACCACAGAAACAAGGTGAAGGCGACTTCCTACTGAATTTTTTTTAATGTTTTTTTCTCCCTCTCTCAGTGTAAATATTATTTGCACTAGTGCAAAAATCAAATCAGAAGTGATCTTTCAATAGATGGAAATTAGATTTATATTATTATATTATATTATATATTAAATTATGATAAAAAAAAAACATGATAAACAGCGAAATACATAACTTTCTAGTTAATGCATCAATTTCAATATATACATATATATGCATAGAGAATATAAATCAAATTCATAAATTGATGAGAACAACTTGGCAAAATGTAAAAATAAAGTAAGCTTGTAAGAGAATATTCCTCTAAATTCCATACGAAATGCATATGTATTTTAAGATGAATTTGTACCCTGGGCCCATTGAAAATGGGAAATCAGGGTATAATGGTTTTGTTTTTGTTTTAATTTTGTGAAATGCAAATAAATAAAAAAAACTATTATCAAAGTAACAAAAGATGCCTTTGGAGCTAAATATATTTTTCAAATGATTCTAAGTTAAGTTAAAATTTGATTTATATTTATACATAATGTATAAGAACGCTGACTGTATATATAAACCTATAAATGATCTTTTTTATATTGTATTTAAAATAAAATATATATTTTTAGCTCAAAATTTATTTATTTGTATACTTAATTTTGTTTAATAATTTTTTGAGAATATTTTTTATTCAAAATTCTTATTTTTTATTTAAATTTAATTTTTGGAGACATTTAAGAGAAATGACTTTTTCTTATTTTTTTTTATTGTTAAATGTTTACATTAATTTATAAGTAAATTTTGGCATTTAAAAATTAATTTATTTTCATATTCAATTCGTTTACTTTATACATATTGTAAATATTTTTTTTTAATAATAAATTTCTCAAGCAGAAATAAATCGTAAAATATTTATATATATACAGATATTGTGAAGCTTGTGGAAATCGGTGTATGCCAGTTTATGGCGGCTCATTATCTTAACTACACGGTGTAGCAGTTGGGGTATGTATGTACAGAGGTATGTGGCATACGTATGTGGATATGTACATATATATGTATATGTGTATGTGAATGTAGTTGTATTTGATATAATTCGGGTCCCGGGTCGTATCTCTATGCTGCTGCTGCTGCTGCTGCTACTGCTTATTGTCTACACAGACAAAAGCGGCAAATGGACAACAAAAAACAAAATTTTGATTTGTGCGAGTATATAGGGAAATAGGTCTGTGCTCAATTGTAGCATATAAGGTAATCTCATGTATTTGACAGGCACATACATAAGTATGTATGTATTGTATGTATGTATGTATGTATGTATGTATGTATGTATGTATGGATGTATGTATGTATGTATGTATGTATGTATGTATGTGCCGGCCAGCGACTGCATGTACTATTATGCCTCTGTGTGTGTACGCACACACGCACACACAGAGCCGAACGAAACAGAAAAATGAATCGGAATTTGGATGTGAAACTGTATAAAAATCCGTGGTCTGAGTGCGTGTGAGTGGACTGTACCGTTTAACTTAGCATATGAGTGTATATATATATTTGTATGTGTGTGTGTGTGTGTGTGTGTGTGTGTGTGTGTGTGTATTTCACTTACCCAATAGAATCTCCACAGTTGCCTCACTCATGTAATCATGACAATCAAATGTGCGTCCATCCTCCGCACGCAGCTTCCGCACCACATTGCGCGAGTTCTCGTTAAACAATTCAATGAAACTCTTTAAGACATTCAAGTGGAATGTGGGTGCGATTAGTTTGCGATGAGCCCGCCATTTTTGACCTGATCAGATAGATATATATATATATATATATATATATATATATATATATATATATATATACAAAAAGAAGAAGTCGTAAATGAGAAGTAAATCAAGCCAGGAATAAGCAGCGGGAGGAAAAAAGTCAAATATAATGAAAACTTATTTAAGAAAGAAAGTATTTATAGGAAAGTATTATATGATATATAGAAAACATAATATAAGTTTGTTATTCGAAAAAGCTCGAATAATATTTGAAATATACGAAAATTTTGATGCTCGTGTAATAGATCGATTTAGATTTATACCTAATGGGATATATGAACATATAAAGTGAGTAAATCTTAAAGATAAAAATAAATTAAACTTAAAGCTTACAGCAGAAAAGGGAATTATACATATGAAAATGTGAAAAGAAAAGAGGAAAACCTTTGGCTAAATATAGATTTATACAGAAGATTCTAGATAATTGATGATGATTTGTGTCGACTGATCGTTATAAGAAAGAAGCAAATCTAAACATATTCAATTTGAACATTATATGGATAAATGTGACAGGCATCAAAAAGTTAAAGATTGTGACAAAGAAAGAGAGAGAGAGAGAGAGAGAGAGAGAGAGAGAGAGAGAGGGAGAGTTGATGCAGAAGCCAGCTAGTTAGAGTTAGATAGAGATGACAATTGCACATCGGATCTTTCTGCTCTCACTCCCTCTCTCTTGCCCTCTCTTTCTCGCTCTCTCTCGCTTTTTCTATCTCTTTCTGTGCTGTTCTTCGGCTCGTTTATTTATAGCCGCCATTTGTGCGGCGTTGTTGTGCCAACTGTCAGGCTTACAAATCGTTTTATTAATTTATGATTCCATAAACGCAATTTAAATTGCATTAGCTAGTCGGGAGAGAGTGGCACCGAATCAAGCCAGCCCCTTCCTCTTGGTAAACGAGGGATACACACTCACACACACACACACACACATGAACAGACACGTACACACACAGACAGACTCACCTGTGCTGATTAGCAGGCCATCGCCCAGCCAAGGCTTGAAGAACTTATACTCGGATGCCTTGTCAATGTACACGTGGCTGCTCAGGAGCAGCTCGACGTCGCGCGGATCGTAGATGAAGACCACCAGCTTCGGGCCGATCCACATTTTGGCGATGTGCTCGAAGGGCGTGCTCTTGCGAATGACTGTTTTGAAAACAGCTGGAAAAACAGGAACAGGATACAGGATACAGAATTGAAGCTGATCTGAGCTTGGTTGGGAGAGTGAATTGCATTGAACCTACACGAAGCGGGTCCAATCACATCGAACAGATGCCCAACGATGGGCAGGCCACGCGGTCCCGGCAAGCGGGCCGCCAGTTTGTAGAGATGGGCGCGAGACAGGCGCCAGTAGATGTACCAGAGCACCAAGGTGGGCAGCAGCAGCAGATAGAAGACGCTGCTGGGCGAGCCCACAGCGGCATCTTTTTTCAGCACCTCCATTGAGGTGGAGCACACACTCACAACTAGCTAGCTAGTCGATACGGCGAACGCAAAAAAAATATATCAAAAAAAGAAGAAGGCACAGACACAGTGTCAGACACACGCACACACAGACGCACACCCGGGATGCGAGACGCCGCAGCGGGCACACAGAGCACTGAGCACTGAGCACTGAGCGCTGGCAACTTGCGTAGGCGGATGCCACGGTAAACGGAGACGAACTCAGAGCGTCGAGCTCAAAACATTTTTTTAATGCGCGGCTCGCGATATTTTTTCCTCTTTTTTGTGGGTTTTGCCTCGTTTTTCGCTATTTATTTATCTCTTGTTTTGTTCCGGATGCTGCGGATGCTCGTCGCTGCCTGTCCGCCGCGATACTGATCCAATTGCCTGCCAAGCGTCGAGCGATGCGCTTCGGCAGCAGCCCAGAAATAATAGTAGCACAATAATAATAATAATAATAACAGTTCATCTGTTACTATTGAAAAAAAGAGACAAAATCACAGGAAAAAATATAAAATAAAAAAATTATTGAAATGAAATGGAATGGGAAATGGTCGCCCGACGTTGCACGCTCCACGCTCCGCGTTGTGACTAGTGGCTGGTGACTAGCCGCCGCCGCCAGTGCGCCCGACTTTTATAGCCAACAATGTGGCAAGCGGCAAACGAACTGGCGACTTGGCAAATTGGCGAACTGTCGCCGACCGACAGCCAGACAGCCGGACAGCCGGACAGCTGTACAGCCGACAGCCGGACGCGCAGTCTCCATCAATTTCATTCATTCGAATTGTGGCGCGCTTTTGCCCCGTCTCGCTCGCACTCGACTAACCATAAAAGCTCAGCTGCCCATTTCCGAAAGCTTTGTTCAAGTTCAGCCCAATCTTAGTCTTAGTTTACGTTAAAGATTTAGTTTCTGTTTGTGTTTCAGCTGCATTTGCTCGGAGTTGATTTGCGCTTAGTTTAAGTCTTTTTTATTTTGTTTATTTTGATTTGGACATTTATGCATGATTATTTTTAGTATTTGTTACCTAAAGCTAAACAAAAAAAAATTATATATGTATATATAAATATATTCCATCACTTTTTGTTCTAATAATGCGAGGCGCGATCAACAAGTTGTGGTTTTCTGAGACTAGAGAGCACTCTATGGTTATAACCCTTGTAGATAATAACTATATCATAACTATATATTGTGCTCAAATTCATATAAAATATGAGCTATTGAAACCAAAGCTAACTGTAAATCATATTCAAACAATAATAATAACTTTGGTTGAGAGTATCCGACTTGAAAATACCTTGTAATCTGCCTATTCAATCATTCTAAGCTGGTTAATAAAGATTTTCGCACTAGTATATGACTTCTAAACGGTATCGAAATAATACTTTAAGCTTAAAAGTTTATGGGAATAAAACTGTTACATACATTAGCAAACAAGCACTATATAGCGAATTTCTATTCCCATTGGATTCAGCTCAGTCTACAAAGGTATTCTCCTCTTAAGTAAGATACTTTAGAGTATACAGTTTATGATCCCACTTAAGCCTCGGAAAAACTCAGAAGTACTGGCTCAACTTTAGCTTGAACACATATAGAAATGGCCATAACTACTTATTGATCGACCCTCGTTTATAGATGTGACCACAGTGCGTATGAGCAATACTATTGCCCAGACATTTACAATTATTTAGATTTAAGAATTAGCTTATGGAAGTCGTTGGCTGGACAACACTGGACAACAAGGGCACAGAGCTCACATCTTGCTGCCCATTGATAAACATACAGCTATACACTCTTTCACACACACACTCGCACAAACACACACACACACACATGCATGAACAGTAAATGGAAGCATAACAACAACGATATAGAGATATTATGCAAGGTCTAACTAAATACAAAGATCTCTAAAATATGATATTTTTTTTGGTTTTTGGTTTTCTTTTGTGCCTAGGTCTAAAAGTATGCTATGAGTGTTATCCATGTTGATGGTGCGCCTAGACGGACGACTCGTAGATGACGATCTGGAGCACCTTGGGCTTGCTATTCTGCGCCTCCTTGACCTCCTTCAGTATGGCATTCGTGATGGCCTCCAGTGCAGCAATGTCTGAGTTGTGTTCGCTCTTCTTGTTGCTATTCCACTTGGGCATGGAGACCTGAGAGCACATTTAGCATTTATTATTTAGCAACTTCCATTAGCAGTAGCTGCAGCTGAAGCTGCTGACTCCACTTACAGTTAAAACTTTTTGCAAAGTGGTGTAGTCGAGGCCCGTGCCCGCCGTTTCCCCCAGGCGTCGCAGAGTCTCCGCCATTGGACCCGACAACTCCTGCAAGGCATGGTGTGAGTGCGTTTCTTGGACACTAGGCCATTTTAGAGGGGGTGGAACACACACTTACCTGCAGCTTGGCCCAGCTGGTCGCGTACTGGCGACGCACCAGCTCAATGATGGTCGAGGTGAGCGCCAGTCCAATCAGTATGTAGAGTGTGCACAGCAGCATATAGTTAGGTTTCTCTGCAAGAGAGAGATAGCTAGATTAGTCATGGAAATTAATTGATTTCAGCTAACGCACTGGGCACCAGGTCGCCAAATCCAATCGTCGTCATTGTTATGAAGCAAAAGTAGAAGCCATCAAAGAATGTCCAGTCGTCCTCCCATAGCAGCAATAGCCCGGCCCCAGCTGCCAGGTAAACACCCAGGAAGCCAACAGCCAGAATGGCATAGAACCAGGTCTTACCGATGAAGTTCGTGAACTTTGGCTTCGCTGCAATCGATAAAAATGCGTGAGATCGATAACAATAACAACAAAGGATGCAACGTACTTGGCATATGCTTGCCAAACACGGACACGGCGCTGGCAAAGAGGTGACCCCAGTCCGCGATGACCGTCAGTGTGAAGGGGATTCCGATGAGTGCGAAACAAATGCAAAAGACACGACCGCTGGTCGTTACAGGCACTATATTGCCATAACCTGTTTGACCACGATAAATGAGAAAGAGAAAGTTCAGATAATAGCAGTTAAAGTTAGTCTATATGTATGTATATGTATGTATTAATATGTTTCAATGGAAGTTTATGAAATATGCAGTTAAATGTTTGCCTTTTTGATTGCATATTTCATTTTTGTTCTATTGTTAAAAATCGATTTCAGCTTTGTTTAAACCTACAGATATCAAAACTGGTATTGAGATTCTTGTCCAGATCTATAGATCATGCACAACTCCAATTTAAAATACTATTTCCTCTTCAATTTCACATAGTAGTCATGTCATAGATTCAGGCATTAAATTCTATTACGGAGAGTGTCATAAGCACAGCGGACAGGGTATCTCCTAGACAGGGTATCTCCTAGTCAGGCACTCCCTACAACTTGGTGTTCATTCTGCTTATAGTCGACCACTTACCTATAGTGGTTAACACAGTTGATGAGAAGAACACAGCTTGCAGTATGCTCCAGCGCTCATAGGGCTCTGGAAAGTCTTTATCGGCTACAATAAGCAGCCCGCCCTCGGCCGCCTGTTGTACAGCCTATCGAAAAGGAGAAAGAGAATGGATTAATCACTAGGAATAACACGTATTTAATGATGTTTAAGGCTAAGCAGATCATGATAAGCTGAGATTTATGCGTCATCAAATGATTCAAGATGGTAATCAATTACACTATAATAAACAATTTTATTGTTTGTATTCATGTTATTGAAACTAAGCCATAAAACCGCCAATCAAAAATATTTATTTAAGTTCATTTTCATGCAAGTTTGAACTCAAATAATTTCTTAAGAAGGTATAGCGCTATAACTAAATGAGGTATATGTATATTTTGTCGTTACTTAAGGGACTGTAGCTCTATACGGAACCTAGAATCCAAGGTTTATTTCTGATATATGTATCATATATATTTAATATGATTGATATACATATGTAAGTATAAAAGAGTCCATAATAATTTGATTACTATACCATCTCAATACTTTTCCTTGAACTGCGTAGCAAATAGCATACCAAATATCGCAGTCTCAAAAAGCTAAATTTAAACAGCTTAATGTATAATATAAAATAATATAATGTATTATATATTATATGTGCACCGACAGAGCCGCTGCCAAAAAATATGCAATGAAATTTTCGAGTAGAGTTTCTCTTGCACTTACCGCTTCATATTTGGCCAGTTCAAAGGAGAGCAGCTCATTGAGATTGTTCACTTCGGTGTTGTTCAATATGGTGCTCATGAAGCGCTCCCGCTGCGTCTTGACCACATCCTTCAGCTGGGTGAGGCGCGCCACCTCTGCTGGCCGCTCCAGATGGCGAAAGATCTGCGTCGACAATGTGAAAAATGGGTACTATTGCAAATTGAAAGGCTAAGCGGCATTAGCATTTAATTAAAGTGTGCCGCATAATAAATGGATGGGACCGACAGACGGGGCCAGACGGCCATAGAGCGAGGGCAGCTCAAGGAGAGGGCTCTGATGGCATCACCAGGGCTATGACTCTGCGCCAAGGCAGCTATGTGCAATTTATTGGCATTTGATTGATGGCCCGGCCACTATGCACATAGCGATTCCACTCAGCGCTCTCGCTGTTGTTCTTGTTGTAATTATACCCTGTAACCGTTAAATGTGTGCAATGGGCTCTAAACAGATTGTAATTTTGCACTTGGCTGAGACAGCTGCAAGTCGTTCGACTGATGCGCGATAAAATAATAAGAAACAATATTGCAGTCGAATGCAGCCAAGTGAACCATATTCATTCAAAAATAAGAACATTTCCAATTTGCAGTGTTCCAGATCGTAGTTCTGATTGTAGAGCTACGTAGAAGCCAGCTCTAGAACTGTATGGAAGATACAGTTGGTGTATCTCAGTTTTTAACAAGATACAATTCGGTTATAAACAAGTTTAAAAGGCGTTTTATAATAGAACGAAATCTTGCATTTGATATGGACTACATCAATTTATGTTTAGCTCCGAAGAGCGACATCTTTTATTTAAATTGTTTATCCACAATAATAGGGTTTCTCCCACGTCATATGATTGAAGCATAACGCTAAAGTGTTTTCTGCCGACTCGATCGTTTTGTGTCTTTGGGAAGATCGCAACTCCCATCTAAATGCTCTGTTCAAGTATAGCAAAATAAACTTTATGAAACACAATGCTAATAATAAGATAGTTATCTTTGAGTTGACTCGTTTTGTCAATTTCTTTAAAAGAAAAAATAAATAAAAATATATTAAATCTCTCAAAAAACTAATGACATAAGGCTTTTCTTATTTTCAGATTCGGATAAAGTATGCCGAAATGTTTCTTTATATTTGGTTTGCTTCCCAGATATGACCTAATCCAGCTATGGTATAAAAATCTGATAGACTGCATCAATATTTTTATCAACTTGAACTTTTATGCAAACATTTAAAGGTGCTTAGGTAGGGTATTTCATAGCCGTGTTTGAAGTCTCGAAGTCGTTGTCCCTGCAAGCGAGCATCATTAAGTGAAGTAAGTGGCATTTGCAATAGGTTCATTAACTCTCTCGAGTGGAGGAAGTATTATTTTAATGCCAGCTCAGCTCGACATGAATAAAAGTGTTAATACATATGTAAGTTGTACTATATATAGTATTAGTTTGTATACTATACTATATATTTGATATATTACTTTACTATACTACTATATACATACATATATAATATGTATATTTAGTAACATTTCAACCGTTAACAATGCAATTAAATGCTTGGAAATTTTTCGTAATTGTTGCTAGCATTAAATATGAATATTTGATGAACGTTTTCACCTTTATATGCCAAACAAACAAAAACAAAACAAAAACAAAAACAAAGAAAAAACAAAAAAACAAAACATAAAACACAAAATATGCTTTCAATTTTTTTCGCACATCTTGGCAATAAATTTGTTGAAATGTAGTACGGACTCTGCTTGTTTCTTGTTATAAAAATAGTTTTACAAATTGATTTGTGTTTAACTTTCAACAACACCAAAAACATGCAACAACAACAAATATTCATATGTATTTACGATATGTCTGGCATCTGTATACATACATATACATATACGCATACATATACATACATACATATATCTGTTGAAGCGAATTCGCATTTGAAATTCAATTGAAATGTGTCAGCAATTTCTCTTATTCGCGCCGAGCGACTTATATTAAGTGTTCTTAACCCATACCCCGAACCACCCTACCACCCTACCTCCTCCCTTACTTTCCCATCTCCCACTGTGTGAGTTGGACGGCAGCTGCATCTTTGCATTTTTCCTCTTACGTCAATAACACTGCACGACAAAATTACGCACTTGCACGACCCGAAGACTCCACGCATTTTCGTCTTCTTTTATTCATATTAAACGGTTTATAAGAAGGCCTCAACTACACTAAAACTAAAGGTAAAAGCTTGGTTTCTATACGTAAGTTTTTATTATAGAATTATTTTTTGGAAAAGCTACTATAAAAACCATATTTATAGAGACTTTTTCTTCAAAATTGTAATTTCAAATTACTGCTTTTTCCTAAGAAATCAAAAACTTTGTATTTGGGGAAGGAACATAAAAATGATTTTGTGAATCACTTTATGGTAGTAAATGATATCTGGATAATTTTGGTGGAAAAATATATATGATATATGCTCTTTGTCAGATCAAGTAAAGGACAAATCATTAGCTAGTCAAATATGTTGAGGCATATTTAAGTTAACTAAAGTAAATAGCCGAAATTGAAATGGAATTGAATCCATTTAAAATGCCATGAAAGAAGCGAAAATTTCTAGTTCTAAAAGTCATCTTAAAATAATAATTGAAGAAATTCCATTACCAAAGTAGAGAGAGAGAGAGAGAGAGCGAGAGAGAGAGAGGGAGAGAGAGAGATTGTGTAATTTAAAAAAAATTCTTCGCTATAGCAATGACAATTAAGCTTTGGCTGTTGCTCTGAGCGCTGCTTGCGGATGTCCTTGCCTTTGGCTTATGATAATATTTTGTCACATTTTGCTTGCAGAGATACGCATTTGCGTAATTAGCTTTGGTTCACTCGGCCAAATGATGGCGACAACTTGTCCAAGTTTCGAAAAGTTATTCGCACAGATCTATAAGTTTCTTAAGTGCCAGTCATGGACAAGGACATAGACATGGACTTGGACACGGACATGGACATAGACATGAGCATGGACCGAAGCACGCAGCAGACAAGGCGTTAAATCAATTTTAGAGCTTCTGACCGGTGCCCATACTTCAACAACTCTGCGTACAATGCGGCGTATGCGCAATATTTATACCAATTTCTCTGTTGTCACAAGGTTTTGGGTTATTTTTGTGCTTGCGCATAAATTATAATTATTCGAGATTCGTTTCTTCTATACCCTGTACTGTGAAAAGAATAGGAATTGGTTTCGTCGGCAGGCGACAGGCACTATATATGTGAATATTCCTGATCAGAGACAATACTCAAGTCGAGCAGATCAAGTTTGTGTAAAACACTTTTGCGCTTGATTAAACTTTAGCTACTTAGTTATATCTTTTGTACTCTTAAAGTTACAGATTTTATATTTATTATATGACTTAGCTTATATACTGGATTTCAAATAGTGGAATCAATCAAAGACATTGTATTTCTATGCAACAATATCCAATATGTGAAAGAGTCTGCATGTTTTGGGTTTTTTTATACATTATACATATTACTTATATGCTGAACATTTCATTGAAGTCTTTTTAAGCAACGCAGAACTTATTAAAGGAAATCATTGTCAACTGGCAAAGTCTCATGGCACTTAGCACCATGCGTAGGCATTTTCGCAATGCATCTGCACACAAAAAAAAAATGAGAATTTCCATTGAGTTTTGTTTGAATTGTCTGCTGCTATGGATTAAGCTATGGATTTGTCCCACCACAAGGAGGCATTCTAGTGGCGAGGGTACAAGAAGCATTGACTACGGACTATGGTTCGATTGCTGATGGAGCTTAATTTATTCATTTAAAGTAGAAATTTCGTTACATAGAGCTTTATTTCACATGGTGGCAAATGTGGCTTTAATAAACATTTTTATTATGGTAACAAATATACAAGCTTGGATTGTGAGGCTGGGAGTTCGAATCATACAGATTTTAAGTCATCATAAGTTAACTGTTAACTTATGAGTCTTTTCATATAACTAAGTGTGCACCTCTTTATGTATTTACGATAGAAAAGTTAATATGCTTAAAATCGCACATCTGCCTTCTAGTCAGGCTATCCTAACTATAGTTTTCAATCTTGCTTCAGTCAACAGTTTTATCTATCTATCATTTGTGTCTCTAAATAGAGATACTCGGCCAAGGCTCACAGTATCCTCTAGACTCCATCTAAAAAACTCATAATTGTGATTTTTTGTCCTTTAAGAATGTCTTTCCGTTGCCCTTCTTCTCTGAACTCGGTCGCATGCGTGTGCTTAGGACATACAAGACTTATTATGCCCCGTTGGTGATACAATTGGCAAATTTATGAGCTCCAAGCAGAGACAGGCCGACAGTCCATAACTGCGGCTTTGTCCTTCCGTTCTGAATGGACTTAGAGCACTTGTCAGAGCAAGTGTCAGACCATTTGCACGGCATAAATCACGCGCCGCACGCAGCGCTCTATGCGCAACAATTGTCGACAACGGCAACAGGGCGTCCACAAAGTGGTCTGAAGTCTCACCTGACTATTTACTGCTACTTAGCGGCTCAGCGAGCAGGTGGGTTGTCTGGCCCAGACTTAACTGGGCGCACGGTGCGACTACTTGCTTTACTTGCGCTGACGGGCACTGGGCGTATGCTTAATATTGTGTTGTAATTAATTTTCATTTGGGCAGCGAGCAAAGGGCAGTCACTTCATTTGGCTGGTTTTTAATCATAAGCAACAGCAGCAACAACAGCAGCCACAAAAACAATTATCTGCAGTGCAATTTCTCTTCATTTGGCAAAACCAAAATAGAATCCTGTAAATGGTTTCGCCGCTGTTACTCTTATAATGATGCGCCGCCCATTTAGCATGCGATTATTCATTTCCGTTGTTGTCTCCGGCTGCGGGCTAAAAGCGCCCAAAACCGACAAACTCCCACAAATATATATGACCTTTGCGCGTGTGTGTATGTGTGTGAGTGTGTTTATGTGTGTGCATATTGTTAAAGGACCACAATTTAGCAGCCGCTGAGTTATGCTTCGAACTCTGAATATACTGAATAATATAGATGAATGTGTATTCGTATATGTATATGTCTTGCAATATATCAACATCCATAAGCATGAGACATTTTAATAATAGAATGCAGCAAAAGAGAAATTAATATATGATATGAAATGAAAGATAAACAATACACAGAGAGAGATAAGGGGTCGTCAAAACTGTTTACAATTTTTATTTATTTTATTAGTTAATTAAATATTTACAGATTAGTCCCTCCTACTTTTTAACTAAATCAATTTGAGCTGAAGTTAATTTAGACTGGAAGGTAGCAAGCACAGAATACATAGGTTAAGAGAAGAAGGGGTTAGGGGGTGCTACTATCAGAGGTAAAGTTTAAGGGAATTTATAGATAGATTTTAAGTCACGATCTGGTCCAGTGGATCTTGAGAATGGTGCTATCTAGCTCGTATACCAGCTCTAATGGGAGCCCAACAGATCTTGGGTTGCAGTAGATTTACACGTAGCCAGGCGGTAAGAATCTATTCTTTCAATATATTTTATTTTAACATTTTACTCTTTCTTGAACATACTGTCATGACCTAATCACATATGTTCAAGCTCATTATTTTATGCCTTTCTATATTAGCATCAATATTATTTTCTAAAAATAAATCTGTAATATAAGACGCAATCTTAAGATTTCTTCCATTTTGCGCAATACATAGAAAAATATTTTGTGTATTTCGGCACTCTTAATGCTACTTGATACCAATAGTTGCCTTGCAACTATTAAGTTATATAATTTGATATTCGTTTACCCTAAATTCATTGACTATGCAACTTGAAGATATAATACTCTATTACCAAATTTATGTAGTAGGCAAAGGAGGGTGTGGCTCAGCCCATAATATTCATATATATTCTTGAACAAGACAACAAGTCGAAAGTATATAGAAGTTTAGGTACATATACACAGTTAAGTGTCATATTTTCACTCTTCTTAAAAAACTTAAAACGAAACAATGCAATCATTACCTCTTCTTAGTAGAAAGTAGGAACAATTATTTTGTATTTGTATATACATACATATAAAACTGTTGAGAAATGCATCGATTTAAATTCAATCGATTTTTCTTCTTCTTATAATTTGCCATTCTCTAGTTGCTAACAGTTGCGAAATAGGAAAAAACTTTGCAACATTATTTCTAAACATGTTAGCAACATGGTGAAATTCTTATTGCGGCTTAGTTTTAATTCTGCAATTCAATAAAAATAAGTGAAAGGAAAGAACCAGCCTTCTTATTCCTAAACAATAACAATACAACAAATCTAGTGCAGTGAAGGGTATGTGCCAGTCGGGCACTTTCGATTTGGACTCCCTTCTTGTTTATTACAAATTAGTTCCGGGTGTTGTCGACCTTCTGGGCCAATTACAGAGGCCGTCAGTAGTTGGACGGGCCTTGGCCGCAAGACATGACAAATCACGACCTTCGCTTGCCGCAAACTGAGATGAGTTTTGTGTCTGGGTGGAGTCAGAGTCAAAGTCTGGGCCTGGGGCTGGGTCTAGGTCCCCGAGCAAGTGAAACTCTATCGTGTCGCCTGCCAAAACGGAAGCGCGGTGTAAATGCGAAAATTATTAGCTGCGTCCGAAGGGCGCCACGAAATGGCTTCGCTTTAATCGTACCTACACAAATATTTGTTCATGACTTTTGTTTTTTACTCTTCAGCATTTTCGTCTGTTTTCTAAAGCATCTCCTGATTATGGTATATTAAACTATTTTTATTGAACCTAATGATTGTATTTCCATCATCAGCTCGATTGCTCTCAATATTCTGTACTCACGAAACTAATGGATTGCTTAAGTAAAAGCTTAAAATTGAAAATGTGTTTTCTCTCTTTAAGCATTTGATTGAAATTTTTATACTTTTTGAATAATATTTTTGAATATTCAGAAGAGTAAAAAGTCTCTTGACTGTATCAGTATCATTAGAGGGTATCTTCTAACTAGACAAGTCTCGTGCTATTGTATCGTTCTATTGAAATTCATTACAAAATATGTACTCTACAGAATTAAATTTGCACAGGATCGGGTAGCTTACAGATGGGTACTTCCGCGTAGGTCACAATCTTCAATCAATACTTCTATTGAAACTCATTGAAGTACACAAGATCATTCAGACGAATTGACTTTCCGGAGATAAGGTAGCTTCTAGTCGACAGGCAGATCTATATAATTTACTTGACTTTGAAATAAAGTGTCTTCTAGTCGACTCAACTCAGTGTTGAGCTCGAATGGCGTTACACACAATTTCTACTATTGAATTACTTTAATAGCAAGAACAAACTGAATTACAGTGTATCTTCTAGTCGATCATTTTGTGTATCGAAGGTGCCTAGCACAATAAAACATAAAATTTGAAGTTGAATGTTAATTACATTTGAGTGAGAACTGTGATTATTGTTATTGTTGTTGTTAGTCAGCTTTGTTTATAGAGAAAACACGCATTCTCATTTTCATTTCAATTTCAATTTTTCCCATTTTCCATTTGCCATATTGATGCGCTCTTCTCAACGTTCGGGTCGTGCGCCCGTCTAGCAGCGGGGCGCTTTTATTATATGGCTACAAATTTTCATGTACTTGAACTTTGTTGTTTTTACATTTGCCGTTGTTGAATTTATGATTTCATAAGCTTATGATTTGATACCAAATTAGATATAAATTTATTATTATGGCTGTTGCTAGTGCTGCCGCTCTTGCTGCTGTTGTTGCTGTTATACATAAATCGCTGCCAGCTCATTAAATCTAAGTGGTGCTTTGTCTTATTTATTAACAATTAGCGAATCGTGCGATTTTTCCATGATTTGCACTGGAAAATATGCAAAGATGTTTGCCTTGAACACTCAGAAAGCAGCTAACGCGTCCAGACTGCGAAGTCTTGCACACACACACACACACACGTTCACAAAGTGAAAAGAGTATATTGGCTTTGGAGGAATTTCTAGTAAAGAGAGAGAGAGAGAGAGAGAGAATTGGCTTAAATTCACTAAAGACGCCTCAAGTCGAGCATTAAAAATGGAATGTATAAGTATCCAAGCCTTGCCATTTTATATATAGGAGACACTGTGTGATACAAAGATATTAAGCTTTTCTTAGCTACTCCTATTAGCAGCGAGGGAAAGCGGTAAGACAATTTGGCTGAGTGTATTTTGTGTTAACCTCTTTCACATATCCAGTTAATGTTGTATGTAGAAATTGGAAAATATTGTTCAAGCTTGATCATATGGAGCATCGTAAATCTGTATAGAAAGGAAATGTTTATTTTTCATCTTTTAATTTTATAAGAAACTTAAATTAAAGAGGTCGCTCATCGAAACAATCCGCAGTTCAGCATAAGCTATGTATGTTCCTTTCTTTAGAAATACCTAGAAGTATGACCTTGTTCATGCTTCCACAATATCTTTACTATCATGAAACTTAGCACTATGGATCTACTTATCAGATAGATCTCTGCAATATACTATTCTGCTTTTATGAACGGGTATTATGCAGTCGATTACTACAGTTATCTGCCCAAAACATACGTAATGCCATTTCCGACAACTCCATTTCAGCACCTATCTAAGTTATCGATAACATTTAGTTATTTAAAGTGTTTATTTGATTTACCACTTAATAATGAATAATTGTTAACTTTCATGTCTCACCCTCTGTCAGATATATATATTCCAGCCTCATGACAACAATTTGTATTGCAATTCATTTGTTACAGTGCTTAACACAATTTGGGACAGTTTCCAGCCAACTTCTGCTCCTGCTACAGTTGAAGCGTTGCCAAAGCCCATTAAATTATAAATAAACGAGTTTATCTCTCATTTTTATGACCACTCGCAGCGGCAGTCGCTCCATGAAGTAAATTTTCCACATATTCGCACTTGACATACATAGATGCGAACTCTGCACATATGTATGTATTTACGCATGAATGTTATGGGATCCGAGACATGGCCAAGGCAACATTGAAAGAAGATGCCACATATCTGAGTCCAGAACCCAAAATAATAATCATAATTATTAATGTGCGCGCCCCACCTGCGCCCCCACTAATTAACAGATCTAACAGTTGTTGTTGCTCCTGATGTTCTTGTTGTTGTTGATTCCCTTTTTTTGTCAGCGCAAGTGACGCCCCCATTAGCCCCACTTCTGAGTGCTATTGTATGTATATTTTATGCAAATGCCACGCATAACCCAAACGCAAACCAATCCCATCGTCGAGCGACAATTACCCAAACCAAAGAGCAATTAGAAGATTTTAATACCCTATATATGTATATGAGTAGATCTTATGCACCCACACAATTATATATCAGCTTTGCTCATATATCATATTATATATTTGTACATATCTATATATGTGATGTTCATATGGCACAATATGACTTGTCGATCGATGAGTTTATGGACTCTCTCTTTCTGATAAAATCTTTATTAGATTTGATATATATATATATATATATATATATATATATATATATATATATATATATATATATATATATATATATATATATATATATATATATATTTTAAGCATAAATTAATAAAATAATGCTTTCCTTAGCCAGGTTAGAGATTCACCTGTAGAACTCGACTGTTATTACTAAAGCAGAATAAATATAAACGCATAGTTACCAGAATATAATAGAATTTACACACTATAATATCTGTGCATAGAGTACACAAATTGCCAATTTAAACGCTAGAAAGTGACGAAAATAAAGGACGCACTCGTCAGAGATCGGATATGAGACGGCAGCTGTCAAAGGTTGACAGTCGCCCATGATGAGCGTCGGATAATGAGCGGCATCCGATAATAAGCAGCTGGTCAAACACAGAGATACTGTCGTTAGATACCCTGCACGTTGCACGAGTTGCCAAATGTGGGATCATATACGTGAGCACTCGAGAGGTGATGTCGACTATATGAACTGTTTGTATTATAAACTTATTCGTGAGCGACTTGGCTGAGACGACGCAACTTTATAGAAAGAAGCAGAAAGAGTTGGATCAATCAAAATAAGTGTTTATCAGTAAGCTAATTCAGTGAATATCTTGTAATGTTTTCTTAAACGAAAAATAAACTAAAATCCTGATTTGATTAATATTTGAGTACATCTCTTTTGACAACTTTCCACAAGTTTCCCTTTCAAATATCAAATATGAAATTTGATGCAAAAAAGTGGCAAACGACATTTAACATGAGGTTGAAGCGCAATATACAATCGCACTACTTTTCTTCTATTTTAACAGGGTATTGGCTAGTTGACTCTTGGCTTTCAGCTCGCTCATCTCGCATGTGCTGTTGATTTCCCCATAGACTGTGGCTCAGCCACGGCGGTCGCCAGGGGAGCTGTTCGTGTTGCTTAGGCTGGTTTTTTGTGGTCTATGGCAGTCCGACCGGAGCTCAATTAAAATACGTCTTCAATATTGAAATCCAAGCGAATCCCATCACAGCTTTCACTCTTACTCACACTCACACTCACACTTTCACTAATCCCATTGCCCCGTGTCGCGTGTCCTGTCGCACGTGACGTGTCACGAAGACATTAAATAAACTCAACTATGATTAAGCGCGATTCGCATGCAACAACAAATAAGTACCGCAAATCAGGTCAGCCGCATAAAACCAACCAATAAGAGCGTATTTTGACCGGTTTACTCTAACTTTTAGTGGATATTTTGTACAAAAGAGGTTGCTTCTGTTATTGTATGCGAGTATATATGTATGTACTTGTATACTCTATTTATGCTTCTCTAAAAGGTTTCAGAAACTTTCTTACAAGCTGTGTAAATGTCGACAATACTTTTCTATAATATATATGTATATATTATACATACCCTAAGCACATTGACACGCGGTATTTAGGGTATATTGGTTTTGTGCAAATGTATGCTGCTGGCAGAAGAAGCAATGGCATATCAGGCCATTTTAGTCCATAACTTCTTTTACTATACTAGCCATGGCTGTCTATCTGCTCATTGACAGCTCGACTGTCCATTGCTCTGTCTTTCTCTTTCCATTTTCAATACTTGAGTTCGTTTGCATGAAAGTATGACCATGAGCGTTTCTCTATAAATGTGTAGATGAAGACAAGTTTAGGGTTTTAACCCCAAACTTCGTCAAATCTGCAAAGTCTTTTGGTAGGTGTTAATCTTAGGCATAGATCAATTATCGTCTTTGACTTATCTTTTTATCGAGAGTAAAGGGGCGTGGCAGCATATTTGGAAATGCATATTGGTCGGCTTCCAGAGTATCTTTCTGTCGGGCACTTCCAACTAGAGCTTTCCTCTTCTATATTTTTTGGTTTGTGTGTAAACATTTATTCACTTTTGAGCTGCTTTGCGTTTTTCACAATTTGACGCGTGCAAGCCAAACATGGCAGGTGCCTCTTTCAGGAGGGGGCTTGGGGGGGTGTGGCTTGGGGCATGCGTAACGGCAGCCAGAGATTGGAGCTGCCAAAAGGATTTCCGCTGGCTTGCGTGCCGCATGACATGGCCAAAGAGAAATACGAGTCGACGCAATGTCCAGTTGTTTCGACTCAACGATTTTAATGAGCCGCGCAAATTGAATTATTAAACTGCCAGAAAATAATAAATAAATAAATTTTAAACAAAAATCACTAAATTACGAACGAGGGGAAAAAATAACAACAACAGCAACAGCAACAACAACAAATATTTGACGCCTATTCATTTCTAACAGCAACAATTTCGGACAGCTAACATATTCGGTTTTAATTATGTGCGCATGTTTTACAGCTCTTGAGCAGCCCTCGCCTCGACTCACTGGCGGCGGCTGGCGGGGGCAGAAGCGTGGCAGCATGATAGACAGACTGATTGACATTGTATTGTGAGCAGCTGCCGGATGAGTCTGCCATATCTCATATGGCCAAAGGTGATGCCATCGCAGCCACAGCCACTCGAGCCACAGCCCCATTGAGAGAAAGAAAATTTGCTTGGCTAGTTATTTGGCTAATAGGTCGATTTGGCCGAACTCTTGTTTAATATATCATAAATTAACTACGACTTACTATACATATACATACATATAAGGTTGTTAAAGAAGTTTTGAGAAATTCAACATTTTCCATGAAAATAGTGTAGCAGATCAGTAAATTCAATAGACGACAAATAAAGACGAATAAGAGAATGTTAAGGTGAAGACAACTATTTGCAGCTGCTGTAATATTCTTTAGATTCGAAAATTTCAATAGCCTGGCTACATTCGGAGGTTGCAAGGTGATGGTTTGAAGATGGCTTTGGAGATGTGGTACCAACTGAAGGCACTCGAAACGAGTCCAGATATACTCAAATCGTAAATGAACATGATTTTATATCGGAATATAGCCTGATTCAACCCATCCCAAAGGATGGCAACCCGCGAGCTTTTGACTGAGGTAGCAAAAATTAATCTTCCCTAGTCTCCGCAGAAACCCGATCATAATATTATTGAAAATTTTTGAGAAGTAGTCAAACATCAGAGGACAATATATAATGATCGAAACACAACAAAACAATTGCTAAGGTTACAGCAATGTGCCAGATTGACAGCTGACCTTACGCTGAATTTAGTGCAAACACTTCCAGCCGCAGTGCAGGCAATCATTGATGCTAAAGACTATGTAACCCAGTATTAATTAATTAATTATTATCTTAAAATAACAAGTAGTGTAAAGCTTTCAAATTTAATAACTATCATGGATAGTTCAATAACAAGAAAATCGAGTCAAAGTCTTCTGTAAATACTTTTGACGTACTAAAAATGTGTGTAAATTCTTTTGACAACTGCTAGCCATCAGATCAATCGCTTGTTTCTCAGCTTAAATGTGACGTTATCTTTACGCAGTTGACTTCGTTCGCTTCAGAATAAATCAAGCTTTACAACAATATAGCATTTTGTAGCACTACAACAACTGCAACAACAAGAAACCACACTTTCCGTTGAATGCGGAAAAAAAATTCAATGTGTAAATGCTTCTGATCACCTTTGTACATATGTGGAGGTAATCATTCATTATTTACTCTTTATATATATTTTTATGATCTTATTAATTTTATTATTTTATATAAATAAATTGTTTTATTTCGTTACATTTATTTCGAATTCAATTCAAATACATTTCGAGAAGCTATTCGAGTCTTCTATTGTTTTTCAAAGTCAATATACTCCATGGCCATTTGATACACTATTAAATGTAAAAAAGTATACGTACATGTCACAGATATAATTAGTAGTGCGATAGTGTCCTATCGATGAGTATGCTAGTGCTGGGAGCAGTGTTGTATAGTTTGCTTAAGTGGGATATTAGTGAACACTAATATCGAGTGTTGCCAGATGTGAGCGCCATAGTGACTTGGCAAATAGACTCACTGCGTTTTTGTCTGGACAAGCAGGCACACCCGTATCGAAAGCGTTAAAATCAGAGTCGAACTCAAGAACATCATGGAGGAACAATTCCGTGTTTTGGCTGAACAACAAAATAGAAATTTCATTGAGTTGGCAAAAGCTTTGCAAGCATCGTTAAGCGATTCTCGACCAAATAGCGGATGTGTCTTGCCCAAATTTAACTCGGATGTGCCCGGTGCCGATGCTAGCCAGTGGTGCGCTGCAGTTGATATAATTCTACACGAAAACGAGCTGCAAGGCAGTGAATTAATTGTGGCTTTGGCGAAGTCTTTGGAAGGGAGCGCATCGCTGTGGCTATCGCAGATTTGCTATCCAGGCATCACCTGGCAGCAATTTAAGCCACTATTTGAACAGAAGTTTGAAAATGCTGAGACACCAGCGGCAACCATTTTGAGTCTTCTAAATGGTCGCCCAAATAGTGGTGAGTGTCTTTCTGCTTTTGCAAGTCGGCTGATGACAACACTGACTGCGAAATGGCGTGACATGGACCAAGAGCAAATTGCTGCATCGGTGGTGCTAGGTCACTTAGCAAATAATGACCGCAGATTAAGACGTTTGGCTTACACAGGCAATATTCGCAGCAGCCGGGACCTACTGTCCGAGCTGCAAGTATTTTCGCTTAATAAGCGATCGATCCCCCCAGACGATTCTTCAAATGCTAAGCGTGCCAAAACGTCACAGGTCAAGTGTTACACATGCGGAAAGTTTGGACACAGGAAGGCGGAGTGCCGAGGAAAGAAACCGTGGACATCTGGAGGTCATCGAGCGTCGACACAGCGTGTTAAAATCGTAACATGCTATCGATGTCGCGAGCAGGGTCACATCTCTACTCACTGTCCAAAGAGGATGAGCGCTGGCGGAGGATCAGGAGAAGTGGACGAGCCCAAAGCAACAATGTTGCACCGAGGCAAGGAATTCCTGGTTACATTTGATTCTACCGCAGAACGCTCATTGGTAAAAGAGAGCATAGCACACAAGTTGTCCGGAAAAATAACAAATAACGTCGTTTCGTTAAATGGAATTGGTGATGCAAGTATTGAATGCTCAACTCAAATTATAAGTAATGTTATGATCAATGGCAGTTGCATCGAAATAGTATTTCATGTAGTTCGAGATGAGAATATGAAAAACAATATTGTAATTGGCCGCGAAATTTTCGCACAAGGATATTTTGCTATTGTATCAACTGAAGGTGTTGAAATAATAAAAGACAAGACACTTGACGAGTGTTAGGCAACAGACAACGAATGCGACTTTATTTATTTAGCAGCTGAATTACAAAGAGAAAGAAAAAAACAAGAAGTAAGAGTGCTCTAGTCGAGGCTGCTCTACTAGGAGATCCCCTGAACAGGGGATACAGCTTCTGAGCCAACAACTCGCCACATAATGACTAATGAATATTTTACTAACACAAAATAACTAAATAAAGAAAAAATAACAAAAATATCAACATGGCCGCACCGGGGTTCGAGCCCACACCTCTACGCTCGTCAACGAGCATCTCATTTTCAGAGATGCCACCTTTCTCAATTTGAGACATGCCACCTTTCTTAATTTGAGAGATGCCATCTCTCTTTTTGGTGGTCCGTGTACTTGCTAAGGTAAAGTTCAAATTGAAACTGCCATGGCCACCTCCGATGAAATTTGTGGGGACTTAAGAATAATTTTAAAACATAATGTGATAGATGCTTCTGTGGGGTTGATTGCGTCCGACTGGAATTTTCTTACTTGTTTTGAAGTGCGATTGCGGGAAGAATTCCAAAACAGAAGAAAATCTGAATTGGAGTGATTTCAAATTATCTGGGGTTTATATTTACATATAAGCAAGCAACACAAACTAAATGTTTAATAACTTTTTTCGCAGATCAAACTTTGAGAGCGTGATCATGTCATTCATATCTGTGTATGTATCTTTACCAAAGCACAAGTCTCTAGTTTTGTTAATTTGAGAGGAAGGGGGCGTGGCACACAAAATTTAACAAAAATCTAAATTGTATAAGGTTCACATGAAACTAAAAGCTAAATTTGATGAGTTTAGTTGCAGAGATTGAATTTTATAACTGAATAACAATTTCGTTTTTACATCGATAACATTAATATGGGAAAAGTTATGGCTGCTCTCATAACAATAACATCTAAAGCGCTGACATACTTACATATATATGCACACGCATATATCTTAAATATATATACATAGATGCATTGACAGTTTAATCTTTAGTCCTGCTGTTGTGTGATTTATCGTTTCGCTAGTTGAAATCAATCAGCTACTTTCATGCACCATGTTGCAACGCAAGTCACAACAGTTTTCACGCTGTGTGTATAGGGATGTGTCTCTTTGTGCGTGTGTTTGTTTGTTTGTTGTTACACGCCTTTCTGTTGTTTGCCGCTTTTGATTAAGTCAAGCGTTGCAGTCAGTGATTGGCACTGGCGTGGTGCCACGTTGCGTATGCGCATTATGCGCATTTAAGTAAGACACTTAAACACACTCACTCACATTCGCACTCCCACACACATACACACACACACACACACATGAGTGTATATATATTGAGCGTATCATCAATCAGCGCGGTTTTGACATGCAAAATTCTGCACGCAAGTCAACATGGCAAGGATTTTAAGGAACTCCACTAAATGTCCTGCCAAGTCCAAATTGAATGGCCAAAGTTGCTTGCGTGCCGAAAACATGAGCAAAAGGAAAATAAAATTCTCTGTGAAAGAACGAATAATGAATACGCTTAGCAGCTATAGGAAACGTCTGGCAGCTATTATGTAGATATAGCGTATGTATTGATTAGATCTCTCTACTCACTCACTCACTCATTAGCCGAACTTTGCAACTGAATCATGCGATTTTCTTAGGGTTAGCGCAGCGACTCTCTCACCGAAAGCCAAAGATTGGTTACTGAAAACAATCAGAGGAACGCCAAGCCATGCGAATTGCCAGGCATGTGGTTAAACTGCTGCCCTCTGTCGCTTTGTGCAAGTCAATCCCACCTCAACCTCAAGCTCTGCGCTCTTCTCTCCTCTGCTCCTTCGCCTCCTCCTGCGGGCGCATGCACTGCACGCAAACGTGTTTTTCGGTCAAAGCGGTCGTCGTGTTGGCCCATTGCCCCCGAAATAGTATTTCACGTTGTTATTCTGGTCTCCGTTTTTTGCTACACTTTTCGTAATTACAGCGCATTTCGGAGAGGAATTTATTTTACAGCATTTTAATTGGACGTTTGGGGCGACTCTGAACAAGTGAAGGATGAAGACATATCCTTAGCCTAACTACCTGCCAACACCGTTGATTTTAGTTTCACTTTTTTCTTTCTCTTCTATTTAATGTATGGACTAAGTATTTCCAATATAGCAACATAAGAGCAAAGGCAAGTTAAGTTAAGATCAATATATATAACTAGCTCAATCAGATTTTGAATCTAGCGCATTTACTGCACAAGTTTGTACATTCACATACATTTTTAGTCCTTCTATGCCTTTATTATACTCATTCGCAACGTGAAATGGGTAGATTAACTTATCAGTATACATTTATCCGTCTTTTTACAAATATACAAATATGATATGTCACAGCCATTGAAATCAGAAAAACTGCATCTTCTATATCTTTACACTGAGAAACTCTAAGTTTACCAAATAAGTTTAATTGACGTCTTCTATTGAATTGCCAATGTGCGTAAATATATCACATGCCATATCGGAAAGCTCTGTATTGTGTAATTTGTTAAGGGAAGCCTCCTAAATGAGATAGTTAAGCTACCTTTCTTCAGATGGCTTCGTTACTGAAAACTTACTGATTTGTTGATAGTGAATGAATATTATTGGTATAACCCGACAACAATGTTAATATTTATTTTTAATTATTATTTACTCATGCCTATGTTTTAGTTCAACAACAACATTTTGCAATCAATCAAAGCACATAAGAAAATGATTTCTTTGTGATTTTGTTTTATTCCTCCTTTGATATCTCTTGCCCTTCCCTGGGCCACAAGTCACTCTGCAACTGCAACATGGACACATTCATACATATTGAGACGGACAGGTCGACAGTCAGAATCACGTAATCGCAATTAGCAAGTTAACTTGAAAAAATATAAATACATATTTCTATATCCGCATTGTAAGATAATGGAGATAAGCTAAAGATACGTATTGTTTGACAAATCTCTGCACACATGTCGCTCTCAACATGTCTCAGTATTAAGTTTCAAATACTTTCAACTATTTCCCACTCGCCTAACCGGTTTCCTTTTCAGTTTATTTAATTTTTCTTTATGCTTGTTATTATTATTAAAGTGCATTTTAATGCTTGTCATAAATTACCAATTCAAATTTCAATTATGCTAATCTATCGAATGTTTTGTTATGGGCCACTTCCTGCCGCTAAGTGCCAACAATTGCTCGTACTACTGCGGCCAACAGCAACACCAACAACAACAATAACATTAATAATAATAATAATACCAACAAAAACATAATAAACAACGACGACCTTGACACGCCAACTCCCCATAAACTTTTGTGTTTTGGCTTTGAATCTACTCAAATCTGGATTTTAGTTGCTCTCAATGAGTGTGAGTGGGTATGAGTGTGAGTGCGAGTGAGTATAGATGGGTGTAATACGCTCGATAAATAAATAACTCATATAAACAAATTGCGAGCGCACATTTCGATAGTTTATTATTTTATAATAAATTGTGTGAATTATTAATGCGAGTTTTGGATAGATCGTTTATTTTGACCCAAGCATCGAACAACAACAACAACTACAAAAGTTTACAAATTATTTTTAATTTCGTTGAGCAAAAAAAAGTAAAAATTAAATGAAAATTGAAAATCGAGCCAAAAATCGAATGGAACAAAGCAGAAACATCTGCAGAATTCTTCCAAAATTTATTTGCTCGCTGGCAAAAGAGAGCAACAACAGCAACAGCAACAACAACAAGAACAACTACCTTGACGTAAAATATGTTAAATAATTTTACGATATTTGCTTTTTTTGTTGCTCTTTTTCGGTTCGCCGTGAGCTGCGTTAAAAATTACTCATACGCCGCAATGGACAAGCGACGGCTGCCGTAAACTGAAACATTGCGGCCACCAACAAAGTGCGGCGGGCCACAAAAGCAAAAAACAACAAGAACAAAAAATCATGAAAATATAAAAAAAAGGGGAAGAGAAAGCAACGGTAAAACAGCAAACAGAAAGCCAAAAGAGCACGGAGCAAACACGGCAATTGCATCGTCCGTTTCATCTGTCCGCTGGACTTTTTCTTTGCATATGAGGCTTGGCTAAGAGATCTGGCGTGGCCTTTATCTTGCCAGGGGCAATGACAGCTGGCAAAAGGTAGGAAAGTAGATACCTGTGCACTCACACACACACACACATACTCATGGTCTGTGTGTGTGTGTGCAAATGAAAGTCGTTCAATTTGCATTGGAATTGTTGAATTGCTGGAGCTGCCGCAAATTGTGGCACGAACATTTACGCTAGAAGCGCAAGTTTTCGATTCACCACCAACATCAACTCGACGCAATTTACAGTTATTTCTCAAAGACAAAGCTTAAGTGTCGAGCAAAGAATCAAATCTGTAGTAAAATAAATATATACTATTTACATGAACATATACATATTAAGATCTGAATTAATATCAATTGCAGTCAAATTTCAGAATGGCTATAAAAACTTTCAATTAGGAATATATTTATTTGATATACTTATATTATACAGAAAGATTTGCATAGTCAGTAAAAAGGAATGTAAAAAGACCTAAATTGTATAAAACTTTTAAAATTGCCTGCTAAAAGTCTGTTATTATCATCAATATTATTATCATATCATGGGACTTGACTAATAAATCGTTATGAAAAACCTGTGAAAAGGCGGAGCAGCACTAAATATAAGGAATGGAATGATTTAATACATAATGAAAATACAATTTCCGATCAACTGTGGAGCTTCACTGCTCAGCTGCAATCTTTACCGAGGAAGACATGAACATTGCAGCTGTAACAAGGTTTCGGAACTAAACGGAACATACCATTTTAGATCTGATAGTTACAAACCATCCTACCTTCTTAAAAACATCAATCTACATCCATCTAGCATCTTGCTATCATCAACAAAGAGCGAGGCTAATACACTGTCGTCATACCACCACGATTGGAAAGCCACTGGAAAAGCCAATAAAACCGGCTGTCTGGATCTGGAGGTTGTAGTACTTAGCCCAGACAGCATGGCTTTAGGCCTGTCTTCTCATAAAGCGAGCTATTAATGAGACTTAGGCAAGCAGGGCGATGCTTCTACAGGTATGTTCTATGTTGACTCTACTTTCTATATACCGAAATAAAAATTAGAAATTACTATCAGGAGCTAGTACTCCAGTGAACTACAAATGACATACTATAGAGTAATCGGAAGAATCGCATCATCAGCTTAGATTGTGAACTATCAATTTGGGGACAACTGCAATATGTCAGAGAGAAATCAGCGATAACAACGGGAAGACTTAATGAGGCGCTTGACAACTGATCACTGCAGGCATAAGAAAACCCGAGCATCCCGAGGAAGATCGGCAAGAGTTAGTTGCACAAAGTAATTGCACTTTGCAGTTGATCAGCTTGCAGCTTATCCAGCAGAGATCAATGCAAAACTTAATAAGGGCAAAACAATTAGCCAGCGAAGTGGAGGGCGGCATATTGTCGATTATTTTATTGCATGGGGGAAATGTGTGCAGTTAAAAGGCCAATGATCCGTACAATTTCGCAGACATCACATGAAAATGGCAACCGAGGCGAGGCGAGGCGAGGCGGGAGGCAGAAGATTTCATTTCGTCTATTTATAGGAAATGGCACGCGATGAAAATCTCACCGAATGTTCCGAGTAATTTCTGCTCTTATTGTTGTTGCTGTTGTTGTTGGTTTGAATTTTAATGGCGCCTGCCGCATAAATCTGTCCAATTTTGTCACCTGGTTGTCGTCGGGTAATTTGTTAAATCATATTGTCGTAATAATGTGCCACACACACACACACACATTTAGAGTCGAGGCGCCAGTTGCTGGCCAAAAGCCAATGGGCGTCATCGACTCTACGGCGTCTGCAAAATGTTCATCACAAGCCGAAAAGTCTGTGTGTGCGTGTGTGTGTGTGTGTAAGTGTGTGAGGGAGTGTGTGGCATATGTAGAAATTGATAAAGTTTTTTGTTGCGTGTAAAATGCGTAAATAAATCGCTCGACGGCTCTTGGCCGACCCCTATAAACCGTCAGCATCAAAAAAACAACAAAAAGCCAAAGTCATTTTGCTCAAATGCGCTGGCAAAAGGGTATATCAGTTCTATAATGCGGCATGTAACACATAGAGAATGTTTAGCTCATTCATATTGAAAGTCGACTTTTAGCTAACGACAATATATATTCCTGTAGAAGTAGAAGACTTGGTCGAATATTAGCTATAGTACATACTAAAGAGATCTTTTGTTTTATAATACAATGTGGAGTACTTGATGATGAACTCTATTTATTAAGACTTCTCACTGACAGCCCGCTTACACTGTAGTAGATGCTAGACTCCCCTAATCAAGGGCATATCGCGATTCCATCTAGTTAGAGATAATAGTCAGTTTACAGTTAATATACTGAAAATACTTTCATAACCTGCAATACTGCATGAATATGTTAACTCCTCTGTTCGCTGTTGGCGAGAAAGTTAACTCAACAGTGGGCTGAAAAGTTGATGGGCAAACATAAAAAAGAAAAGTTTTGTTTTTTAATTCTAATATTATTACTTAAGTATTACTTATTAGCGGTTATAGATTATAACGGGAGTTTCTTAAAGGCTTATAACTCTGAGTTGACAATACTGCTTTATTGGACAATCCATTTGACAGCTGAGTTTTAATGTTTTTAAATAAAGTAAATATACAAAATTGCAGTAAGAACAATACAAAAGCTTTTGTCAAATCTTCATTAATATTAAAAAATCTGTTTTTTATTGTGATTTTATCATTATATAAGCTTATGTAGCTGTAAAGCCCAGTCAAAGTTGTTTCACTCAAAAGCCTCTAATCTACAAACTAAAATTTCTATAGCTATGAGGTTAACTAAAAATCTTATGAATTCAATACTATTAAAGTCATCTGTTGTTCAATCCAACACTTCTATATAACTATCTGTCAGTATGGCTCAAAAAATTGAGCGCGAATGTAAGGGCATTCAGTAGTCGGCTTGTCGTCAGCTCGCAGCTTTTTCTTGTTGTTTTTACTTTTCTTGTGGCCAAGTGATTTTATGACTTACACTTTATGAACACACACATATACATTTATACATATGTATGTATACATTGAATTTGGCTTTTGTTTTTTGTTGTAAATAAATTGAAAATGTGCAAACTGACAGCTCGACACTCGATTTGTATGCCTCATGCGTGCTGCGCACTGCGGACTGACCCACAAAAATCACATGGAACAGCTAAAGGAGACGAACTTTGCGTCACGGTCATCATATAACCCACACAATAACCTGTACCCCACACACACACACGCACACAGACACAGAGGCACTTCTCGTGGCCCCTCACTAATACACTTAAACACTTTGCAAACTATTTGCGTTGATGCGTCGGGCATCGATGGATGCGATTGTCATTCGCAATTTTGGATATGTCGCTCGTCATTCTTGAGTCATTTGCACGCATCGCAATCTCAATATTGTTGTTGTTGCTGCTATGGCCTGTGTTTTCCGGGCTTGTCGACATGATTGGAATTTGCAAAGAGCACAAAGTGTTGCATAGTGCCAGGCGCCACAGCCGAATTGTTTCGTTAAATCTCATGCAAAAGCCATTGTCGGACTACAAATGGAATAGGTAACATTAGGTCCAGAGCCAGTAAGCGATTGAGTGTAACTCGAATTCAATATCAACTACGATAAAGTTAACTTCTCTCTACATATGTTCATTCGTATTCCAATAAGTAAGCTTTGACCTTTTCTCTTAATTATAATTATAGTTCTAAGAAAATGTATTCCTGATGAAGTCTAAATAGGCCCGAGCTTGCTCAATTAGCCCAAACTCGAAGATGATATAAACAAGAACTGAAAATATTCCTATTAGAAGTTAAAACAGCACAAAGTTGACGAAGGTCAATTTTAAATTATATATTCATTTTTAAATATATATAATGCATTATAGTTTATATAATGGTATTTTCAAAGCTCTTTTATATGAATTTATTTATTAGCTAATTTGATTTCCATTTTAGCAGTCAAAACAGAATTATAACAAATTCTTAAATATTTTTAGCAAGTTGGCGAATCAGTTTTCAATACCTACATGACTAATTTGATTTCAAATATGTGCAGTATTTGTTTTTTTTTTTTTGATTTACTCCTCAACTGATGCAAAGAGTCTTTGGCAGACATTTAGCCGCCGAGCATAAAAACCTTCGACTTAATCTTAACACTTAAATTCTCACTTTTTCTCACTATTAAAAATAATTATATTATATATATATATATATATATATATATATATATATATATATATATATATATATATATATATATATATATATATATATATATATATATATATATATATACTATATAAGCTAAAAAATTGTGTATATAGACAAACTGATCAAGCTATTGTAGAGGAACTCATTGAAGGTTATTTATCCTTAACTTAATGTATTTAAGAATAAAAGTTTTTTCATGGAAAGGAAAGGAATAAATGACCCAAAGGAAAATTATCTGGGTTGATAGCTCCATCTGCAGAAGAGCTACAAAATCTATGTTCCAGTTACAAAACTTGCCAGTATAACCTTTGAAATTTTAAGGAATATAGTTTATTATCAATTTGTCCCGTGGTCTAAATAGTCATCAGCCAATATATCTTCCACATCCTCTTCTCACAAATACATTTATATATTAATGTTAAGCTAGCACAATTTGCTGATTTTCCATCGATTGACAGATCGCAAATATATACTAAAGCCAAAAAGAAAGGTAAATCAAAAAAATTGTCCTCAAGGCTCATTTGATTATCAAATGAAAAGTTTTCAGCTATAAAACTATTATACATATCGTTCTTACTTTCGATTATCCATGGCCTTAAATGCGGGCATATATTTGTCCAATTGCAAACTATTGAGATTATCGCTATAAAATTAAAGAAACGAATCTATAAAACTATAACATTTATGTCTGGCTTAGATAAGTATGAATATATATCTCAGAAATGTCAAGTGTCAAGGACGTAGACCAACAATGTGTAACACTTTATCAGTTGAGGAACGACTTGAGCAGATAATGCAAGCTTAAAGACGGAGATGACGCTAAACCAATATGCTCTTTTATTATGAACAATGCATAATAAGCTTAAAACTGAGCTTAGGTTTAATTGATAGAAATGATAGGCAAACTACAGAGCTGATAACTTAGTGTCAGTGTTGATTATTAAATACATATATATATATATATATATATATATATATATATATATATATATATATATATATATATATATATATATATATATATCACATAGATATATAGATATATGTATATCATGTAGATTAGTGTTTGATGTCTATGAGTATAACAAGGTTCTTAACAACTATATAAAACTACTTCCAATGGAAATGGTATTTTATTTTAGTTTGATTATTTTAAAGCATTTCATTTATAATTTCAGATTAATCCATTTGTGGTTACACTCGTGGCTAAGCCGTCGAATTATTCAGCATAATTTAGCCATTTAAAGCCTGCGGATGTGTTTCACTTTCGAGACGCGCCTCGCCAGAAAGTAGGCAACAGAAATTGGCCAGGAAGGCAAAATTAAGGCTCAAAACACAGCGACAAGGCACAATCAAATGTACGCTTGTCACACGCTTAATGCGCGCCTGGCGTGATTTCCTCTCTCTCTCTCTCTCTCTCTCTCTCTCTCTCTCTCTCTCTCTCTCTCTCTCTCTCTAGGTTTGTGAGTGTGAGTGTGTCTGGGTGTGTGCGTGTGTCTTTTAGTGAGTTGACTTTTGGTCAAAATCAAAACGTAAACATCCGAAGCATGGCCGTGCCTAGTTCCTGGTCTCATTTATGGCCAAGAAATTGGCTTAATATAAAATCATATATGTCTGCGCCTGGATGGCTCAGTTAATCAGATAACCAACGCACACTCACACACATATACATATATATGCTCACACGCACACATACGCCTGTCTAATTGCCTTCTCTTTTTTTGTGACCAACAACTTAATTTATTTGGCCTCGCTTTTGGCAATAGCTCTAAGGTGGCTCGAGCATTTTTGATAAAGCGAAATTTCCTTTTTTTGCCTTTTATTTACGTGATGTGAATCGATAAAGCTGCGCGATTTACAATAGCAACGCCTCAGTCTATATATATGCTAATTAAAATGATTTATAGGCAGATTCCCCCGGACATAATGACAGACTTCAAGCACCCACTCCACAGGCCATATGGGCATGCGTGTGCGTGTGTGTGTTATTTGAGAATTCCACTTGAATCCTTTTGGAGTGAGATTAATTAATAAATAAACTTTCGGCGCCCCATTGACAGCCACTAAAAAGTGCGCGCATTAAGCAGACAGATAAATGTCGATTGTCGCAGAGCCCAAAAGCCAATTAAGCACTCAGGCAGCGCGTTCCGCGTAGCGCTTGCAACGTTAAGTCACTTGAAATCAATTGAACTACTTTAACGGAATCTGTCGAGAAGTTAACGAAGTTGTAAAGCGATTATAGCTGGCTTTAAAGCGAAGCACTGTAGAGCTTCGTGAGCGAAGCATTCAAGGACGACATTCGACCTGCCTTAATGCCCTTGCAAAGGGAGCTTAAACTTGTAAGTTGATTACCAAATATGTATATATACATATATCTGATTAGGTATACATAGATACTTATATGCACACATATTGAGATATATCAAGCTTAGTTAATGTATATATGTATAGATATATGTATGTAGCAGTCATAGAATACTCCAGAGTATAGATATAATATTTAGACTCTTAGAGCTTCAATCAATCAGCTGGTCAATTATTCCAGAAAGTCAGACAATCAGTGCTTCGATCAATAGAACAATCAATCAACAAGAATCAAACGTACATCAATCACTCAGTCAATCAATCAACCAGTTTTTGGGGAAGTCAGGTAATCATTTACTCAGTCAGTCTGTTATTAAAACAATCAATCAGTCAGTTAGTAGGTAAATCACTAGCTTACTCAATATGTCCATCAGTCAGTCAGTCAGACAATCAACTTGTCAATGACTCACTTATTCTCTGGTTTACTGAGTGACTCCAATCAATCAGTCAATCAATTGACAGTCAAACCATAGATATCAATCCATAAAATAATCTACCAATCAGACAGCCAGTCACTAAGTCAATCACTCAGAAAGTTACAAGATAGGTCACACTGCAAATCAATCTGACTGACAGCTACCAGGCAAGCAGCCTTGATGTCAATCACTCAGTCAGTCAACAAACCTGTTAGTCAGTCCGTTTTAAGACAAACATTAAAGATCCCATTCAATCAGTCAATTGGTCAGTCAATGAATCCATGATCGCTCAGTCAGTCATATCAATCCATCTCAGATATCAAAGATGCTGTCAGTATTTTCGCCTGTCAATAAGTTAATCAATCAGTCTATGAATCAGTGCATCAATCAGCAATTCAATCAAGCTATAACTCTATCACACTTAGCCAATCAGTCGAAATAGTTATATATAACAGAGTTATGTCTATATTCCCATATATATATATATATATATATATATATATATATATATATATATATATATATATATATATATATATATATATATATATATATATATATACATATATATATATATATATATATATAGGAAGTCTACGCTTCACTTATATTAAAAAACTTTTATTGTTTTCTGTCTATGTAAAAGGATATTTGAGTTTCTATACCAGGAAAATATGCTTTTCATTCTTTTTATTCTTCCGAAACTTCCACAACTTAATAAATGTTTAAAATTTGAAACCAAAGCCATCTACTGTTATACGAGACGATGGTGTTTGTGTGGGTGTTTATATCATACATATATATATGTATATATATATATATATATATATATGTTGGCTTTTCTGTGAGACATTCAGTTCCGTTTCATTTGGTAGATTCGACAAGTGAATGCAAGAATTTATGCCAAATGTGCGAAGTGGCGCAGCTGCAGGATTAACCTTAAGCGAATGCAGACGGACTGCAGCGAGGACAACAAAAATAAAAAAAAAAACAGCAGCAGAGGGAGAGCGAGTGGAAAAGAAGTAGAGGACGTTGCAAGTGCTAGCAAACGAGCAGCACAGCTGGAGCCCTGTGAATGGAGCGTTTATGGCATTTGCTTCGATGATTTACCAAATATTACGTATACGCACCCGAGCAACAACAACTCAGCAGCAACAGCAATAGCAGCAGCAGCAGCAGTTGCTGCCGACAGCGCCTTTAGCCGCTGATGATGAGGCCACATTTTATTTTTGGTACTTGGCTTGTCTCAGCCAGTTCATTATATGGACTCGAATGAGGATAGCCCGCCCGAGAATCAAAAAGCCAGCTAAACATGAAACAAATGCTCACAATTCCCCATTTCATATTGAAATTCAAATTTCAATTGAAATTTTCAACAATTTGATGATCAATTTGGCATCAGAGTGCGCGTAATTGGCTAACATATGCTGTGGGTGGCACGACGGCCTCTGCTTCTATGTGCGTGTGTGTTTCTCTCTCTCTCTCTCTCTATCTGTGTGTGTGTATGTGTGTGTATTTTGATTAATTCACGGCAATTGCTCACCGGACAGCATGCATGTAGGAGAGGCCCCGATGGTTGGCCAAAGTGAGACCTAGCCAAAGTTTAAGTTTAATTGGCGCCCGTGAATCAGGCGTTAAGTACTCTATTTGCAAACAGATTCAAAGTCAAATGATTTATGAATCACGTTCGAGTGCTCTACAGTAACGAAAAGAAAAAAAAAAACTCGAATAAACAATCAAATCTGACGCAAATCCTAGCCAAACTAGAGACCCCAAAAACCAATTAATAACTTTTTGTTTTTGAATTTTTAGTCGAAGCTAAAGAAATCAAATTTCTTAAGAATGTTATAGTATTCATATTTTGGTATTTATTTATATATGTATGTAAAGATAAGTTTAGCCAGAGAGAAAAGCTAAGATTACTGTTGCTTGTCCGACTAGGATATATACTATTTATATGTATGTATTTCTTCTTATATAAATCAGAGCAAAACTTTTTATGTTGATATAATTAGTAAGCAGAAAGTACTCTCACATTTTGTTTAAGTTCAAAGGAGTCCTCTCCTGAGCTGTGTGAGACGATAGTCTAATTGTATAATTCTATAACCTTTATAACTGAATTTCAATTTAAAGCAAACTTATTGATTTCTTGGGCACTTAACGAGCTATCGATTATTGGTCATTGGAGAATGTTTATACTATATAAACTTTAGCTTTCTTGCTCTCACCTATATAATACATATTATAGAAGTAGATAGCTGAAGGATCAGATGGAAGCCCAGCAATTGCCTTGGCTATTCATCCTAATTAGTAAAAAACTTGTAATGAAATTTATTTTGATATTGGCATTATCTTATCACAAACAACTGTCTTTGCCTGCCAAATGCATTTCACTCAAAACAGTAGTAGTTCACGTCGTTTATTTATATTAAAATACTATAAGTTCTGATTAACTGTAAATGTTAAAAAAAAAATAAATAAAAAGTCTAAAAAGCTGACTACGAAATACATATATGCCAGAGTAGCTAAACTGTGTTTAGCTGTATAAAAGAAAGCTTAATCACAATTGTATTTGGTCTTAAAATAAATGAAAAGAAACGAGAAAGAATCTGAAAGTGGAATACCGATAAAGTATATGCTATAATGGATGTCTTTGAGATAAGCAAAATAAAAGAATATTTAAAATTTTTGAACAGTTCTTACTTAGGAATTAACATTCCGAATTGCATAAAAAAACACAACGTGTCTATATTTCAAAATATAAGTTTCAAATCCCTCATATCACAGAGGTAAACTAGTTTCTTTTAAGAACTCAAAATAGAAATAAGTCGAGCTATTCAATTTATTATCAAAATAAAAAATGTTTTACCAAGAATTGATCAGTCTGTAAGATGAGATATATCTATACATATGTACGTATATAATATACCTCATACATATATATATATATATATACATCAAGTTGCTATAGATAATCGAGCAGGAAAGAAAATAACAAATTGCTAAGAGCAAAACATAAACAAGAAATCAAGCAGGCAGGCAGCCCACTCTAGAGCTTAACGGTGTTATTATGGACTGTGGCTCCGGCCTAGGTATTGATGGCTGTTGGGAAATGTGACAAGAGCACGGCAAGTGACCATATGTCAACTGCTGCGGAAGCCGACAATTAGTGAAGCCAATGCGAGTGGCTGCACTTGCGGACGGTGCAGTCATGAATGGATATTCGGCTAGATCTTATGGGCCGATAAATGACGACGTCATTGGCCAAAATGTAAATGTTTAGACAACAACTATTTAAACTTGTCTAAATGTCTACACACACACACACACACACACACACACACACATAGTTGTGGCGGCGGCCAACGATGCAGCGCATCCAGACTGGCGTCTGGAGATGAATATGATTTGCATGGCAAATTGGGCGCATTCTCATTGCGTGGGCGTTTAGAGGAGAAAGCGTGGGCGTGGCAGTAACGCTCGGCACTTAAATGATGTATATAGAATAGTTTAATGCCTTAATTATGAGCTGATTTTTTAAATCTATTCATGCAGCAAATGTCTCTCCCTCTCTCTCGCTCACTATCCCACTCTCTCTCTCTCTCTCTCTCTCTCTCTCTCTCTCTCTCTCTATCTCTCACCGTGTTGATCTCAGCGCACAAAGGCAAACAAATTGTTGTTTTTTTTTGTTACATTAAAATTATTTCACATTTTTTGAAAATATGCAAATGATTTGTTTGTCTGTCCGTTTGTTTGTTTGTTTGCTTGTCTGCTGTCGGGTTGTCGAGCTAGGCGCGTTCCACTAGTAGTCGTATTTGTTGCTTACCAATCCGCCCACGCCGCAGTAGATGGACAGGGAGACGAGCAGTCCGATATGATTCAAAGCTGATTTCAATTTGAGCGATTGCCAGCAGGCGGAGCTGCGACTGCATAGCCCATTGCCGCTCTCGACGGCCTCGGCGCGGCGATCCAAATGCTTGAGCTTCTCCAGCAGCTCAGTGTTGGCCTCATCCTGGGAGTCGTAGTCGGCTGGCGACCGAACCTTGGCTGGCATCGCTGTGCACTTGCGTCTTGTTCAAATTCACGATTTGCACTGTCTGATTGTAGGCTGCGGTCCTTCCATCAATTAGCCGGCGACCAGCGGCCGCCACTTAAGCTGCCTCGCACCATTGCAGTAATTCCCAACGATTTAAAGAAATTAATTGCACTGAGTCGCAATGCTATTCAAATACGCGCCAAGTGAAACGTCGCGAAAGCAACTGAAGCGAACAGCGAACAGCCAGAGAAAATCAAACCAACCGCACTCGACGACGGCCAACGAGGCGTATGAGCAACGGCTACAACAAATTCGCCAGCTTAACAGAACTGCTTGCCCTAACAGTGCCCCTTTGAGTCTAACAGAACGTTAGCGAAACAGTTCTGCGCGCGCTGTTAAGCGTTACAGAGTGACCCAGAAAGCTATGTTCAAATGAAATGAAATGAAATGGAATTAAGTAGCCACAAGAGTGTTGCACACAATCCAATATTTTTTATTGAAGTTCATATTTCTTTTTTTTTTTAAGTAAACATTTATAATTTAAATCAGATTTTCGTTTAAGTACTTAATGTCTAATGCTGCGCATTCTAGAAATACAACAGCAAACTGTATCGTATTGGGTTATTCCAGAATATTTATGAGAGATAAGTAGTACATATATTATATATGTGTGTGTATGTATGTATGTATGTATGTATGTGTGTGTGTGTGTGTGTGTGTGTGTGTGTGTGTGTGTGTGTGTGTGTGTGTGTGTGTGTGTGTGTGTGTGTGTGTGTGTGTATGAATATATTTGTTGTTTCTTAGACTACCCTTAAGGATGTCCGTAATTTTCATAATTTTCTCTAACATTTGGATAGCTCTTCCACGATCAAGATCCTTTATATATATATATATATATATATATATATATATATATATATATATATATATATATATATATATATATATATATATATATATATATATATATATATATATATATATATATATATATATATATATATATCAAGATCTTTTACATATATGTATATATATATAGACATTTATATATCAGACACAGATTCATTTTAACTTGAATTACACCGAAAGCAATTGCAATTGCGTTTACACATTGACTTTAATTATTTAATAATACATCAAATTGGTTTACCGCTACTTAAAAAAAAAAGAACGGTGTTTAATGGAGCAGTTTGACCACGTGTGAGTGTTTGATCGACTTAACTAACTAACATAACGAAGTTTAGGCCACCTAAACGTAAATAAAATCTTAAACTTAGCGTTAATTCCAAGGTTCACTATAGAATATGTCAACTATGAGCTCGTCTGACTAGAGCTGTGTACGTCCTGCTAGAATAGCTGCTATGCGTTAAAAAACAAACAAAAATAACAAACAAAAATAATTATGTTCTCTATATTTTGGCTCAAAACATCAATTTACCAAAAACATGTATGTATATGTGATGCACATACCGAGGAGTAGCTGCATTGGTGAGTATATTACCCGAACAATTATAGGTAGTCGGGGAAAGTATTTGATATTAAGCATTAAACAGTGTGATTTGTGTGTGAGAGTAACAGAGGTTTGTAGCTCAATTAGATGATATTTATGTCATGTTGATGCACTGCTGCAGCTCCTCAGAATTGTCTTTAGAATATCCATAGTCGGGAGGATCCACATTAATTTGCATCTAGGTCTGACGGAGAGAATCAACCAATAAGTTATCCAGTTTTGAAATAGGTCTTACCCTCTCACCAAGCAGCGAAATCAAAATCGAAATCAAAATGAAAAATCTAAACCAAAACCAAAACAAGAATTAACTTAAATTATTATTATTAGACAAAATTATGCTACAAACTATTAGTAATATATATGTTAGTATGAGTTTAGAATGAAACTTTATACAAACTTACAACAAATAAAGATTTTTGGTTTTTTTTTACAGTTCCCAATGAGAAAAAAAAACAAAATATTTGGTAATTAGATATCAAAATCTCTCTAAATGATACGCAAATCCCCTATTTCGGTTCTAGAGTTTTAAATAATTCAGTTTTTAAGACTTTGAGCTACGGTATATGTTTTGTTTTTCTTACTCTAAACTAACGTTCTAACCATGAAGCAGTAAACTATAGTTTAAAAATGATCACATTTCTCATTGTTTTTTTTTTTTTTGCAATATTTAAGATTCTGTAATGCGAATTTCCCGTAGAAGTCCTTAAGATAACGTAGCTGCAGTTAAAAATAAACTAAAGTTTGTATTGAGGTTAAAGAACCTAAACTTTAGCTCGATTTCTTCCTTAGAGTACATGTGAATACACTTCGATGCTATTCTAGTATCAGACACGAATGCAGCATATGAAATATTTACGAAATGGAAGTATATATTCGCTGGCTACTTATTGAATTCCATCGCATTACAATTCAACTTGATTTGTTGTTACTCATTAAACCAAATAAATCCCACAAGCAATTTAACTCTCTACAGTTAAGCATCTACGAGTTAACAGAATTTCGAAATGTTATTGAATGAGTTATGTTAGCTAGACACGTAAGGGCAACAGCAAACAGAAACGTTTCGTGCAGTAAAAGAGATAGCATATTATGCGCATGCAAAATAGAGTGACACACACACACATATACACACACACACTCTCTCACGCATACAGAATCATAAATACACGCATACATATGTATAGAAAAGCATTTAGAGGGAGACAGAAAATAAGGCGCTGTTAATAACCTTCTACGGGACGCGTTCATCTCGTTGACTTTGTCTAAGCTTCGAACACTGTCAAAATATCCTCCATTGTAAGTCTGGAGTTTGAATGAAGGCTGTTGGCCATTTGAAAATCGGGCGCTACAATACACGAAAGACCAATACAAGATTAAGGCCCAAACAATTATAAAAATGAACAATCACATCAATATCAATATAGAAACATTAAATAATAATTAATGGAAGAACAACTCGACTTTACGCACCTACAAACGGACCAAGATCGTCATCATCCAGATTCGGCATGTCCACAATCGGCGAGTATGTCGGTGGCTGTATACCGCCTCCACCGCTGAGCGCGTTAGGTGCAACAACAGGTGGTGTCGGCTGTTCAGCGGCGAGCGCACTGACTTGGCGCCCAGAAGACGTCTGTCCGGCTGCAGCGTTGCTGCTGTTCTCGTGGGCAGACTTGAAGCTGCTCTCCGACTCCCCTGAGTCGAAGCGCTGGTTGCGATTGCTGCTAGTTGACGATGACAGCGTCAGCAGTGGTGTAGTTTGTCGAGATGGTGGTGTGTGCAGCTCTCGCACGTCCTCAATAGAGGTTTGTATCTCCAATATGTCGTCCGACACATCATCGTCTAGGGCTATTGTCAGCAGTGAGCTGTCCCTCGATTCATTTAGGTCCGTCTCTGTCTCGTCTATAAGCAGCTTCGGTTCCGGGTCTGATTCTTCAGGCTGTAGTTCTGTATCCGCTTCCTCCGGCTCTGTTTGCTCGTCCTCTGTCTCAGCTATTTCCTCCTTCTCATCTTCAGATTTGGCTGCCTCAGGTGATGCAGCGGGTTTCTTATCTTTACACTCAGACTTCGGTCCATCGACATCCTCATCGACCCTCTTCTGCGGTGTCGGCGTGCCCGAGCGACGCACGCCCAATGTCTGATAAACGGGTACATCGTTGGGTACTGTAATGCGAGAAATCCTTAACGCACTTCCTTGAGCCTAGCTTGCTTAACTTACCAATATACTCTTCGCTAGCTTCGTTGACGTCATTGTCTTCATCGGCGCTGTCATCGATTCTCAGGCTAGCTAAATCAGGAACTGGAACGTTCACTGCTGGTCGATTGAGTTTGCTGGTAACCCTCTTTCCGCCATTGCAAGACGACTGACGCCCGCGCTTCTTGTGGCAGCTCGAGGTGGTCGAGTTGCTCGCGTTAATCGAGGTTGAGCTAGTTGCGTTGAGTAATCTGGCCGCGCTGCTCGTACTGGCCACGCAACTCAAACTGGCCGCGAAGCTAGCGCTGGCCGCGCTGCTCGTACTGGCCACGCAGCTCAAACTGGCCGCGATGCTCGAGCTGGCCGCGCTGCTCGAGCTGGCCCCACTAGTCGCGTTGATCGAGCTGGTCGCGATGATCGAGGTGGTCCCGCTGGTCGAGCTGGTCGCGCTAGTAACAGACTTTAAAATTGTGTCAGGCTTCAGTACGATATCCTCGAGCACAGTCCCAGTATGATCGACACGCTGCAAACGCGTTGGCACCGAACAGTTCGGTTTGACCGTTTGAGTTTGATTGCTCGGGACCGCAACGGACGGAGGTTTGCGCGGTTTGCTACCAAGTATTTCGACAGCCTCACTGAATGAAACGGACAGCTTTGATTTTGACTTGCGCTTTTGCATGGCTGAGTTGCTATCTGGGTCCTTCAAGCGCTTCAACTTGACATAGCAGTTAAAGAAACGCGAGCCATACTGATTGACCAGCGTCTTATTCACATTGAATGGCCTGACTTTTTTGAGTGCCGTCTTTAGATTTGGCGGCGGAGTGTGAGCGCGCGATGTATTGACCGAAAACCGCAGCTTGGAACAGCTCGGTTCGAGGGGGATCTTGATGTGCACCTTGCTGCTGTCGCTCGACTTTGGCTTTTTGGATGTCGATGGAAAAGCATCGCAACTTGAGGAATCTGAAGTGCTGGGCAGACGCTTGCGTGGCTCTTTGTGCTTTATGTCCTTGCCTTTGGTATGGCGGTCAATCTCGGACTGTGTCAAGCGCTTAATGCGCACCATGCATCGTTTGATGCCAGAAGTCTTGGCGCTCTTCTGCCCCTTCGAGCGCGCTGACGCATTCGAAAACATTTTCTGTTGACCCTTTGTTTTCGGGGCCTGTGAATTTGAGTCATCCTCATCAACATCATCCTCATCGACGACATAGTCGCTATCACTGTCGTCGTCGTCGTCCTCGTAGTCATCATCGTGCTTTTTGCCCTTTTTGGCGTATGTACGTCTGGGTTCCTGTAACTTAGTTTCATTTTTAGCCTTACTGTCGTTCTTTTTTACCTGTCCCTTCTCTGCTGTCAAAAAGAAAACTTTTAATAATTGCATTATATTTTCAGTTTAGCTTTAGTTCTAACTAGCCTAAATTGATAGCTTTTGCGGACGGCGTCGAAGCGTGCGCTTGGGCCAGCGAGCGTGGAATCTCCTCACTGTCGGAATCGTCTGTAATAGTTTGCTCATAAATATAATAAAATATAATTTGATTTCTGCGTAAAATATACCAGAGGTGAAAGCTGCCGACAACGATGACATTGAGAATTTTTCTTTTGGGGTAGCATCGGATTCCACCTCAGCGTCAGCCGCAGCCTCAGCCTCAACTTCAGCCTCGGCCTCGGCCTCAGCCTCAACCTCCTCTTCGGCTTCATCCTTTCGTACAGTCGGTGGTGGTGGTGCAGCGCGCACCATGTCGAACAGATCCATTTTTATTTTGTGTGGGTGGGTGTATGTGTGAGAGTATGTGTGTGTGTGTGTGGGTGTGTGTGTGTGTGTGAATGTATCTAATTGTTGCTTCTTAGCTTTTTGGCAGAGTCGTCAACCACAGCACAAGCACGGACACAAGCACATCCACAGTTTTGCCTGAGCCGCCTCAACTTTTAGCCCAAAAACGAACGAAGCGCGAAAACCACAAGAAAAAAGAAAAAAAAATAAAAGGCACAGAAAGAAGTGCAAGAACAATAAGAATGTGTCTCGATCTAGTTCGTACGGGGCTGTCGCCGCCTGTATTTGCAATTTTTTAATTCACTTACCGCAGCAGCAACAATTTTCTTTAACAAATATTGCGAGGCAAAAAAATAAACGCGGAATCCGACTCTATTGCAAAAAGGCACCGACGCCGTTCTGTAGTGATGTAAAGTTAACCATCGATATATCGATACGATGTGTATCGCAATGCGCGCGATAATTGCAAGAACAATAGCGGTTGGTTAATCAAACGAAGAACCGTAATTCCGACGAACCCCTTTTCTGCGAAACTCGAAATTCTGATAACTTCTAGAAGAAAACTTGACAATGGACCACATGTAATTCTATTAATTTTGACAGTCTTTACTATTGACAGCTTGTCACGGGAAGCAAATACAATGATTGAAAAAGCTCCCATTGACAATTGGAATTTCGCTTCTCGTATTTATGATTTCCGAATTACGAGTTATCGACTGCCAAACATTTGGCCAATTTGATTTTTTATGTGCGTCAATTTGAAGTCGAGATTTTAGTGATCTGGCACCACCAGCTGCGGATCGAGGTGCGCGCGACCCACCAAGTGGGAATCAAAGTCAAAGTCGAATTGCTGAATTTTTCAATTGGCATTTTTATTCAGTTTTTGTTTTGTATAATTGGTTAATTGCAATAAATATGATTTTGTACAATTAGTTGGCGAATTTTTGCAGGCAGCAAGACATTGTGCAATTAGCAATTGTTTGGATTTCGTTTCGTTAACTTTCGATTCTGAGGATAACACCTTCGAAGACTAGCACAAAAAGTTCGCCGGCATATAAATACATATGTATAATATATATATATATATATATATATATATATATATATATATATATATATATATATATATATATATATATATATATATAAATATATATAAATAGTAAGTAGTACATACAAAAGCTATGTAAACATATCTCAAGATAAAAGAATACTTTGCGTAGACAGGGGCGATTGGTAAGTTAATTAATTAAGTGGGCGGCGAAATATATAAAAAAAAATATATATATATATATATATAAATATATATATATAGATCAAATAAACAACGGCTCTAAATAAAAAATAATAATAAACAATTAAATACATTATAAAAGTACAAACATTTGCTGGCGATTATGTGTCGTGTATGCATGTATATGTATGTGTGTGTGTCTGTCTGTCTGTGTGTGTGTGTGTGTATATATATTGCAGTCGAAAATTGTCATGTCCGGCGGCTACACTGTCACGGCAGCGCGCGGCGTCCCCTAAATGTACACCTTGAAGGCGCTCCAGCCGTGGAAGCACTTCGTGAAGCGTCTCGACTCTTTGTTCTTCATGGTGAGGAACAGCTTGCGCGGTCGCTCCGGCTGTTTAATGCGCATGTGCTGTATGTAGACCTGGGCCGATTTGTAGGCCAGCTTGACCTCGACCTCACTGCAGCGCGGCCCCATCCAGAGGAAGACGTGCTCCCCATTGTCGAGTATCATAATATCGTCGTCGGCCAAGTCGTCCTGGCAGAAGTCCGCGCACTTCTCGGCCACCGTGTAGTAGCCCCGCTCATTGGAGCAGCGGAACAGCCGCGTGTAGTTCATGTACTCCGCATTCGTGTCGTACGGCTTGCGGCCGCCGAGCGCCACCCAGAAGAAGTTTTCCGGCTCGTCGCCCTCGTTGAGTATCTGCGGATTGGAGACGAATCCATTTTCGAGTAAGTTGATGAATCACAAGTGATATGCTATTGATGACTCACCTGCAGGCTCACCCAGGGACTGTTGAACATCTCTTCGGCTATGTCCTGCACCAGCTTGGACTCCTCGTTGCACGCCTTGCTGCCCAGCCAGACGTACACGATGCCCGACTGCGACTCGTCCCCCGTCTCGAATGGCACATGTAGAATATAGCTGGGGAGGGGTGGGGGATCATATCGGATTAGGGCTTGGACAGATGAATGCATATAGCTGTAACTTACCAGAAGGCCGAGTTCAGGTGCACTGCGTCCGGCTGGATCTGTATGAGTCGAGTGGTCAGTGCGCCGCCGTTGGAGCGCAAGTGGAAAAACTGTACGGCCGGCTTGCCGTCGGGCGTGAGGGACTTGTCCTTGCGCTTGCCTGTGTGGATGATGAACTTGCGCTTGAAGTGGGACATGAACTTGAGGTTCTCCTGCTGCTGGAAGATGCGCATCACCTCCAGCTCCTCGCCGAACATCGCCTTGAACTTCTTCTGCAGAGTGAACGTGAAAGTCAGCCAGCCCATGTTGCCGGCGTTGCGGCCCTGCCAGAAGTAGACGACGCACTCGATCTCGTCCTCGGGCGGCGGCGCCTTGCTGTCATCCCCGTTGGCCTCGGCGCCACCTTCGCCAGCGTCGCCGTCGTCGACAGGTATGCAGTATCGGCACAGAAAGACGTAGCACTCGCCCGTGTAGAAGTGGCCGAGCTCCTCTTCCGGCAGCCGGACGAACTTCTTGTTCTCGAGCACGAAGGCCTCCATCATCTCGAGATCATAGTTCCATTCCTCCTCCAGCTGCTCAGCCTCGGCCAGCGGCATGGCGCTTTGCCGGGGCATGAAAAGCGCCGCCAAATCCGTGCGCGTCTCCTGCTGGCGAGCCCACTGGGTCAAGTTGGCACCCGTCTTGGCCACCGACTTGGCGGTGCGCGTGAAGTCAACAGCCATAACCTCGTCCCAACCGGGGAACTTGGTGCGAAAGATTTGCATCTCGTTGCCCTCCGGGACGCGCATGACCAACGCGCAGTCCGGCCGCTCGAGCATGTTGAAGAGCTCGCGGCTCAACTTGACCGCAGCGGCGCGTACCAGGCGAGTCGACTTCTTGCCAAACCAGACGAACAGATCAGTGTAGCAGTCCAGGATATAGACGTGCTTGCTGTTGAGCAGCGTGTGGCTGAGCTTCTGCTCGGGCAGCTCCACCTGCGGCAGCTCCAGGTAGCCCATGCCCAGCTGCACCTGGTAGAGCCGCGGCTGCACCGGCGCATAGTCCTCGTCGATGTGCTCCTTGGGCGGCGGCAGCTGGGCCGCCTCCTCGGGCAGTATGTCGAACGCCTCCCAGAATTCGGGGCTCTCCGCACCCTGCATGTCCACCTGGATGTCGCACTTGTTCTTTCGCTCCGTCTTGTTGATCTTCTCGGCCATGAGGCGCGCCTTGGAATTGAGCGTGTTCTTGGAACGCTTCCCTAACCAGATATGTATGCGTGTGCCCACGTCCAGGACGAAGGCGTGCCGCGGGTCCAGCGAGCTCGCCGCCACGGCCATCGGCTCCAGGTGTATGCTGGCACCATAGGCGTGCACCAGGTAGAGCCGCGTTATGTGGATCATCTCCTCGATGGTGTAGAAGCCGGTCGCAGTGCGTCCGCCCTCGATGTAGATGACCTCCGTCTCGAACAGGGCCAGGAACTCGTCGGACTCGTCACCCTGCTCCTCACGTATCGTGCGGCAACGAGCGCCCAGGTAGTTGCGCAAGTTGACCGCGTGGATGGCGGCGCAGGCGCGCTTGTCCAGCGTCGCCTCGTTGCCAATCCAGAAGTATATCTCCCAGTTAAGCGTGTGCAGCTCGTCGAACTTGGTCTTGAGCACGATATAGCAGTCGCCCTCGTAGAACTTGCCGTGCACCACCTCCTCGATTTTGTTGGGCAGGAAGTTCTCAATTTCCCAGATGGTCAGACCCGGCTGCTGGCCGTCCTCCTTCTCAAAGAACTTGGAGTAGTCCAGCTGGGGCTTCTCTAGCGATTCGTCCCAGCGCTTGGGCTTCAGCGACTCCGTTGCCATCATATCACTGTCGTCCTTGTCCTTATCCTTGGCCACGTCCTTCATGCCTTTCAGCACCTTAGCCGCGTCCTGGCCACCATCCTGACCCTCCGCACGCGGCCCGCGACGCAGGCGTATCTTGCGCGCCGTCGCATCCTTCGGCGTTGGCGCAGCCGGCACAGAGGGCGGCACTGCGGCTCCGGCCAGACGCAGCTGTGTCTGCAGCGAGAAGTCGATGTTGTAGAACTCCAGACTGGTCGTGTTACTGGCCTCACTGGGCTTCGGCGGCATCACCAGCTCCGGGTTGTCGCGCAGATCCAGCTGGTCCAGACCCTCCAGCAGATGAATGGCGTCGGGCAGGGTGATTAGCCGATTGCTGCTCAGGTTGAGCTGCTTTAGGGCTCCGCAACGGCAGAGGCCCTCGGGCACCATCTCGAGCAGGTTGTTGGCCGCCGAGAAGCACTCGAGCGCGCCCAGCTTGCCGATGCCCGACGGGATGCCCTCAAAGTTGAGCTTGTTATCGTTGACGAACAGGCGTCGCAACCGCGACAGCTTGCAGAGAGCAGCGGGCAGGACGGTCAGCTGGTTGCGCGATAAGTTGAGGGATTCGAGCCGCTGCCATTGGTCCAGGTTGGAGCTGAGCTCGCTAATCTCGTTGTCGCTCAGATTGAGACGCACTATCGTGGCCACGTTGTAGACGCAGTCAGGTAGCTTGGGCAGTGCGTTGTGCGACAGATCCAGCTCGACCAGGTTGGCCAGACTGTCGATGCTGGTGGGAAAGTTGAGCAGCGTCCGCTGCGTGCTGCTCATGTTGAGCACCTCGAGGCTCTGCAGCGAGGGCAGCTGGCGCAGCTGAAACAGCTCGAGCGGATTGTGGGACAAGTCCAGCGTCTTTAGATTGATCAAACGGCGCGTCTGCGGCGGCAGCGTCTCCAGCCGATTGTGCGACAAATCGAGGAAGAGCAAGTCCGTCAAGTGTATGAACAGCGCCGTGGGTATGCTCTCTATTTGATTGAAGCTCAGATTAAGCACGATTAAATTTTTGGCGCGCTCCAGGCCCTCGGGCACCTCTTTGAGGCGATTGTGCGACAGATCCAATGTGGTCAGCTCCTCCAATTGGAACAGCTCGGGCGGTATGCCGCTGTTTTTGAGCTGATTGTGGCGCAGATCCAGCGAGCGCAGGCATGGCAGTTCCGTTAGCTCCCCGAAGAGCTTCTCCAACTGGTTGTGGTTGAGGGAGAGGTGCTCGAGCTTCTGTAAGTGGCCCAACTCCTCCGGTATTTGCTGTAGCCGTGTGTGGTCCAGTGTCAGCCACTGCACGCGCAGCATCTGCCGCATGGAGCTGGGGAATGTTTTCTGCAATGCGAAAGTCAATAACAATCAATGAACATAACGGTAAGCGACTGTCAATGTAAACAAACGCCAAATGGTGCAGTTAACGTCTGAAGTTGGCGTTGGCGTCAGCGCCGACGTCGACGTCAACGTCAGCAGCTGCAGCAGCTGTGCGCTGCCCGATGACAAATTCGCCGTGAATGGTTATAATTTTTTTCTCTCTCTTATTTGGAGCAATGACTGAACCACTAATCTAAGACTGGGGCTGACCCGCTTGCGCAGGTGAAACAGTCATCGCCGAGCAGCTAGCGATCAGCACTTAATTTAGCATTTGCATTTACATTCCGCATTTAGCTCTGCAGCAACAACAACAACAGCAGCAGCAGCAACAACAACACACAATACTTACGCTGAAATCATTTTTAGTAAAATCAACGCCGCGCACAAACGGTAAAACACTCATACTGGATATGCTACGCACTCTGCTACTGCTTCTTGTGTGGGAGCGGAGAGTAGCATAAAATTAATAATTTTGCGTCACGGACACGGAGACGGACGGCGAAAACGGCTGTGAGCCCGTTCTTGTTATTGCTATTTCAATGAATATGTGCCTGTGCCTATCCTAGGGATGGCATTACTATCGCCATGGCCACTTGGCCGATTATTCGCGTGCGATGTTGAAAAACGAAGAGGAAGAAGCAGCACGACTCGTGCGATAACACGATAGTTTGCATATCGATAGTTGATATTTTATTTAAATGTGCGCATTAAACAGCATCAATGGGACTTAGTTGTTTGTGTTCTTGATTTATAATGTTCTTGATTTATACAACTCGAGATTTAATATTACTGTTGAATGTTTACAATAATAATTTAGCAATAAATTATAATTTAAAATAAAGTACCATTTATTATTGAAGTCGTATCCAATTCTTGAATGCAACATTTGAACATTGTAAGTTTTAACATACAGAAAAACACATATATAAATATTTATGTATTATTATATCAGTAGATATATCCTATATATTTACATATGTTAAGGATGATATTGCTCTTTGAATATAATACATTCATATATATGTGTGTCAGTCCGATCTGATGTCAATAGGTCAGAAACAATCTTATCAAGCGTGGGTCAAACTCTGTTGCGTATGCCCATCGCTGATATTGAAAAGATCGAACTGGCGGTGAGCTTAGCTTAGCTCTCGTCACTATCAATAAATGCGAGGAGAGTAAAAGAGAAGGAAAATGTTAACTCTTTAACTTTTTAATAAATGGGTCCATCTTTAAAAGAAATATCATTGATTTATAGAAATCGAGATTTGATTTATCTATGTATCTTTTTGCTTTCGAATTATCTTATTAGTAGTTGGTTTAGCCAGTGTGTACACGGGTATATTTGCAAAATTTATGCGTGGGTACACACTGGCTTTGCGTGCCGTTTTGAGGGGGTGGGAAAATGCGCACGGAGCGCAAGAGCGCTGCAAGGACTTCAGTCTCCTGTTATCCTGTAACTGCTAAGCGTGTCGCCTATGGCATATCAACATCGTATGCGTATTGTAGAGGGTGTGACCAAGTTGGACGAGAAAAACTTTTCATACTTTGCTCAGTCTTCGGAATGTAAAGTTCCTGCAGGACGTTTGCTTGCCTCAACGACGTTGCAATAAAAATTTACAAAAAAAAAAAACTAAAAAACAAAAAGTTAAATAAATCGAAAGCAACTGAATCGAACACAAATCGCAACTGCAGTGAAAATGCCAAAAACTTGCCAGGCAAAGTGCTCCGCTGCCGTCTGAATATACGTTTCGTGGTCTTGTGCCTGCCGAAAATCAAATTGAAAAGTAAGCAGAACGCGAAAGCGGCGACCGTCGAGGCTCGCTGGTCGCAGCTAAGCTCCCAGCGTTCCTCAGCTTTGTTTGTTGTGAAAAATTGTGTACCCATTTTGCAAAAGGAAGAAAAAGGGAGTGTTTGTTGTAGTGTCCTGTGCCGCACTCGAAGCGAACTGCGACATGCCAGCTATGTAGATGCAGTTAGAAATGTTAAATATGTATGCATATATACACTATATATATGTACATATGTATATATAGTGTATGTGCATGTGTGAGTGTGTATAGCATGCAGGCTCTGTCCGTTGCTATTGAAAGCTTGCAGCGTCCAGAGAGATAGAGATAAAGTAGAGGATAGTGGGTGTGCTCCTGATTATGCGTGTCCCAAAAAGCCAGCAATATAAATATGTATGTGAATTGTATATGTATATGTACGTATATGTACATATATGTATATGTATTTGTATATACATGCACGCACACATGCGCTCATGCTGTGCAGTGGGCGTGTAAGCTGAAGCTGCTCTGGTCGCACTTGTAACGGCAACTGTCAAATGTTGCAATGCCCAATTGGCTAAATGCACAAAGTCGTAATAGCAACAACAACAACAACAACAATAACTAACTAACTAAGCGCAAGATGCTGCGCTGCATTTGTCATGTGGGGTGGAGGAGGGGGGGGGTGGAGAGAGGGCGGACAAGCGTAGAGCGAGCAGCAATTACGAGTGCGTGGCACGAGCACAGCGCGAGACCGAACATAAGGAATAAGGAAACAGTGCGAACTTTTAATCAATATACATATATACAGACACAAATACATATGCACACACCCATACGAACGAACGAACGAACGACGATGAGAACGAGGACAAAAGCAACAATAACGGGAATACCAGCAGGAGCAGCAGCAGCAGCAGCAACAACAACAACAACAAAGAAAAGTATAACAGCGTGAGCGCGCAAGTAGCTGAAAGAGCGTGCCAAAAGAGAGCGAGTGAGACAGAGACAGATACAGAGAGAGGCAGACTGACACTGGAAGAGAGTAAGCGTGAGTCAATGAGTGCGCGCCTGGTTGATACCTTTTTACCGCTACTCGTATTCGCACTCGGCTCGCAGAGCAGAGCAAGAGCAGAGCAGAAGAAGAGGAAGACAAGTGAACAAAATTGCTATTGCGCTGGGCAGCCGCAGCGTCAATAACAGAGCGCTCGAGCCTCGAGCAGAGTGTGCGGGCTTTCGACAAAGCAGAGATTTAAGGGTGTGCGTGTGCGTTTCTCTTGCTGTATATGCCTGTGTGTGTGTGTTAGTGTTCGTATAGGGAAGTAGAATTGAGGAAAAAATGGGAGCAAGAACGCGTTGCACAGACAATTTTTAATTAAAGTGCTGCAACATGGCTCACTTTGGGCTGCCAGCGCTCGCCCACATGCTTATTAAATAATAAAGGCCATGCCCACACAACAAACACACACACACACATATATATGCTAGTATATGTATGTGTATACACCCACACACATGCGAATACCCTGCCCAGCCGGATAATCGTATGGTTTGTTTCAACTGCGAAATGTGTACAAGATCTCTGCAGTGCGAGAGAAAAATAAGCAAAATTCAAATTCGTGATTCACTCGAGTCGAGCGACTGTTGAAAAGGATGTGATAAAAATTTCATAAAAGAGTAAAAGTCAACGGGTCAATAGATCCACATTTCCTCTTACCATTATTCATCTCATCTGATTAGTGCTCGAGTTGAAAAGGTGCAAGTTCCTGGATGGGTCTCCATGTCCTACATATAGGGTCTACCTAGTTTTGCATACACACATATTATTATAGGAGACTCTGTGTTTGTCTGTGTGTGTACCCACTTATATATACTTACCACACTATAGATATCGCTTGGAACGTGCCAAACCACGCCTAACATTTTCATTTGTTTTTTTTTTCCTTGAATGAGCTGCATCCTTGAAGAGCCTTGTGAACTAATTGTGTTACCATGTTGCTTGTTTCTTGTTCCCCCTATGCTTGCCGCAGTGTGCGACAGTTTGATGTCAAGAGTTTAAAACTCTGCACCGAGAGCACGAAGCACAGTGACGAAGTAGAGGACGAGGACCAGGACCAGAACGAGGAAGCGGACGAGGTCGACACCTGCAGGAGCTTTCGCACGTCCATTGCGCCTCCATTACCATTTCCAAATTCGATAGATTCACGTTCCGGACCATTTTGGTAAACGCGGTCCGAGCACTCGACGGCCAGTCCCGAATCCAGGATGGGCGACTACCATGAGTTTACGGACCAGTACAAAGTGCCGGTGATAGCCAAGCTGCTGCACGCACTGCCCCACTACAACATCACGTTCCACAAGATCAACAGCACGTTCCGGCCCAACGATGAGATCTACCTCGAGGTAAGTCCTATCCACGCTCATCCCTCACGTTCTTAACCCCGAATGGCAAGGACAGTAGACTATATGTATATATGTAAAGGGGCGTACGCATTGAAAAGGAAATACCACGACTTGACTTGATAGTAATCTGGAGTACGAGTTTTAGATAGCTGCAACTATATCTATAGATAATTCACATGAAACCTTTTCTACTTATGTAACGTTTTTGTCTGTATTTAAGTAGAACTTATTTACTTTGCGATTATTCACATAATTATATATATGTAAATTATTTGAATTCATGTTAAATTATTTGAATTTTATTGTGTGAATGCCAACTTTTCGATAAGTTAATGATGAGCCAGTCATAATTTACTATTTAGAAATAGATAGAATATTATCTCAATATTGTTCTTAAGTTGTATGATGAATAAGGCATCGATAGGATATATGTAGATGTGATATCTTTTATTTATTATCTTTTTTTTGTCAAAATTGTATCTTAGCAAAACGGATCGTTAAATTATTGATAGGATATTCATTATCCATATATCATTTACTGTTAAGTTCTCAGTATCTGATCTGCATCTATATTTGTGTATTATTATTATTATTATGAACTACAACTAAAGGCGAAATTAGAGGTAAGTATTCAATAAGTTATCGATAATTATCGATCACTCAATAGATAATTATCGATAACTTATTGAACACTTACCTCTAATTTGCCCGTTAGTTTTAGTTCAATAATCGGTAACATTCAGTCAGTCCACAAAGATCCATTCATCATAGCGAGTGCCCAGTGCATACAGACATTGATCAACTCTTCTTTCTCGCCCACGATCAGAGCCTGGGTATACTGGGATCGGTGCCGGCAGCACTGCTGATTGTCTCGCTGCTGGGGCTGCTGTTCTATCTGATGACGCGCTGCTGCGACCGGAAGCCGCGTCCGGCGCACTCGATAACCAGCCTGAAGGTGGCCCTTTCGATAGTGACGGTGATGTGCTGTGCGGCGATTGGACTGGGGCTCTACGGGAACGATGACTTGCACAACGGACTGCTGGAGGTGCTGACCGCCGGCCGGAAGGTCGACAACCTGGTGACGACCATACGGAACCAGACGCACATACTGGAGAATACGCTGACCAATCGGATACGGCCGCAGCTGGTGGAGCTGGCGGACATCTTTGACCAGCCGGTGTCCAATCAGACGGCGCTCTCCAAGCTCTTTGTCTCGCTCAACATTGTCCAGGGCAACGTGACGTTGGCCACCAACGCGGCCAGCGATATCCGGCGTCCGTTGATGGGCATCTCGATGACGCACTTTCTGAGCGTGAGTACCGCTAGCTAACTGTGCTATCTATAATCATTAGCTGCTCCCTCTACCCGGCCTCATCCCCGATCCCTGATTCCTCATCCGTTTCTAATTTCGTTTCGCCACAGCGCGGCGATCAATGGGAGCTGATCCGCTGGCCCGGCACGGTGGCAACTCTGGCCCTGCTGCTTGTGCTCTGTGCTGTTTTGCTAGTGGGCGTGGCACGGCACTCGCGCTGCGCCCTGATACTGTTTAGCGTCTGCGGCTTGCTGGCTGTCACCGGCTCCTGGCTCATGTCCGGCTTGTATCTGTCGTCATCGGTGGCCGTGGGCGATCTGTGCATTAGTCCAGCCGACTTCCTGGTATCCACGGCGCCAAGGGATCTGCCCACCAACGTCCTGCTGCACTACACCCAGTGCGAGCCGGGGCACACGAACCCGTTCACCCAGCGGCTGCGCGAGTCGCAGAACTCGCTGAACAACGCCCGCAGCGCCATGGCCACCGTGATGAAGATCTCGCTGGTGCTCTTCAAGAGCTCGGGCCTGCAGCCGAAATTGGGTGCGGTCAACGCCGACCTGAACAGTAGCGAACGTCTGCTCACCCAGCTGACCGCCCTGGTCGACTGCAAGGCGGTGCATCACAATTTCCTGGCCGCGGCACGTGGCCTCTGCGAGGGCGGCCTGCTGGGGCTGGTGCTGATGCTGATTGCCAGCTTCATAGCAGCCATCTTGCTGACGATCATGGTGTGGGTCGACTCGCACACCTGGATCTACATACGCAAGCGCAACGACTACGCCCAGGTGGACGAGCCGTCCTACATATCCCACCCGGCGCCCCAGAACCACCAGCAGATGATGAATGCGGCTCGCACTCTGCCGCGCAACCATAACGGGTAGGTGTTAATTGATCCCTAGACTGATCCCATTGCAGCTCGGCAAACGCTCTCATTGCAGGCACTTCAGTCCGCCGGTGATCAGCGGCTCCCACACGCTCCAGCACCCCAACAAGCGGCAGCAGCACGAGATGATGGCCCACGCGCACATCCAGCAGAACATGCGGGCTATGGGCACCCACACGCTCGGCAGACTGCCGTCGCACAACCACAGCCCCACCCACATGACTGGTAAGTCCAACAGCCGTTAGCTGACCACCAACAACAATGGCAACATCAGCATCCCAACACCAAACACCAGACACCAACAACATAGCAACTGCCATCCGTAGCACTATTAGCATCCCCTGCACTATCCCAGCTCTCACTCTCTCTCTCTCTCTATCTCTATCTTTCTCTCTAAATCTCTGTATGGCGCTTTGTCACGTTATCTATTGAGTGTTGAAAAATAACTGTAGATATATACATATAATCATATGAGTAGTTAGCTCCATTTAATCATAGCTAACAGATTCAGGCCAACTAAAGGAACATTTCCGATCTTTGATCCTAAACAAGCTTAACCTAACTCAAGTACAGCCTAGGCCTATTTGCATAGTTACTAAAATAAAATAGATAAATATATGTTCTGTACTATATATATTTATCTATAGTTTAAGATCCAAGTAGAGGCTATATATTTAGATTCAGGACATTTATTGAAAGCTTTTGCGATGCTTAGCAAGGATAAATACAGGATAATTTTATTTGTAGTTTCTCCAAAGAAAGCTGTAGACTATTCATCTACGGATAATATAATAACTAATATTATTGTATTCAATATTATAATAATAACATTTGATTCATATCATAACCATAAATTGTCTTAAGATTCTCTAAAGTTTTCTAGTTCCATTTCTGCTTTAACTAGGGACGATATCTTCTCTGTTCTACAGATCCTTTAGTTCTCTATATAATATCTTAAAAGCTATAGTTCCGTCTGATATATTCTCCAAGTAGTAATTGCTTCCTGTCGTTGTTTGAGTCTTCTGCTTGTGAACCAGATCAAATCTTGGAATTGGTTCGCTCTTTGAGCTGGTTCAAATCGCTTTCCGTTCTCTATTCTTCGCTCTCCGTTTTCCGCTCATTCACTTACCTCATTCTCGTTCCATGCCCTGGACGCTCGTCGACTTCCATCAATCTGTCACATCCGCATCCGCATCCGTATCCTCATCCGCCTTGCTAATTGTGTGTACATTTTAGGTCCCAATAACGGTAAATATGCAACCCTAAGCAAACAATGCAAAACTTTGGAAGCCAATGACTTTTACTGAAAATCGTCGCCAGCCGCCGCCGTCGCCGCCGCCGCAGCAGCCGCTTCCTCCATGCCGCCCACTACGCAGGCCCAGGTGGCCCAGGCCCACGCCCATGCCCAAGCCCAGGCCCAGGCGCAGCAACAGCAGCAGCAGCAACTGGGTCCGCAGCCTATCTACTGCCATCATCCTCACCAGCATCCGCACGCTCACCCACACGCCCATCCCCATTCGCACTCGGCAGCCGTGGCTGCCGCCGTACAGCATCAGCACGCCATTTATCACCAGCAGCAGGCGCAGGCCCAGGCTCAGGCTCAGCAGTATGGCACCTATACGACAGCCGCGGCGGCTCATCATGCCCAGCAGCATCATTTGCCGCCGCCGGGCCAGAGCCAGATCTACCAGCAGATCCCGGCCCATCTGGCCGGCCAGCTGGCGCCCAACGGCAATCCGCACTCCATCTACCAGCCGCTGGTGGCGGTTAGTCAGGGCTCCATTTACGTCTCCAACTTGGCGACCATGCGCCGCCAGAATAGCCAGGGTGGTCCCCAGATCCCGGCTCATCATCACCAGCAGCAGCCGGTGCAGGCCCAGCCCCCGCCCAACCCCCACCACCAGCAGCAGCAGCAGCCAAATCCCCACGCCCACCAGCAGCATCCTCAGCAGCATCCCCAGCAGCAGCAGCCGCCGCCGCCTTCGCAGCAGCAACAGCAGCAGATGCTCCAGCATCAGCTGAAGTCGCCGCAGCAACAGCAGCAGCAGCAGGTGCCCGAGACGGAAGTGGTGCCCATCAGCACAGCCATGGACTCGGCCATATACGACCGGGACAAGCAGATCTATAAGTGCTCGACGCTGCGCCAGGGCGGCAAGTTCGACCCCAAGTACAAGCCGTCGATCCTCAACTGCCCCCTGCCCGAGATACCCAAGGACGCGGAGCAGCCCAAGGTGGAGTCCATCTACCAGCAGCAGCAGCAGCACCACCAGCAGCAGCAGCAGCACCAGACGCAGAACTATTCCAAGTAAGTTGCTCGACGCTCTCAAACAATCCCACTCTGTTCAATCTTCCCATTGCCCAGGACCTTGCAGCGGCCTCCGATGAAGCTGCCGCCCCAGATGAAGGCGATTCCGCCGCCACGCATTGGCACGCCCACCTCGCCGCCGCCGCCCACAGCGCAGGCGGATGGAGTGCTGCAGAATGGCGGCGTCAACAATGATGACGCCGCCCTGCCACCGCCCCCAATGGAGGCGCAGACGCACCTGGACAACGCGCCGCCCAAGCCGCGCCTCCAGGCCGCCAATGGCAAGGCGGGCAACGGCCTCGTCATGCTCAACGGCGCAGGCGGCGGCGGCGGCGTAGCAGCAGCAGCAGCAGCGGCAGCAGCTGGCGCCAATGTGGGCAACGCAGGCGTCCTGGACGACGACGACGACTTGCCCCCGCCGCCGCCGGCGATAACCGACGAGAGTAACTACGCCGTGACCGAGCTGTAAGCGCAGACCCGGATAGTGGCCATCTGAGCAGTAGTATATTTGAGTGTTCCTTGCTTCTTTCTTGATTTGCTTCCTAATCCTTATCCTAGTCCTAGTCGTAGTCGCAGTCCTTGTTCCAAATCCTCTTGGTTTGCCTCGAAGCCAAAGCCAAACGAAATACTTGAAACTGAAATGGAAAACAGAACCCACAAACTGGACTTATATATATATATATATATATATATATATATATATATATATATATATATATATATATATATATATATATACACTTGACACAGGTCCTAATTAACACACACACACACATACTTATACTAAACATATATATACACGATATTTAGTATATTCTTTTTGATAATAGGCATTTTTATGATCGCAAACAGTTTTATTGTAACAACTTTTAGCCGACAAGCAAAGAAGAAAACACAACCAAGATGAAGAAAAAGAAGAAGTAGGAGAAGCAGAAGAATAGATAAAGATAAACAAAACAAAACAAAAGAAATATATATAAATACATTAAAGAGAATGCCAAGAACACAGAACAAAATATGGGACAAAATATTGTATTATATAGTGTCATATACACAGTTATATTTAAGGAGTGTACGTAGGCCGGAACTACTTAAAAAACAAAAACAAAATTAAGAATTAGAAATACAAAATGAAAACGAACTTTTGAACTTCGACAAAGCGAAGCCCCCTTACCCCTTTAATTCTCCACGAGGAAAAAGAAAAGCGCATTTAGAAATTAGAAACTTTTCGAAAAAAAATAGGTATAGTCGCGATTTTAAAAGCCGTAAGATTCAAATTCACAATTTAAGAAGAAGAATAAGCAAAAAGAAACGATTTCTTTCATATTGACTCAAATTCGAACTCGAAAATAATTGGTCTTAAATAATCCTGAAATCCTTAAATCGAGTGCACGGTCACTTCAGTTGCCTAATCGGCAATTAGTTTGTAAGGAGAAACAGCTGCAGAGGGGGAGCTCACCGAGTTCAACGGTTTTTTTAAGTAAATTTTTGACAAGTCAATTTTTTTTTCAATGACGAAAATGGTCGAGTGTGCGTGTGCGAGTGCATGTGTGTGTAAGTGTGCGTGTGTGTGTGGATGCGACCGCCATTTGGTATAGAATGGGACTTGTGGGTAATTGGGTTGTGCGCCAGGTTAGAGCCGGTCAGAAGAGCAGTTCGGACCTTGCGATTTTTATTGTAACGTAACCGTAACGTAACCGTAAGCTTAACAAGAATGCATTTATTAACAAACTTAAACTAAATAAACTACTTAGCACGCTCCGAGTGCCCATATACATACATACAAACGTACATACATACATACATACTATATACATACATACTATATACATATGTAGCTATACACCAGTAACTGTATATTTAATAGCAGTAGCTAAACGAAACTCAACGCGTAGCCTAAACGAAAATACCAAAACCCCAACTGGAGCCCAGAGCAGCTCCAGCTCGAGTGTAAACAGAATAGCAATATAAACGATGTAACCGTACTGCCCCCACATTCGGCTGAGCCGGAAGACACAATCGACACCAAAAACAAATACTACAGTTAAACAAATAAATCGATATACAAATAAATATATATACATACATATATACATACACACTTATGTATATATATATATATATATATATATATATATATATATATATATATATATATATATATATATATATATATATATATATATATATGAACTACAGCAATATACAAATATATAAACTAAAGGCATAATGCAGATATTGAAACTCTAAACTTGTGTAGTTAGTTAGCGGAGTTGTTAGTGGAATTCTAAAAAACAAAAACAAAAGCAAAAGCAAACGTAAATACAAAAGCAAATGCAAAAACCAAAACAAAAACGATATCAGTGTGACCAGAGGTCAAACTAACACCAAACAACTAAAAAATCGCTTAAGCACTGCCCGCAAAGTCAGTGAGTTTTAAATACACATAAATACAGACACACACATACACGCATATATATACAAATATATATGAACTACATTTACAGTACAGCTAAAGATTTATAATTAGACTAATAATGTACACTATATAGAGCACATCGGGAATGATCAATTGTATAATATATACACACACACATACATACATATATTTTATATTATATGTATGTTCGAAGCATATATTATCGAAAACGAAGTGACAAAGCAAAAAAAAAAGAAGAAAAATACCAAAATCGAAAAAGGAAAACAAATTTCGAAAATTTATTCGATAAACTTAAGCTTTTAAGTATTAATACTTATGTATAGAAACTGTAAAGTAACTTCAAAACGAAAAACGACCTAATCAAGTTTTTTTTATTCGCTTATATACAATTACAATACATAATGTTATATATATATATATATATATATATATATATATATATATATATATATATATATATATATATATATATATAAAGATTATTGAACCACAATTATGGCACGAATATAGCTTAGCATCGGCCCGCCCCTGCCAGATAGCCCCCGCTCCGTGTCCATCAACCAGGAGGGAGAGGGAAAGAGAGAGGGGGATGATTCGGTTGATCGACTATCAGATGCCCCTGCAGCTAGGAACTGAGTCCGGGATAAGGGCAGAGATAAATCTCGATAAAGTAAATCAATTTACATTTTGATTTTATTTAATTCAAAAATATATATATTTATTCATTTTTAATATAAAAATAATATATTTAACTATATTATTAAATATATAACCTTTATAAATATATAATTTTTTTATTTTCTAAATTTATTAAAAAAATACAATGTACATAATATTTTTAAAATTATAAACAAATTATTCGTATATATTTACTTAAATTATAAAACAATTTTTTAAAATTTATTAATATTTTTATTAAAATTTAAATAGAGAAAATTTGAAATTTACTTAAAAAACTTAAAGAATTGAGAATTGGTAAAAACGACGATCGTACCGATATAGAACAATAGATCTACCTATAAACATGGAATATATATAATTTAGCCCGATCTATATGATGTAATCGTACAGCTATGTCGGAAAGGAAAGGGACTCACTGCAGGGGTATTCAAATGGGATTGGCAATACTTTGGGATGGGTGGATTCGACTTATGACACAAGCTGATCGATCATATATATATATATATATATATATATATATATATATATAAATACATATATAACATTAGCTCGTAAATATATTTCTGTGTTAAATGTTGTCATCGTACGCGTTGTAGTTATTAAAGGCAAAAATACAAATGGAATGAAAACTTTGGGAAATGGGAAAAGCTTGAACACTTTTCGAGGCTTGCTGTGTGCATGTGCGTGTGTGTGAACACACACATCCTCATGTAGTTAAAGACAATGTAAAGAAGAAGCGCCAGATCAAGCTTAAACAAAAACCAAAAAAATATTTAAAATTAATAAAAAAAATAAAAGAAAAAAAACTAAGAAAAAAACTCCCCGCATACCTAAGTATTCGGTTATATTGGGAATATCGCATAACTGCGTGAAGATGAAGTTGGACAAATTAGCCGATTTGAAGGGTTTATAGTATTTTATGCGAAACCAAAGTAGAAACTACAACAAACATACAACAAAAATTAAAAGGAAACAAACAAAAAACCCAAAAAAAAAACAAAAACAAAAAGCGGCTCAAAAATCCGACACAAATTTCATTCAAGCAAAAAGCGGCAAACATAAAAAACGCTAAAAAAAAAAACGAAAAATATTAATAAAAATAAAATAAAACGATAAAAAAATTCAATTATATAACGGGAGTTTTACTGGTAGATATATCTAGATGAATACCTGAAGAAGTTCAGGTAAATAGAAGTGGCGAATAGAATGGGGGAAGACAACTACTTAGCATTGGGCTAACTGCATTTCTTTTCGTTTGTACACATTTTATATTTATATGTAAACTTTGTGTATAACAAGTTTTAGAAATCTGGATACGTAATACGCATATTACACGCACGAGCTGAAGTAGATTCATGTGATTTCTTTAGTAAGATTATGTTCAATTGAGACTGCATTCCACATAGACAGTTATAAAGATAATAAAAATGATTATCTCAAGCTTAATACGCGTTGGACGTACTTAGCAGTTGCATCAGTGAGAATTGCATAGGAGAGCGCCAATCAAAGAAAAAAAGTTGGCATTCAATTTGATAAAAATGTATACTGCACTGTTTCATACATGTAGAAATATACAACATACGTATATATGTATGTAGCTAGAGTGTCCTGATATTCAGCAAACTATTAAATATTATACAAATATCAGTGAATATCAGGTCTGTTGCTATGGGAATAGGACTCAGCTCTCTTGTATGTAACTTGTATATACCTGCATAGACTCATTCATCATACGTACTCACATATGTACATTTTTGTATGTACATACCCATCCATACTGTACATACAAATGTACATCATATACTATCTATTGGCACACATAGAAATATTACTTACGTACAAGTGTAGACACCTTGAGATATGCCTACATACTTGCTGTGGCATACATCATACATCAAACATACATACATTCATATTTACATACGTATACCAAAATGGAATATATATGTGCATACATGCAGACATCATACATACGTACATACATAGATTGTTATGTAATACTCAATGAGAAAAAAATAGAGTTTCTGCTCTAGTCCAAGGTTGATATCACAATGATTCTTTATTTGAAATCAAAAGTGGGCTTAGCCTAAATACATACATAATACATACCCTCATGGTGAAAATATATATACATACATATATTTACAATTGAATTTTTCATCAAGTCCATACCTATTATTCCATCACATGGTATGGAAAAATCTGGGTCAACTAGATGAGAACCATGATAATTATTACATATTTTCCAGTAGTTAATTCAACAAAAGCTAATCCTATGGAGTTGATAGAATCTTCAGCAATTGCGCTCATTTTGGTTATTGTATTGTAATCAATATTATGAAAAGTATCCGATTTTCTTTGAGAATTCTAATTCTATCTAAACCAGTGTCTGATGATAGAGTTAAATATTTTCCTGAACCTTCATTTCTTAACAACAATATATATATAAGATATTCAACAGCAACAATATATATGCTGTTGAATATCTTAAGTGTTTTTCCGAGTTACCTTGCGTAAGCTGAACGTTATTATTATCTCGGTTGGAATGATTCCTTCCTCGCTTGTTATTTCGGCCCCTGTTGTCGGTATTATTGTTGTTGTTGTTATAAAAACCATCATTATAGTTATTATAATGATAATAATTTCTGCCCCAATTCTTTGTCATTGCAGAGACTGATTCTTCTCTAGAGAATTTCTCTGCGTTATCCGGGTCTAGTCCTTCATCAATATACGCTGATTCAAGTTTCTCACGCATGTTCTCAATCTGAGCTGTATATTGTGATTCGGTTTTGCCTTTTTGTTTGACATCTAAAAGCTTTCACTTTAAAACATTAGAGGACTCGCGCTTGATATCACTTTTTAGCGTGTTTATTATGCCAGTTATGGTAGCTTCGCTTTCCACTCTATAGAGAATTGTTCCAGTTATTTTGGACTCTATAGCTTCAACTGCCAATTCTTCTTGAGTGCCTTTCACTTTGTCAGTTACACGTAGTGCTATTAGGAAACGATTTAGGGATAGTTTTTTTACCACCAAATGTTGTAGTTGTGTTAATCTATTTGAGTTGTTGTTGTAGTTGTTGTAGCCTCTGCTGCTCTTGTTGTAGTTACTCTTGCTGCGGTGGCCAATGTGACTCATACTCTATGCTATAGGGCTATTCTTCGCCAAGGATTTGACTATCTGCACCAAAAATCGTTATAAAAGCTGAACAATTTTGCAAAACTAATAATTATTTTCTTGGAAATTATGAATTCTGTAGAAAAAACATCATTTATAGTAATTTGTACGGCAATGAGGTGATTCCACACAGAGAGAAGGTTCCGCTGCTTACTTCTTTCCTACAGATATCCCGGAAAAATCTGGTGTTAAAGCGACTTTTTAAAAGGATTTTGGATTTTCTTAGATTTTCCAATCTCTTTTAATATTATAAAACAGAGCTTCTATCTCAAATGATATAGAAGATACTCAACATCTGCGGTGAATATGAAGGGTGCGCTATCCTGATGACCTGCAGTGTATGTACTTTATGCAGGTGGCATAATGCAGACACGGCATATGCCCCACATGTATACATATAAGTGTCTGATCGTATTTCTGTTATGTTTAAGCATAGCGACATAGTGTCACTGTGTGCACATGTCGTATACACTATCATATGTAGAATACTCTACATTGGGTATTACTATTATTATGTTATTAAAGATACTAGTAATGCATGATACTCACATGTACATATATACATATATAGATATATGTATATATACAAAGGTGGTCAAAAGTATTTACACATTTTGCTTTTTTTTAACTTTCAACGGAAACAAATTGTTGTTGCTGTTCTTCTTCTTCTTCTTCTTCTTCTTCTTTTTCTTGTTGCAGTAATTATTAATAAATTTCCTTGAATTCTGAACAAATTTAAGCTAACTGCAACACCGATACAGCATACCTAGATTTAATAATGATGCCCGTTAGAGTTCAACTAATTATTCCTTTAATTTTGGAATTTTACTTCTAGACTTTATAATTGAAGTCACTATTAGCCTTTTTTTAATTTAATAGAAGCTAACCACTTCTCTGACTTAAAGCAAACCAAAACATTAATGCACATTTGCATTGGGTACGTACTTTTGACCCACTTAAAATGGGGTGTAAGTTTTGACAACTGCTAGAAATCGGTTCAATCGCTTGTTTCTCAGCTCAAATATACCGTTATCTTTACGCAGTTGACTTCCTCCTCGTCAGGATAGATCAAGCTGTACAAAAATATAGCATTTTGTTTAACTGCAAGAACTACAACAACACTCAATGTGTAAATACTTTTGACCACCTTTGTACATACAAAAATATATTCATATACTTATAATCTTACATTTACATATACAAATATCTATGTTTACATACTCATATTCATGCATGCAGTGATGTCAGTATATCTATGTTCAATAGCCAGCCCTTTCATCAATCGTTCAGTCTTTACTCTTAATTCACCTCGAATATCTTTTCATAATGGAAATGAAGAGTGCAGCCATATATAGCTATCTCTTTCTTTTTCATCTGAAGAAAAAAAAAAACTCAAATCTTTTTTGATTTTTTAAATATATTTGCAATGCTTTGTTTTTTTTTTTATATATAATTATACTAATGTTTATTCTCATTATCATTGTGCACATTTTCAGCAGCATATTTCATGTCAATTTGTATAATAAATATATTTATTCAAATACATATATATATATATTTATATATATACATGTAAATGTTTTTTTTTTTATTTCACTTAAACAAATTACAAATTAATTAGAATGTTGCAAAATTGTCGATCGAAGTCGTCCGTAAAACTATTAACACGGAAAATATAGACAAAGTATTTGTATAATTTAAAAAGAGAGAGAAAAAGAAGGGAAAAGAAAAATGGAATTGAAAACGCCCAACATAGAACAAGAGCAACAAAAATAAAGTATATATAAGATACGAATAATAACTTGGTTAAAAATGTGTATATATATATATATATATATATATATATATATACTATATATATGTGGGCATATATAATAATAGATAAATGATAATACGTTGTATAGTTGAGGGTGTGGACATAGTTGTCGGTCTAACTGAAATGCATCGAAGCAATATTGCATATGGGGGGCATCATCTTCATCATCGTCATCATCTTCATCATCATCATCATCGTCATCATCATCGTCGTCGTCATCTTCATCATCATCAGGCTCTTTGGAATCAGAGAATTGCTTTAGAAGTGTTAAGGTATCATCTTGTTGGTTATGCATAAGGCTTAAGTTAATATAATATAATTATTATTATTCTGTCTGCTGGTTGGAAACTTTTGTTTTACGGCGTAATCATAAGTGGGCGCTGCTCAAGCGTGTCATCAAATCAACAATAGGGTCAATGGATAGTTCAGTTATTTATTGTTATTTGCACTACTGGCAGCCACCAACTCGGGCACCGAAGACGATCCGGCGCTGCTCTGGCTAACGGTGCGCGCGTGGTCCACGTGGTTGCCAATGGCTGCTGCGGCCGCTGCCGCTGAGGCCGCTGCCGATATTGGCAGAGTTGTGGCAGCGACTGGCATTGCCACTCCCGCTCCCGCGCCAGTTGCTGTTGGGGTGTCAATTGGAGACACTTCGCTCGCGTCCGTGGTCACAGGCTCCACGGTTGGGAATACGGGCGGCGTGGCCGTAGCCGTAGACACCACGGGCGTTTGTATCATGGGCGTGGGCGGCGACCGATTTGCCGGCAGCTGATGGGCCGTCTCGCCCGACATTTGCATGTGATATCTGTGGATGGGAATGCATTGGTGTAAGGCCATCAATCTGGAGCTGGAGCTGGAGCAAGAGCTGGGTTCAAACTCACTTGTAAATGTTCTCCGTACTCTCGACTACGCCCTGGGTCAGGTTGAGGCTGCGTCCCTTGATGCCCGACTCCTTGGCTGGTGGTGACCACCAGTTGAAGACGCGACCCACAACCGGCACGTGGCGCAGGATGCCTTCCTGCCACAGCTTCTCCTCCGACTCGCGCTGCAGATCCGCCGTGGCTGCCTCGATGCCCTGCATCCAAAACGTTTCATAAGCCAAAGCCTGAGGATATGCGATTTGTGTTTGGTTCTCACCTTCTTGACGATTTCCGACATGGTGTCGAGGACGCGCGAGTTCTCCTGCACGCTCTTGCCCACGGTGACGACCAGATCCAGGAGCTCCTCCACCTCCGTCTCGTGCGTGACCATGCCGAAGCGCACGCAGATGAGGCCGTCAGTGCCCTCGCCCAGCGAGAAGGCGTTGTCCGTGGACTTGAGCGCCTCCACCAGGTCAATGTTCAGCTTGTTCAGCTCCGTCTTGGCCTGGTCCGTCAGAAGCGACTCCCAGCCCTCGGGCACGAAGCGCACGCCGCCCATGCCCGCCCATTCCGGCAGCGGCACCAGTCTCAGCACCTCGCTGCGATCGACCAAGTGCATAAAGCGCGCCTTGTGCTTGATCGTGGCCCGCAATATATCCACGTGCGCCTCCAGGCTTTGGGCAAAGCTCTCCAGGTTCTCCGAGCTGGGCGGCTGTTCGCCCAGTCCAAGCTCCAGCGGACAGTAGCGTATGCAGCTGCCGTGCGTCGGATGCTCAATGACCTCGAAATCAAACTAAACAAAACGAGAGTTAATCCACAATCCAAGCCCAACCGGATGGAGATACTCACATTGGGACAGTCGCGCTGCAATATCTGACCCAGCCAGGAGTTCAGCCGATCGAAGTATGAGGCGTTGTTCACCTTCTCCAGCGGCTTCAGGCCCGCCTCGGCAGCTGCAGCTGGCTCAGCGCTCGACGTTATTGGAATGGTTGTGCTGCCGTCGAACTGGTAGACGACCACCGGAGCAGCTGCATCGAACAAGGCGTTCACGTCGAACGCGCTGTTGATGATGTCCGACAATGCGGCGCCCGTCTGAGCACCAGGCGTGTGACTCTACGCACAGTCAGCGGGAGTAGAAGAATGAAAGTTGTTGAAAAAGAGAATCGAGATAGGGGAATGTGATTTTGGCTTGAGTCAAGGTGGGATTTCCTAGGACTAGATGAGTGGGAGATGGAACTAATTATTTAATTTAGATGCTAAATGCAAGCTGTGGAGAACATGAGGAGTCCAGGGAATCCCTTATTCGACTAGAGATTTCCTGTTTGTTTTCTAATTGTTATAGTATCAATATCTTTTTACTGTCTAGATAGGATAGGTCAAAACAGAAGCAAAAACTGTGCCAAGTATCTGGATTGCTGCAGATTAGATTAGTGTGGCATGAGTTGAAAATGGCAAATGGAATTTAGCATCTCGGATTGCCTGAGATCAGCTGGTTTTTGGTTCGGGTTTAGAATTGAAGTTGTATCGATATCGTACTACTCCTCTCGATAGGACTACTTCCTATATTTAATTGATATCATATCAATATCTTATAAATAAAAGAAAGTTAAGCCTAGAGTGGAGAACTAAATCTATGCCACGATTTTGATTAACCGAGACTAGATTTGTCTCTCAGTGAATTAATCAAAGTTCAAAGTGCATAATGAGGTTTATATAAGTCCTTATACATAAGAGTGGAGTTGGTTAGATTTGGGAATGCAAAATGGGGAGAAAGAAGTCTCTAAATGCTTCAGAAAACTATATTACAATCGGGGCTAACTTCCAATCTGTAGACTATTGACATCGCTACTATAACTATTGTAACTTATTTAGATATGTCTGAGTATATACTAAGTCTAGTTAGAGCTTAGAAAGGGAAATGGGACTAACGCCCTATGCCCACAGCATTGATATCGTCTCGTATCTTATTATATGGCATAGATAAGAAATTAGCAAGTCGAGATAAGAACTAAATCTATGCCAAGTCAATTGGTAAAAGCTCTTATTGGATAAGGCAAACGGAAGAAGGAAGAACCCTAATCTATTTGATGATGTGGATGCTCCATTCGGGTCACAGCAGCGCACCAAATCTACCAGCAATATATTAGTTTTAAGGCTAACCATTTGAAGAGTTACAACTAGACTCTCCTCAGTTCCTCTCTTTCGTTATTCTATAAGAAGACTGAGTAGACTCTAGTCTAGATCAATTATCTATCGTTTGTCATCTGTGCTGCACTCACTCAGCTTTATCTCCCACTATCTCTATGATTCTCTCTATTATATAACCTGCTAGCAGCTAGGTCTATATATATATATATATCCGAAAGTGTTTCATCCATTTGCAATTGAACTGGGGATCAAAGAGGTTTCACTATCGCAAGACTAATCCTAAGACTTAAGCCCTTTAACATTGGCCTAACATAGTCTTAACATAGACTTAACATAGCATTAACAGGAGTCAGATTTGGGGGGTACGTTACCAGCACACGAATGCCCTCGCACTTGGAGGCGATTTCGAAGAGAATACTGCATGTCTGGAATGCGACGTGGAGCCGCTCGGCGATGGCCTTGCGGCCGAGCGCCTGCAGGCTGGTCCACAGGGAGAGGGCGTTGAGGCGCCGGGAGAGGATCGGATCCGATTCGAAGGCACTCAGGGCGCTGTTCTGGAGCGGCCGATGGAGCAGCACGATGGGCAGACTGGGCACGCCCAGCCAGCTGCCTAGGTTGAGCGCCATCGAGTGGAGCACGTCGTGCACGTTGCCCGGACTCTGGGCGCAGACCAGCGCGGCCAGTCCGTGGCCGCTGGCGTGGAGCCACATGTTGTGGGCCTTGCAGACGTCACGCAGTCGCTGGAGGTTGTCCACGTAGCCGCAGAGGGAGGCGCCGATGTCGGCGACCACCAGGAGCGGCGTGCGACTGGCGGAGAGGTCGAGCTGGACCTGCTTCTGGAGCTGGGCCAGGTCCATGGTGCCGTACTTGGAGTCCTCCGGGATAATCTTGATGGCGTCCAGGGAGATGCCCAGCTGGCGGCAGGCGTACTGCAGCCGCACCGGCGTCGTGTTCTCCGAGATGTAGAAGCACGGCTGGGCGAGGGCCGGAATGCCGCCCTCCAGGTAGCCCGGGCAGCGGGCGACGATGGCCAGGCGCACGGTGCGCAGGACGGCGTCGGCGTTGTCCGCGTGAAAGCTGCTCGCGGCGTTGCTAAAGTGGAACAGGGAGCCCAGCCAGCGCGTGGCGTCGCCCGAGATGCTGTTCGTGACCCGCAGCAGGTGCTGGCGGTCCAGGTGCGACAGGTAGGCCACGATGCTGTGCGAGATGAGCGCCAGATGGGAGACATCGTCCAGCGCGGGCAGCGGGAACTCCGGGTCGTCGTCGCTGTCCGAGTAGGCGACGAGCTGCTCCAGCAGCTTCAGTATGTCCGAGGGCACCCGGTGTTCCTGGCGCAGCTGCGTCGACAGCACCATCTCGGCGGCGGAGGTGCGCGGCGGCCGCTGCTCCTGCTCCGACTCCTGCAGCGACTGGCTGTCGCCGGAGCTCTGGTTGTCGCCCGCCGCCTCGCTCACCACCTTCGTCGGCGAGCCGGGCAGCGCCTTGACGTTCTCCAGTCGCTGCAGCATCTGCGAGGAGCGCAGCTCCAGCTCAGCCAGCCCGGAGCGTATCTAAATAGTCAACAAATAAAGTGCAACAACAATGAGAACAACAACAACAACGAGACGTTGCCGTTGACGTGTCTTCGTCGTCGTCATCAACTTACGCTGGATGCGGCGATTTCGGCCACAGCTGGTGTCGCCGCCGCCGGCACCCCGACCGCTGCCCCGGGCGCTCCGTTAGCGGTTGTTGTTGCTGCTGCTGTCGTCGTAGCCCTCGCCGCTGTCGTCGTTGTCTTCGGTGACGTTGTAGTTGTTGTTGCTGCGCCCGCTGCTGACGGCGACGGTGACGACGGCTGCGGCAGTGGCAGTGGCTGTTGTGCAGCGGCAGCGCTTGGGTCGGCATCAACTCCAGCCGCTGACATATTTCTATTGGTTGGATCGGCTAACTTGTCGTCGCGATTTCTGTTTTTCTCTTATTCTAGCTGATGTGGAGTTCTACTATAGAAATGGCCCTAATACAAGGTTTGGCATTTCGAGTGGCCAGCCAGTGCGGTCACACTGCACCTCGAATGTATCGATATGCGCTATCGATATGCGGCATAGTCTCTTGTAACATTTGCGCCAAGTTAGCAGCGCTCTGGCCGTTAAGTGGCGCCATCATTTTGAAACTGCCTCCCTCGTATTACCATTATTATTACTAACTTCTACTTCTATTTGACATCTGCTTTTGACCCGAATGTAATGTCTGCTGGCTGCCACTAATGCATATTTGCAGCTTTGCATTTGTTTTGCGACACGTGTTTCGCCAGCACTAAATAAAATGCAACTTTCGCAAAACTCGAGCAACATTTGTATGCGACTGGATTATGCGAACATGCGACGCAGAGTTTCAGCCATGTTGCCAGGCAATACATGTATGTACATATGTATGTGTGTGTGTGTGTGTGTGTGTGTGCATGTGTGTATGTGGCTTTTCACTTTATTCATGCATAAACTTGCTCAGAAAGTTTCGCGCTTGCCGAGCTGAGCTGCGTTGAGCTGAGCTGGTCCGCCAGCCAAAAGTTGCCATAGTATTGGGATTTGCCAGCCCCGCCCACCTCGCCTGCCCACAACACATGCAAATAACATATCGATGCTGCTTTTTCAAATATAAAATCACCCCCGGACCCCCCCTTCGCCCCTCAGTCACTGCACTGGCTGCACTTGGTTACCCTTGCGGCTTTGGCGTCTGTTGTGCCGGGGATTTGCGACGGTGCCGCCGGAATGTGCCGTTGCACATGCATCAATTTGGACAGGCAGCCGCAAGAGCACAACCCCCCTCCTCCGCTCACACACCCACCCACCCTCAGCCAGCGCTTTACTAAATATAAAAAAAACCTCATAAAACCTTTCAATCAATGCCCCCATCCTCTCTCGCTCTCACCTTAGTCAATGGCATTTGCGACCCTGCTAAAGTTTTGAGTGTGCGTGTGTGTGTGTGTGTCTGTCTGTGTGCGTGTGTACATACATATGTCTGTATGTTGTTAAAGAAGTTAGTTGATTCATTAGCATCTAATGCGGGCAAAGGGCGTGGTTCCGCGCACACACACACAAACGTACATTATTATATATGTACATGCATACATACAAATATATATACATACGTACATACATACATAGGTATGTATGTTGTAGAATCTTCAATTCATTTTGCATTAATTCACTTATTTAGCAGTACATGAACGATACATTTGGTAGCTAGTTCATGATCGATAACTGAACTGTGTAATCGAACCTTGTATTACTTATGAGCAATTGAACGAAATGAATCGTTCATGAACAATTAAAGAACTAAGTAAGCAAATGAACTACAAGCAGCACACACTCATACACACATACATAAGTATGTATTGTTCACTGATCACTGAACTAGTTGATTAGTTCACTTTGGCGAACAAACTGAGCGCGAGTTACGCACTTTTCGGTTTCTGCTGCCGACTTGCGTGGGCTGATTATATAAATTACGTATGCGCCGCCTTGCATCAAATAATATATGAGAAACACGCACACACACACCCACTTGCAGAGTGAAAGTAGTGGAAGAAGTACGCACAGATGTGTGTATTTAGCTCTACCTCAAACATCTATGCCAAGGTGCAAAAAAAAGGCTCAAGGCCGCAAACAGCAGCATTTTAATTTCCACACAGCGCGACAGAGAAAGAGAGAGAGAAAGAGAGTGTGTGTGCGTGTGTGTGTGTGTATGTGAATGGCAGAGGTGCAAAGTAGTTGCCACTTAAGAGGCTGAAAAAAAAACTTCAAACAAACAAGCGGCAGGGAACAGGCTGCGTCAGGATTTTGAAGAGCTCAGCCCGTGAAATGTGCAAGAGAGGGCGAAGGAGGCGGCGGGGCGCTGCAGCAGACAGACACTAAAAACAAGAAAAACAGTTAAAGTGCTCGATTCATGGGACGAGATGTGTTTGTGTGAGTGTGAGTGTGAGTGCATGCAAGCGAGAGAGAGAGAGAGAGAGAGAGAGAGAGAGAGAGGGAGAGGGGGGGGGAAGGTGTGGAGGTATTGGAGTGGTTCGTTCCACAGTTCAGTTCAGTTCAGTTCACTGCAGTTTGGTTCACTGGCAAATTGATGCCTTTCGCATATGAATATGAAAGGTTAAATGAGCAGAGCCACGCCCACCTGTCGCTCGGCGACTGCCCTTGCACTGCTTTTTTCATGGCAGCTCAATATCAAGCTGTTGGCCCAGTCTGCCATTTAATTGGCAGCAACTTGATGACACGAGCAGCGGCAAAAAATCGAAAAGAAAAATTAATAATAGAGGGGGCGGGGCACTGCGAGTGGGCAGCATTCAGTGTTGCGCACAATGTGAATACATCAGCAGGAAAAAACAAACCATTTGTCAGGCGGACAAGCACACACACGATCACACACACACACACACACACACACACACACACACACACACACACACACACACACACACACACACACACACACACACACACACACACACACACACACACACACACACACACACACACACACACACACACACACACACACACACGATCACACACACAGAGTCACACATGCAGTCATAGCGGACAGGCACACATTGTGAAATTGACAAAATATAAGAGCGAGTGAGAGAGAACGAAGGAGAGTGGGCGGCGCAGAAAGTCAAGATATACAAACATACACACACACACACACACTCACATAGGCACATTCACATAAAATACCAATATATACAGATATATAGATATGTATATGTGCACACAGTTAGGCAGGCATCAATAACAGACAAACAACAACAAAAAGTCAAAAGAAATGCGTCGCCGTAGCCAAAAGTCCGAAGGCAACAGCAAAAGGCAATGCAAAAACTACAAAAATAAGCAAAAAGTGCAGGCGGCCAAAGGAATATACACATACACACATGCATATATACATTCATATATGTATGTATATCTATACACAAGTGTACATACCTACATATATCAATATGTATGCGCGCTCTTACGCACTGTGGGCAACAACAACTGTTGTACAAAACAAAAATAAGTATATGTATTTGATTTGTATACCCTGAACCCATTGAAAATGGGAAATCAGGGTATAATGTTGTTGTGACAATGTATTTAACAGGCAGAAGGAGGCGTGGCAGACGCCATGAAGTATATATATTCTTGATCAGGGAGAGAAGCCGAGTCGATTTAGCCCTATCCGTCTGTCTGTCCGTCCGTCCGTCCGTCCTTGTGTCCGTCTGTTTGAACGCGTCGATCACAGAAGATATAAGAGCTAGAGACTTCAAATTTTTATTTTTCAAATAATCGATAACTATCATCGTTTTAATGTTATCGATTAAAAATCGATATCTTCATTTAGCTATCAAATTCTATTAAATTCATCTTTATAGCTAGAGTCTTCAAATTTTGCATTTAGTGTTATTTGAGCCTTGCGCAATTTCGTATTTTGTTAAATTTTGGGTGCCACGCCCCTTCGCCTTAAATTGCCAAATGACGTATTACAAGTACTAGAGACTTGTGCTTTGGCACACACACACATATGAATGACATGATCACGCCCAACAAATTTGAAAATCGTTCGTCTAGAAAAAAAGTTATTATACATTTAATATCTCATATTATCGGTGCCTTGCAGCCTGAATGAAGATGCTGAGTAAACATTCTCAGTAAGCAGATTGTGTGCTTGTGTGTGAATCTGTGTGTGTATGTCTTGCTTGCAACATACATACATATAAAAGTAACGGAAAATGTTAGCGGTTCTTAGGAATCGCAGCTCTTCGCAGTGTGCAAGGGATCTCCTAGTGGATCAGTCTCGACTAGCGCACCCTTACTTGTTTTTTCTCATTTATCAGTTTGAGATCAATTATATTTTCTGATCAATTATAAAGCTTAACTATTGGATATTGCTGGAATGCCAATAAATTGTTGCCCACGATTGGATGGATTGGATTATTAATAGTGATTTTTGTGTAAAATGTTTGTCTATTTCTTGTGCAGATATTATAATTGATCAATATTGAGCCAATTGGTATGCAATATTGTCAGCTGATCTCAAATATTTTGGCTCAGCGCTGTTATTAATTTTTGTATCTCAAATATTCCTGCATTGCCCACAGTGCGAGGAATGCATAAGTAGAAGAGCGCGCCTGCTGGTAAGGCAACACAAATTTCAACACACACACACACTTACTCGCATAGAGACACAGTCAAGTGCACAGCTGAAAAATGTGTGTTTGTGTGTCATGTTTGTAAGCATGCAATACACCTACACCTACACACACACACACACACATATGGACACACAAATATTTAGCCAACCAAAGCCACAACCAAACACTGTTCACGGCACCGAAAATTTCAATGAGCTACGCGCACAAATAACTATGCAAAGAAGTTAAGCTGGAGAAGCAGCTGCAACAACAACATTAACAACAACAACTGTTTCAACAACAGCAACAACAACAGTAGATGTGACTGAGGCTGAGCAAACAACTTGCCCAAAAGTCTTTGTTCCTAATGCAATTGAACGTAAAATTCCAAATGCTTGTAACAAAGTGAGAAAGAGTAGGAGAAAGGAGTGGGACAAAAGATAAGCGATAAGAGGAATAAATATCGATAGTAAGCAAGTGAGCGAGACAGACAAAGATAGAGAGAGAGAGAGAGAGAGAGAGAGTCTGAGAGAGAGGAAAGGAGAGCGAGCGGAGAGCTCTAGCAACTACATGACAACAAATGCTATCGAAGACATAAATAAAATAAGGAAAGAAAATTTATTAGGGCAGAGCCGCATATTAAATACCCTCTTAATATCCTACAAGAGGCAATGCAAATTGATCGATAGACAGAGACATAGATAGGTTGAGAGATAGATAGATAGATAGATAGATAGATAGATAGATAGATAAATAGATAGATAGATGGATATATAGATATATAGATAGATGGAGAAAAAGATAAATAAACAATATATAATAATAATAATAATTTAATATTATGTCACACTTGGAACACGTCGAGGTCCTTGCGTGAGGCTGAACGATAATCGTTGGATGGATTTTCCTTGCTAACGGTATGGCAATAAAGGCGACCTCATAAGTTGCCAGTCATGTGTGGGCGTTGGGCGTGGCATGTGCATGTATTAGCGTGCTAGGCGAACGTAACGTACCAAAAAGGGGAATATTATGCATACGCCATGTAGCCCCCTCTACGCTAGTGAGTGTGTGTGTGTTAGGGGGAGGGGGGCAGGGGTTGGGGTAGGGGATTCGGCTTACTTATGCACACATACACACACACTCACACACATGCATGCACAGTTCTCAGTTCTTTATTGCACACTTTACACAACATTCGCAAGTCCGCACGTTCGCCAATTCCCCAATTCGCCGCAGCCGAAAGCGAATTCGCCGCACGAGCATTATTCGAGATGTTTTTAATTGTTGTCTAATGCAAATGTAATTAATTCATTATTCATACCCCCCGCCAGGATGTGTCTGTCTATGACTCCGGTTCCTGATTTCATGCTTCTGAATATTTTCCCTGCTGAGCGAGCGCAACATAATGCATCGAAGGCGACTTTTCCGCCGTGAATTTGCCTTGTGCCTTGGGGCTCGACAAGTGGATGCCATCCTATGAAGTCGTGTATATCCTTATAGAGATTGCAGGAAGTCTCTTATGCAATTTGTAGTACACAGAGTGAGGCCTCTTCGATCCGTTGAACAGTATAGTATATACATATGTACATACAAATGTATATATGTACATACATATATTTATACCATGTCTGTTTCAAAGGTCGATCTCGACACTAGCTTTCATTTTATACAGTAGATCTAAAAGTTCGTAGCGAACTACTAGATCATAATGAGCTACTAATTCGCAGCAAGCTACGAGCTCGTTTTGGTTCACTGGTTTGTAGCGAACTACTAGTTCGCAGTGAACTACTACTAGTTCGAATTGAACTACAAATTTGTATAGAAACATCTGGTAAGATAAAGGAATATTTGGCCAAATATATAACGTCGTTATTCATATACATATAAAGTACGAAACTGAGGTTCGATATATTTTTAATATTTCTTGACAAGCAAAAAGCTATCGATAGGCCAAGTTTGATCAACTTTACCAATTCATGCGCGTAAAGTTGGTTAAAAGTCTCGAATTGGTACAAATCTGTATACTATACACTATCTATGTATATTTTAAATAATGCTATAGCGATCATAGCCGACATATTGACTTGGCTATTGTGTAAGCTTGGGTAGAAGTCTATAAAAACTTGAGTATTTTCAGAGAGTGCTGAGATCAAAGATTTTGCAGATTTTCGATTTTCGAAACCCATTTCCAAATCAATCCAAAAATGAAATAAAAAACGTATTTAATATTGTAGAAATTGGAACTATGGTTTAAAAAGATATTTCTATATTTTGATTATGCTCTGAGAATTTCATTAGGATTGCAGAGCTAGCCCAAGTAAAAATTCAATAACTAGTTGACAATAATTGGGGACTATATAAAGATATATATACAATATATTAACTTAAATATAAATATAAAATTACAAATAATAATAATAAAATGTACATATATATATATATATATATATATATATATATATATATATATATATATATATATATATATATATATATATATATATATATATATATATATATATATATATATATATATATAGATGTACTCAAAAGATGTATCTGATATGTGAAATATTCATTTTTTTCTTTCTATTTAATATATAAATATTATATCTTTAAATTTAGGTATTTTTTAACTTTTAAATCTTGCAGAAACAGAAAAGTTTTTCTGCTTTGGTTCTACGTTTCGCCTATTTACCTTTATTCATATTTTTTCTAAAGGGGGAGGGGGTGGGGGGTCTACCCTTTTCTCTTTCCCCTTTCCCTCTCTCTCTCCTTTTTTTGGGGGCAGTTTGAATGTTGTGAATAATTTTTCATGCTGTGATTTATTTAAGGCATCGCAAGTTTTAATTGCGCCAAACGCGAGTTTTTATTCAGCTGTCGGACGGCTGTTGCGTGAGTGTGTGTGTGTGTGAGAGAGTGTGTGGGTGTGTATGGGTGTGTGGGGCGGGCAGCAGTTAAATGTTTATTGCATAATTGCACTTGGAATGATGTTGGCTTTTGTCGCTGCTGTTGTTGTTGTATATTTGGTGTTTTTCCATTTTGTTGTTTTTGTTTTTATTTTCATTTTGTTTTTGTTTTTACAGTTTTGGTTTTGTTTGTGCCCAAAGCCTTTGAACTAAATTTTCGCCGTGCGTCTCGCTAACTGTGTGTCTCTCTCTGTATGTATATGTATGTGTGTGTGTGTATGTGTGAGTTGTATGCAGTTGTTGCTGTTGTTGTTGTTGTTGCTGTTTTCGCTGCGGCTGCGGCTGCTTTCGCATTGCCATCAACGCGGCGCTCGGCAACCCTGACCTGAATTTAACTCTAAAAATTTTGCGCAGTTTTTTTTTTGTTTTCGTTCGGCAAATCAGAAAGTGAAACGCATACACACACACACACACACAAACACACGCACAGTCGGTTTAACTGTCTGTGAGTGTTAATTTAATATACGTTTTTGTTTGTCTTCCTTTTACTATTTTGAGATATTTGCGGAAAGTCGAAAGTGCATTTAAAACTGTTCAAGTTAGCGGCGACAAGTGAGAGCGAGAGCGAGATATTTATATAGCTGCTATGCACATACATACATACACACATACATATGTATGTCCGTGGGTAACAGATAAATCGTACGGCACATTGCTATGATGGAAACCGACAAAGCGAAGCAGGCAAAGGGAATGCAGAAGGCGAGCGCTGTTTATGCTTTATGGCGGCGCTGTTGCAGCTTACGCCAGTTATCCGCTCGCCCTCTCTCGCTCACACACACACACATATAGTGAGCAGCGAGAATGTCTTGCCCTGGGCCTTCGGGCTGTCAATGTGCTCGAATGGGAGTCACAGACAAAGCCTTTAAATCGGGAACAATACAATTTGAAAGCTCTCTTGGCTGCAGGTAGCCATTTGGCAGCCGCCATGTTCATTGTATATCTATGTATGTACGTATATAGATATAGATGTGTGTGTGTCTTGGCTGGCCATGCAGTTAGTTAGGCAATGACAATCAACTTAAAGCAGTTGACTTCCCAACCCAAAGCCAGAGAATGGAGAAATGGGGAAATGCAAAGGCAAAGGCAAAGGCAATGACAGAGGCAACTAGCATACAAAACCAATTTCCTTTTTATGGCAAATGAAATGAAAATTTGAAATGACCACAAAAACGAGTGACAAACACACTGAGAGAGAGAGAGACAGAGAGAGGGGGGAGGGAGGGGTGTGCTAGGGTCTATACAACAATCTGCACAGGAAATGGCAACAAGCGAACAACAACATGCGAAGTGGCTTCATCTTTAGCCAACTCTCTGCTGCATCTGCCCCTCCCCCCCACTTCCCCTCTCAGTTGTGGCAGGAGCCAGTGCAGCATAAATGGCAGCAATATTAACCAAAGCGAAGCCAACAACAAGCTCGTGGAGCTGCAGCCAAAACGCGAAATTAGCTGCTAAAAACTGACCAACTGACCAGCTGAATGACTGTCAGCATGCGATTGGATTGTGGTGCAGGGTGGTGGGGCAGCAGCCAGCAGGCAGCAGCAGGCGGAGAGTCGACGGCCACCGTTTGTGGGTTAGGTGCAGGCTTGTCTTCCAAAGAATTTTCGGGTCAACCGAGCAATCTACCCGCAGCGGCTTTGCGGTGGATTTATTTTATTGCCCAAGCCAACGCACAGATGAAGCGTAGCTCAAAGGATGGGGGGTTGGGCAGCCCCTGCCTGCTGCCCGTACGTACAGCTGTCTGCTGTCTGGTGCACGCTGCCAGCCTCAGTCTTTTGTATGTGGTTGTCTTTAATCCTTTCGTTTGTTGTCTTCCTTTAGCCAAAGTTGGTTCCCCCTTTCTCTCTCTCTCTCTCCATCTCCCTCTCACCTCTTGCTGAAGCTAACGCGCATCTCATAAAACGCCATACATATGCGCATTTCATTTGATTTGATTTAATTTTATAGCCTTTTATGTGTGCTCCGCTTTCCCAATTGCTGCTTCGCTGCGCCCTCTGTCGGCCAGTAGCTGATGCGTAAGGGCCGGGTCGCTGGGGCGAACACCACTGCTCGCTGGAATTAATTTCATTTGATTTTTATTTATTTATGCCAATGAAAATTGCTCGCTTCGTTCGCTTTGCCCTCGATGTTTTCTGTTTTCTTTTCACTGTTTTCTTTTTTTGTTTTTTTTTTTGTTTGTTTTGTTTTCCACTTCAAAAAGTGTCAAATCTGAATGCGGATTCCCGTTTCAATTGTCAGATTTACCTGTCCGCCGCCAGTCAGCTCCGCTAATGTAGCGGCTTCCGTCAAGAGTACTAATTGAGTACGTATCTAAAAAGTATTATTATGGAACTGCATTCAAACTTGATATCAACCTGAAGGAGAGGTAACTATGAGAATCGCATAGAAGACCTACGTACCTTCACTTATATCTATTAAATATTAAGTTTTAAAAATTCATTACTCTATATACTCTGTAAGCTCTACTTTCTATATATATATATATATATATATATATATATATATATATATATATATATATATATATATATATATATATATATATATATATCTACCATCTAGTGCCATCTACCAAAAGTAGTACGCATAGGACGAGGGCATTCGGATTTATTATAGGAAATTATTTAAAATTTAGAAAAATTGATAAATTTAAATCTATGTTAGAAACTTGTTTTAAGTTTTGATTTAAAAATTAAAAAGTCGTAGTCTCCATTGACTTAAAGTAAAATTAGGGCCAAGAAAAGCTTTTGGCGTTTGCTTAATGAATAATTCTGACCAAATATTTCACAAGGGCCGATGTATTCTTTTGTTTTCTTAGCTATAGAAGGATGATTGATGGACACTGCGTTCTGGGTATCTCCTAGTCGGTCACTCTCGACTAGAGCCACGTCCCTAGATGTTCATTCTTTCTAATATTTCAAATACCAATATGAAATCATAATTTAAGAATTGTGGAGCTCAATTAAATTTCATTTCCAATTTAATTTTCATTTTCAATTCAATTTTCATTTCAATTGTCGGCCAAAGCCTCAAACATTCATTCAGTCAGAATAACAGTTAAATTTTCTTGAGTTACGCTCTGCATTGAATACAGAAATTTGTTGTTGTTTTCGAGTTGTTCCATGAATATATATATATATGTATATAAATATCTATCTATCCATATATATATATATATATATATATACATATATATCGTTGTTGTTGTTTTGTGCCTTTGCGTCGTCAATAGGTTCGTTTGTCAATCTGATAATCAGGCCAAAACCCCCACCGCCAGTCCAGACATAGTTAGTCCATGTCAGTCAGGAAGTGAGTGAGCGCCTTGCTGTGCCTATGATGCCTATGATGTTGTTTCATCTGCTGAAGCTCCTCCACGGACTACTCCTCTCGGTCTCTCTCTCTCTCTCTCTCTCTCTCTCTCTCTCTCTCTATATATATATATATATATATATACGGCGAGTCATGTACAACGCATCATCATTTATCAAAAGCGCGGCTAGAATTTGCAGGCTGACAAGCCAGAGGCATTGGCATGCCCAACACCCATCATCCAACACCCAACACCCATCATCCCGCGACCACTAGCTCCCGGCCCACCATGAGATCCATGGCTGGAAACTGTGGAAAAGCCGTCGCCATTTTCTTGCGCAGCTTATCGTTAGTTGGTGCTGTCATGTAACGGTTAAATCTGCATGAAAAATTAATGCCGTTGTATATTTGCCTGGGTGTGTGTTTGTGTGTGTGTGCTCATGTATGTTTGTGTATTTGGCTGTGGGCTATTGAAATTAGTATTGGCCTTTGGCAAACACAGCCACCCCCACCCCTAACCCACTTACACACACGCACCGAAATCAACTATCTTGCAGTCAGGCTCAAGCGACTGCTTGATACCTGTTCACAAAAGCAATATTTTCCTCATGGACGAAACAGAGTGGAGTAGTAGGTAGATCTTGAAAGAAATTGAGAGACCGCGAGGTAGTTTACTTCGATTACTCCTACCTTTCTTTCTTTGAGAGTGAGATCTTGTCTCTCATTATATCTCCCACTCTTTGTCTCTCTCCTCGATCACTCTCTTCCTCTCGTGCTCGTGATATCTGTTGTTGGGATTCTCTTTTCTTTTTCTCTCTTTTCGTCTCTCTTCTCTCTCCATCTCTATATCTCTTCACAATATCTCTACTCTCACTCTCTTCTTCTTTTCTCTGCCTCTCAGTTGTCTCTCCTTTCTCTCCCTTCTCTCCATTTCTCTCGCACTCCTGATTTCTCTTGTTGTGTCGCTTTCCTCTTTTTCTCTATCTCTCTATATCTCTGCTTAACAGTTTCTCTGCCTCTCTGTCTCTCGATCTCTATCTCTATCTCCATCTCTGTCTCTATCTCTATTTCTATCTCTATCTCTATCTCTATCTCTATCTCTATCTCTATCTCTATCTCTATCTCTATCTCTATCTCTATCTCTATCTCTATCTCTATCTCTATCTCTATCTCTATCTCTATCTCTATCTCTATCTCTATCTCTATCTCTATCTCTATCTCTATCTCTATCTCTATCTCTATCTCTATCTCTATCTCTATCTCTATCTCTATCTCTATCTCTATCTCTATCTCTATCTCTATCTCTATCTATCTCTATCTCTATCTCTATCTCTATCTCTATCTCTATCTCTATCTCTATCTCTATCTCTATCTCTATCTCTATCTCTATCTCTATCTCTATCTCTATCTCTATCTCTATCTCTATCTCTATCTCTATCTCTATCTCTATCTCTATCTCTATCTCTATCTCTATCTCTATCTCTATCTCTATCTCTATCTCTATCTCTATCTCTCTCTCTCTCTCTCTCTCTCTCTCTCTCTCTCTCTCTCTCTCTCTCTCTCTCTCTCTCTCTCTCTCTCTCTCTATCTATATCTCTTCCTCTCTTTTTACTGTATTTTTCTTTCTTATTCCGCACTAGATTCCTTTTTGCTTTTTCTATATACATATAACTCCCTCTATCACAGTCTCTATTACTTTCTCTTTCTCTGTATCGCTTTTTTATTCTCTAGGGTCTCTCTGTTTTCTATTCTCTTTTCGTTGTTTCTCCCTTCTCTTTCCAAGAGACTCCCTCACTAGACTCTAGCTTCCAATTAATATGTTCCACAGCAAGCCAATATACCCTCAAAGGTTCCGCGAACGAGTATGAAAAGAGCAGCAATCACAATCGCAGTTCACAATGTTTAAATTTACGTTTTATTTTTTATTACTGTCCAGAACGAGAGTCGCTTGGCTTTTATGTTTTTTCGTGTGGGACAGGTCAATGCAGTGTTTCGCAACTGGGTATTTAGGTCATGTGTGTGAGTGTTAGTCTTAGTGCCTGTGTCTGTGTCTGTGGGGGACTCTCTGCGAGCCCGCGTGCGTGTCTCTGAGAGTGTATCTGGCCAAATGGTATGTGTGTCCTCTGGGTGGAGTGAAGTATCTACCCTCTTCAGTTGTTGCGTCGCCAAAAACTTTGATACGGCTGCTGCAGCCGCTGTTGCCTCTGACTATTGGCCATGTTGGCCTGCTCGGAGTGGGACGTCGCTGTCGAGCCCAGGAGCCGCACAGCAGTCCGCTTCTGCTTGGTCGTCGTCTCGACGGGTATTACGATCTGTGTTGGCAACGGTGACTTCTTGTTCTTCGGCATTAGGTGTCCCGGCTTGCTCTTGAGCCGCGCCTGCCTGACTGATTGGGGCTGTTGCTTCGGCTGCTGCTGATGGAGCAGCTGCTCGTGCTGAAGCTGCGTCGACGACTTCAGCAGCGGCCGCATTGGCTCTTTGGTCGTGGGCTTCGGATCGAGCTTCGCTGAAGTTGGTGGCTGCTTCTTGTTGGCTATGGGAAGGTAGCTGGGCGACTTGGCCGTCGTTTGCTCCTTGGCCAGTCGCTGCGAGTGTTGGTAGGGCTGCTTTTGCTGGAGCTGCTGGTGCCGTTGCTGCTGCTGCTGCTGACGCTGTTTCAACTGCTGCTCCGTGGGGAGCTGCTGCGCGTGTATGTGTAGCATTTCGGCCTGGAGGATCTGTTGCTGGCGGTTCTTGAAGGCGCTCTTGTACCCGGACCCTTGCGTGGCGCTGGAAGCCAGCAGATGATGAGGACCCTTCCCCGCCGCCGCCGGCTGCTTGGGAAGCTCGGAATTCACTCGCTTGCGCGATTGCTTGATCTGCTTCGGCTCCTGCCGCTCAGCGATCACTTGGGAGGGAGGATCCGGTCGCCGGGCCGTATTCTTGATGAAGGCCAGGTGGCTGGTACGGCTAAGCTTGTTGGACGCGGTTGCCTTGGGCAAGATGTCGTCTGTGCTATCTGCCTCGACTCGGGGCTGACTGATTGATTTGATTTCATCACTCTCTTCCTCGCCGTCGAGTCTCGAGCCATTGGAACCCTTCTGGCCACTGCTCTGTTTCGGGTTCCTGCTGCTGCTCGCTTGGCTCACGGTCAACTTCGACTTGGCCTTCGGGGGCTTGGACGGCGTCACCGAACGCTTCCGCTTCGACTGGCCATTGTCTAGCAGAAAGTGATGCGTGATCACTGGCTCTGAGTGGATCGGCTGGCTTAAGACGTCCCTGATGTGCTGTGGTTTCTGGTTCTGGCGATGCTGCTGCTGTTGCTGCTGTGGCCGCCAGTTTGCCGCTTGCGGCCCCAGCTGCCGCAGCGGCGGCGCATTGCGTTTGCTGCTTTCTTTCCCGATGTGCATTATGTTCACTGGCGTTAGCTGCCTCAGCTGCTTTGCCTTGGACTCCTGTTCCATTTCCGAGCTCATTTCGAGCGAGAGCGATCGCTTTTGAAAGTGGAGGCTGCGTTGCCTGTGGTTCGTGTGCAACACATTGTGGAAGCTCAGGCAGGGCTGCTGCTTTGGCAAGTGCTTGCAGATCTTCTGTTGCAGCCGTCCGCTGCCGAAGCTCTGGCGGCGATTGAACGCTTGAAACGTAACTGGACCGTCGGCAAATTGAATGACCTCAAAGTGCCTGATGCGTTCGCCGAGGGTCTGGAAGCGGGTCGACTTCTTTGCAGCGCTGAGGCCCGTGGCCCTATCGCCGCACAACGCATATGACCTTTGCGTCCCTGGCAGCTGTCGGCCATCGAAGAGGCTGGCGCTACCGTAGCCAATGCGAAAGCGTGCCCCATTCGGGTCGTCCTCCGACTGATCGAAGCGCACGGCCAGGCGCTTTTTCAGCGCTTCGTCGACAACCATCAGCTGCTCGGCCTCGGAGTCATAGTTGTTGCGTATCCGCTGCTTTGCCGCGGACGCCTCATTGATCGACTTCTCGAGCGCAATGAAGTGGTGCCTACAGCTGGGCGGTCCCTTGCCCTTCCCCAGCGCGTACCCAATGCCCAGCTCAAGCGTGCTGCGCGGCGGCAAGCTCATCGACCGCCCACTGAATGCACTCAGATCGAGTCTCCTCTCATTCATGGGATCCTCATCCTGCCGCTGTGCATTGCTCAGCATCGTTCTGCTGTTCCGTCCCTTCTCGCTGTTGCTCAACAGTCGCTTGCTGTACATGCGGAAGCCGCCCGCTGTGAAGGATATAGATCGGCGACGGCTCGCTTGCATCATGGTGTGCAGCAATTGGCTCGAGTTGACTGCAGCAGCCTGGTCTGCCATCTGCTTGTGATTGCGTGGATAGTCCACGGCTGCCTGGCGACCCTGCCGTACAGTCAAAATCCGTACAGGTCCTTGATTTTCTTCTCGTGTCTTAGCACTTTGAGACACTCCTTGGCGTGGGGCATAGAGAAAAACGACGCAGGTTAGTACCAAATTAAGTTGTCGACAGTCTTGCTATGGGTCTATCTAGGTGCACGGTTTCCGTACGCTTTATGGGCTCAGGCGTGGAGCACTTACCATTGTTAAAATTACTTAATCTGGAAATACGCATTCTGAAACTTACAATTTACACTAAAGCTCTGAAACAGGAAACTGTAAATAGCCTCAACACTGGACATACGAATAGAGAATCATGGGTCTGTCGACAAGTCTCGTACTCAAGTTGATTTTACTATTAACTCTCATCTTATTTTAAGGTCTCTTTCGTCTTCTCTCTCTTGTAGCCTTTCTCTCTCTCTCTCTCTCTTTTAGTACCTCTTTCGCTCTCCCTCTTTGATATCCTTTTACCATTCGTGACTCACTTTCTCTTAATTGCTCAACAGCTCTGTGATGTTCTGTGTCTGTGTCTCTTTCTCTCTCTCTCTCTCTCTCTCTCTCTCGATCTAAAAATTAGTTTCGCTTAAAAGAAGAATCAGGAATACAGAAAAAGAGAGAAAATAAAGAGAGAGAAAGAGATAGAGTGAATGAGAGATCTACGAGATCTACTTTGTCTCTCTCTCCCCGACTAGCTTCCTTTTAGTATCCCCATCTCTTTCATAGAGTGATAGATGAATGTCTATCTATCATTCTCTTTCTTTCTGCTTCTCTATTTCTCTCCGTCTCGTTCCTTCACTTTCTCTCCACGACTCTCTGCTTCTCGATCCGTCTCTGTCTTTCAATCCCTTGACTAAAATCCTTCGTGCACCCTTCGCAGTGTTGTAAAACTTAAAATGAAGAGTGTAGCTGATTCAGTTGCGCTCCTGGCTTGTACACATACCCGGAGCATAGGGCGTCAGTGAGGTGCTTCGCGTGTAGTAGGTCTTGACCGCATTCTCATACAGCTGGTTGGTGTTGCGCAGCAGCCAAAGGTTCCTCCGCCCATTAGCGCCCATTAGCCAGTTTATTTGCTCGGCCTTCATAATATCGGCAGTTAAACCTCGTCTGTACCGGTATGGGATGGGTGCACGCAGAAATGGCAGCTGTGGCAGACCAACACAGCAAGGCTCAAGGCTCCAGGCTCCAGGGTCAGTTGAATGAGTTGTCTTCGAGCGCTGTCTGTGGCTGTGGATGTGGCGGTGTGCTAAGGATTAACCGAAACGACTTAGATGTTTTTATAAGCGCTGCTCCCTGGTTGAGGGGCGAGCGCGGTAAACTCTACGAATTTTGGGGTTCTTTACAATTGTACCGAAAACAGCTCAAATAATTTGTATAGGTACGCGTGTCTTCAATAGACCTTCGACCTCTTTTATACTATTTGTAATTTAAAATCGGAAAAATAGGGTAAAGAACTAACTATAAATACTAAAAGTGACGAAGCGTAGTGAAAAATTTTAGCAAATGACAAATTATCAAAAAAAAGCCATTAACAAAAAAAGGCCTACTGAAAAATAAAATTAAATTAAAGTAAGTACGAAGTACCTTTAGCATAGGCAGAGAAACTCTGTCATATTCTCGATAAAGCCCTTAAGTCTTCACTACTCTTAAGAAGCTACGAAAATAGTTGAAAATGCTTCAGTTGGAATATCGCATCTTTGCAGGGTATCTCCTAGTCGATCACCTTTCATTGTTATTAATTTATTGATATTTGCGTATGAATGAAAGTTGGACAAAGTCATGAAACTTTGTGGTAGACCAAAGCCTTCCAGACCTATGTACATATATAGTCTTGATCGCGGCGAGAGACTAGACTATTATATTAAATGAGGTTACATATATATTATTAGTAATAATGATTAAGTTTTCCAAAAAAATCTCTCGCTGGATACTCGCAAACAAGTAGTGCGACTTAGAATCTTTTTTCAGTGGGGAATGCTGATCTGTTTTATTAAGAGCTTTTGTCCTTGCCCTCATCATACAATGTAATTCAGGGTATATTTTAGCTGAGCCCTTCCGACTAGAACACTCTTTCGGCCTTCCAGACGTAGAGCTCCTTATTTAATCTATGCAGTAAATTTAACTAAATGATGTGAGAAGCTTACTTTAGGTATTGTTCCTAAGACACCTATAGCCAGAGCCAAAGTAACTTCAACACTCAGCACAAAAAAGTCCTTTACATTTATCCAGGACAATTGCGAACTGAAATTTCGCCATGTCTCTGGATGGGACATATTTTTTTGTTATGCCTTCGCCTTGACACTGATTAATGCGAATCTTCTTTTAAATGTTGAGGGCAACAGGAAAAAAAATAGAAAAGAAGTTGGTTAAATAATATATAATAATTAGCCACAGGTAAAAGGCGACTCAGCGGGCAATATTCAATGCGAGGCAATTGTCGTCGAGAGTTTTATGTCTTTTGTGCGGCAATTTGTCAACGCTGCCCCTGGCGCAGACAGCGCAGCTTCGTCTGATGACACTGACAATGATGATGAGGTTGTTAATGATACTGATGATGATGCTGTTGGTGTTGTTTAAGTTGACATCTTTACACTCGTTCGCAAGCTGAAAAGAGTATATGGACTCGTCAGTCGGTAGAGACTCAGCGTGAAGGCCAAACAACCTTTTTTACAATGTTCACATTTGAGTCAAGTAAAATCCAAGGATATCTGAAATCAAACATTTATGGATTCTTAAACAATGAAGATTTATATAATCGTATTCACAGTATCCGACTTAAAGAGATATACACAGTAGGGTGAGACAGTACCCTCAGGGTACTACCCTGCCAGCTGTTAGAGCTAAGATAATGTCGCAATCTACTTAAGATTAAATAAAAATCTCGCAAACTACACAAGCTAGAGATTGGTTATCTTAAATATATACTCCTGTATTCCATAAGCCGTAAGAGCCTATAATTTTGTTTCTATAGTTTATTCCCTTTACTTGTTATCGATAACTTAATTGCCGCAAAAAATGCAAAAATCCAATTTACTCGGGGGGTTTCTGTAATGAATACAGAGATTTAGTGTCCTTTGGACTTTTCGAAATACACAAAAACGTGTTTCAAATACTAGAGACTTGTGCCTTGGCCAATACACACATATGAGTCTCATTATCACGCACTGAAAATTTGATTAGGAAAGTCTATCTTGACTGAAAGTTATTCAACAATGCTGCAGTCGCCACGTCAACTGAGCAGTAAGCAGAGCACGTGCCTATGTGTGCGTGCGTGTGTGCGTGTATGTGTGGAGGGAAGAAGGGTTCAGGGTATCTTCTAGCTGGTCACACCCGACCAGGCCTCTCTCATGTGTTTTCTGTTATTTTTTGTATGATGGCCGAAAAGTGCTGACAACCAAACGAGTTGTCGATCCTGGATCTCTGCTGCTGCTGTTGGTTTATTGGAGCTGTGCGTGTGCACAAATTGGTTTTAATTGAATTACAGTGCGTAATTTATGCATTGCTTAGCCCATATACGTGCCCAGTGCCCATCATGCGTAGCCCGACGGCCGAGCTGAAAATGAAGCCACAGCAAACAAATCGATTGCAGCTGCAGTTGGGCTTAATCGAATCCCGAATCCTGAATCCTGTGCACCGTTGCCTGCATAAATGTGGCCTATTTATGAACAGAACCACAGTGGCCAACAAACACAGGCCACAGGCCGCAACCCACACACACGAACATGTATGCACTTGTGCAGTGCAGTGTGAGTGGTGCATGGGCTGGCAACTCTTCTGGTTTCACGCAAACAGAAGAACTTTTGCAATTCTTTGCATGAAACTTTAAAAATTAACTTAATTAATTGGCACATCATTACGCTTAGTGCCCCAGCTGGCCCATAATAACCGGCACCACACAGCCGCACCGCCGTACCGCTGCCCCGCCAGTCACGCACTCTGGCTGTCCTTTGACCCTTTTTAATGCTTTGCGACTGTGTCGAATGAGTTTTAGTTTATAACCAAACAAAATGTGACTTTGCATCGTCTCCTCTCATCTCGGCTCGTCCTACCCGAAAGCATTGCTCTTGTTGCTGCTAAGCTGCCACATTAGCAAAGTGAGGTGCAAATTTTACGAGTGTCCTTTTCGGGCTTAGTTAATGTTCTTGCTGTTGTTGTTGTTGCTTGTTTTTGTTTGTTTGTTGTGATTTGAGTGAATGTTGAAAAGTTGTCTCGAGAAAAGCTTTCAGCTTTCTGCTTTTAACGTTCCACTAATTGGGGGCCCTGGCAGCAGTGCCTCAGCCCAGCCCAGCCCAACCCAGCTCAGCTTAGCTCTGTGTTGTCCAGCTCTCGTCCACGTGCTCTGGCCCCATTCAAATTGACATTCATTGCATTTCGGCAATTAGCCTAATTGACTTTTACCCATGCACATGCACGGACTCAGGCAAAGCACCTGAAGACGCCGCCCAACCACACCAGCTGCCTCAGCTGTTAACAGCATATTTTTAACTATTAACACTCTGTGAGCTGACTCTTTTCACTAAGCCATCAAAATGTGATCAATTTATGTACATAATACGTACATATTGCTCTGCATATTGGTATTCATTATGCTGGAAACCCATTGAAAATACCTACCTCTATGGGGGTATATTGGCTTTCTTAAAGTATATGACACGGCATAGAGTATACATATCGCACAGTAAATTATGTCCCTCTGTCTGTGTCTACCTATCTGTGTCTGTGTATGCGTCCGCCCATTTGTCTTTCCATTTATGTGTCTGTCTGCCCGTTTGTATGTCCGTCCGTCCGCCAGCCTCTTTGTGTCCCTAGTATTTGCTAGTTGCAATGGGTATTTTCTAGTCGTTCACTCCCGACCAGCGCATCCCGACTTGCTTTACACTTACTTCCAATGCAAGAGTCAGTTTTTGCAGCTTCAGTTCACATTATGCTTTGAGAGTTATCTTCATGCAAAAAAGCGTCACATGCGAAATAGAATTGTAAAAACATCTGCTAAGGGTATACAAATTGTATGACTATGGACAGCTACATCTACAGCTACCAGCTACGAGAGTAGTCTGTGCGGCAGAGTCGAGGGGTGGGATGGGGGATGGTGGGAAGAAAGGGAGAACTGACTTAGCAGAGGCCACATGGCCATGGCTAGAGCGCACAGCTGCAAGTCAACTGCATCGGCAGCGCGAGCAGTTGAGAGGAACAGCTCCAGCGCCAGAAACTTAGCTCTGCTTCCAGTTAAAACAAGCTGCAAACCCAGCCAGCCAGCCAGCAGCTCGTAAATTTGGCCTGTGTGTGCGTGTGTGTGTGCTGGGGTTTTGCTCATTCATTCATTTGCTCAGTCAGGCATTCATTCATTTCCTTGATTATGTTTCTTATCAATGATAAATGAATATGTAGTACCAGCACTCAAAACTGCTGCTCTAAACTGCTGGCAAAGTGAAAGTAATACCCGAGCGAGCCAATGCCAAAGAAAATGCCAAAATTCAGTTACGGCAATGCCAACAGCACGATGGCCCCTGCAATTGCTAGCTCTCTGCCTAAATGTTCCAGTCGAATGGGCAATAGTACTGAGAATAACAAAACAAAATAATTCTATATGGAATCAGAAAATATGACATATATAAGAAATCTTATACTTCGAGGATTTATATATTGTATACATAAATTAGTGATCCGTCAATTTATGATGTCAAACTGAAACTTTCAATATATTTAACAATAATTTTTTTGGTAGCTAAGATTGGCGCTGTAATATCATGTATATGGTATATCATCTGCATATCATTTATATATCAACTAGCTTTTGGTTTATGGATCTTAAATTCGATATCTGTTTTCTTTTCTTTCTTCATGACCTTTTGTGAACCTATTATTATATATTATTATATATTGACTATGACTTATATAAACTTTTCGACAGATTTTATTATATTATTAAAATTGTAGAAAACATTTATCCATATTAAGGCTGGCTACACGAGAGACTTCCTTTGCCTGTCTTCAGATCGAATATGCTGGACTATAAAATCGATAAGCTTGTCGGTGTTGGAGCAGCGGTGAAATGAAGTGAAATCATCAGCCGCGGATGAAACGAGGAGGAAAGTCAGGAGCAGCCAGTTGAAGTGCAGGCGAAACAGTTTCTGACATTTCGCACACCCGGACCCAGGACCCTCCACACTCCAGCCCCAGCCCTCAATCCGTTCGTCAAACTGCAGTTCGCGGGCTATATGGTTCTATGGAGCGACCTCTCGTGGCACCTGCCACTTGATTGCTACAACGACTTTTGGCCCGAAAAGTTCTTTGTGGTTAGGCGCTGGCGCGGTCGGACGATGGCTAAGGGATGAACGGATTCTCGGCGGGCCAGTGCCACTGCTTTGGGTCTTCAGCTGCTGCTGCTAGTGCTGCTGCTTTTGAAGTGGGCACTCGGCAATTTTCCAGCACTTTAGGAATAAAATTTTTAACAACTCGCCGAGGCGGCCGCTAAGTGCGTCGACGTTTAAACTCCCAGCGGTCGCCGGCGGGCGGGCGTTCATCAACTTGCGGACGAGTCCACGTCGTCGTCACTTTAGTTTTCCAAAAAAAAACTTTCTTTCCTCTCCAAAAAACTATACATTATATACATGGGTACATTATGTATATGCAAAAGCGGCGGCAAGGTCCCATCTTAGCCAGAGTGTGCGCAGCGACCCGCACATTCCTTGGCTAGACCTTGTCCTATAAGTGCGCCCCCCATTCACCTGTCATACTTATAAATAATCGACAGAAAGCCAATGCAGGCAGCAAGGACGCAGCGCTGCACAGCTCCTATCTAAGTCGCTGGACGTTGCATTATTAACGTCAATGACGTTGAATAATTAGCAGCGCTTGCTGCAATTTGTGTTATATATGGCCGGGCCAAGCCGATGGCTCCATCAATATTGGCAGGCTAATGGCGCCTACATTGCAGCGTCATCCACCCAGCCAATCACCCAAATCCTTAATGCCCCATTCAGCGCTGGCATCCAAGGGCGGATCGAGACGGCGGGCGCTGGAATAATGAGTTACACCGTCGACCCAAGTGCGCAGATTAAATAGCCTCGCTGGCCAAATGAGACGAGCAATATACCCTAGAGACCAGGCAACATCAACTTTACTATTATAGTAAGCTGGCATAAAAAGTTCTCGGTCGTGTCAAGAAACCATAGAGAGGAAGCAGTTTGAAGGTGAAGTTAGTGTAACTGAATACTCACACGTTACTCTCTCACGTGCTCTAGTCGTTACTGACTGCAAGATACCTTGACCTTTAGCTTATTGTTAAATAGCTACTGCTAATATTAATGAAATAGTCAGACCTTAATTGTGGTGTTGAAATGTGTGTATGCATCATGTGTGTATGATCTATGTTGGATGAAATGGATAACAAATTGAGTAGAAGTGTTCATAACCCACATATTTATAAGAGCCTGCAAAGCACCCATGACTCATTAGCTATGCTTAACTAAGGCAGTTTAGTAATACATTTTTATCGATTGCAGGTATGTCGATTGGGATATCGAATAAATACTAAATATATATAAATACTACAATATACATATATAAGAGTATAGACTTATTGTTTTAGATCTCTTACTTGTATAGTTACCGAGATATCAGCATTCATACGGACGAACAGGTAGGGTTAAGATAAATCATCAATGGAAAGCAGTTAGCCACCTACATACATTTCTATAACTAATAGTGGCTAGTTGCTAGTTGTTTGACGCACTTCACTCTCTGAAATGAATTAAGTGAGTCTCAGTTTTTACTTTTCGAGAATTTTCCGACTTTCACTCTGGTTCCACTTAGCTTAGCAATCGAGTGTCTTGGCCAACTGTAAACTAACTAAAAATAATAAGTCCTAATGCATTCGCCAGTGAGCTGTCTCTAGTTCATTAGCGGCAAGTGGGAAAGGGTCTCAAATGTAGCAAATAACGAGCTGGCGAGTAGAGCTCCAATGAGAGAAAATTCTTGTTAGATAATTGATTCGATTGTTGTTGGCACAGGCCGAGCTGATGTCTCCGATGATGTCTATGGGGGGAGGGAAGCGCCAAGGAAAATTGAGCAAACAGTTGTACAGGTTACACAAATACGAGCTATGCAAACAGCTTCAGATGCTGATGCTGAGGCTGAGGCGGCTGGGAGGGTGTTGAAGAGCAACTGCATTATTTATGGGGTCGTTGGATAAATAAACAGCCCAATAAAAATTAGTAGGAAATAAAATTTTAATTTTTAAACAGTCGCACAGCTGACCCAGAGAATACTTTTGCTGCCGTCCACTCAAGACTACGATGCAATCAAACGGAATGTGAAAAACTGTCGAGTATTTGCCATGGAAAACACCTCCCGCGCTGGCCCTCGTCGTACCAACAAATCAAATCGAAAGCAAAGTTGGCAAAAAGAAAAATGAAGAAAGGCGAGCGGCTAGCGTTTGGCAAAACGTACGTGTTTCCACACTTTTCACCCAAAGCGGGGCCGAAATCAAAAGGAAAAAATGCAAGAAGAGGAAAATTTAATGGCAACAGGAGCGAGACAACTTTGGTGAAATTTTTGGCAACACACTTTCGGGCCAGGCATTTGTCAAGCCTATCAACTGGGCTAGCGCACAGCCAGCAGAGTGAGTTAACTGGGCCGTAGAGCTGTCAAAAGTCAAAAGACATATACCACATACATTGATACATGTAATGATGCCCCTAGGCACACAGCTCCACGCCTGTCGCACACTCCCACACACACACACACACACACACAGTCAGTCAGTCAAATAAACAGCTAACAAAAAACCTTTCGATGGGACTGCAAGATTGCCTATACGTCTGTCGTGCAAAGAAGCCTAGGCGACCTCTTTACACACCAGAGCAAGACTGAGTGTGCGAGTGTGCGTGAGTGTCTGAGTGTGTAAGTGTGTGGGGGTGTGAATGTGGGCAAAACTTCCAATTGGCATTAACAAGCTGGTTGTTATACAAACATTTCTACAGTATATATGCCCCTCTTCCACTGTTACTCTGACAAAATTATGTATTAAATTTTTGTGAATGCACTTCAAAGTCTTCGAGATCTTTCTTTGATTTCATAAACTATCTATTTGTAAATAAATTAAAGTAAACTCCCTTTACCGACACAGGAATTACAGTTAAGTTCCATGTGAATGTTACACTATATACATATGTAGTTAAAATAATCTGAAATAAAGCCAAGTAGGAGATCATATCTCAAGCATTTGTTTCAATCAATCTGAACTATTTAGAATCACGTTTGGCAAATTATGGTATGTATATTCAAGTAAATGTGTGTGGCTAGCTCCTATTGTTGGTAGCTACAAAAATGGTATATTGTAGTTGATGATATCGACTTTTATCGATGATTAGAAAAATGAGTTAGATTATCAGCAAAAAAGATGAATTTGTGCTGAGCATTGCATATAAGAATATATATTTAAAATACCAAATCTTTAGCTCCTTTAGCTGGTGAGTTCAAATGGACAGCCAGAGAAACGGAGGGATAGATGCATGTGGTTACAATATATAATAAATATATACTCTTACAAAGTTACTGTTTAAATGAATATATAGTACTTAATAGGTATAATCGAGCTAAGCTTTAACTGGAGACTTGATTTGTAATTTCCCTACTCAGTTTGAACTTTGAAATTTCTTTCTTCTTCCAATAAGTCTTAAAAAGATATGTTTCCTCCACAGATCTAACAGTCATATAGTCCCGACAAGTAGGTAGTATTATAAATTCTGGTCATAGCTAAGCTCACATTCGAATATGCTTTCATTCGTAACTCTTTTAGGGAGTCGATTCGAATATCGTAGCTTCAGCGTCTGCAACTGCTACTGCCACTGCTGCAGTCTGCTTGTGTTCATTTATCTTTTGGTGAAATCCGTGCAGTGTCACTTGGCCAGCGTCTTTGGCGTTCCTTTTTTTTCAGCCACTTTAATCAAAAGGGCAGCAGAAAAAAGTTTCGGCACGTTTCTTTTTTTGTTTTGCATTTCAAATGCAAACGGAGTTTAAATAAATTGCCACCTGATAGAAAAATCAACAGGGCGGCGAGTAGCTACTTTTTCCAAAGTCCATTTGTAGACGCGGCACGTAAGCACTGATACAGACACACACACGCACACACACACACACACACACACACACACACACACACACACACACACACACACACACACACACACACACACACACACACACACACACACACCACACACAGGCAAGAAGTTGAGCAAACATGTGGCAAAGTCTGTTCTTGACATTGTTGCAATCCCTGCTCAAAGTCGACAAAGGGCAACGCTAAACAAATTGACGGCAAAGTTAAGAGCCACGCCCACTATTCAGGCCCATCGAACAGAGCTCGTCGGCTTTGGTCTTGACTCATCTAATGTTGGTGGCGCGGGCATTGGCAATAGTTCGGCTCAGTTCGCGCTTCAATCGCAGCTGCCTCGCCGTCTTCCCTACCAGAGTGTGATTACGCATACGCCGCGTATGTCAAGCGCCCAGCGCCGCGTCGCGCCACGCCGTTCCACGCTACGCTACACCACGCCACGCCACGCCACGCCACGCCACGCCACGCCTGGCTGTGCCTACGAAATAAAATTAAATGCCTTTGATTTATTTATGTTTTTTTTTTTATTTTTATTTTTCTTGCGTTGTGCGTCGCCTGTGTCGAGCACAGAGGCGTGGCCTGCAAACCAAAAGGGCGCTCTCTAAAATGGAAAACACAAAAATCAACAGTAGCAGCTACGTGAGAGAAAAACAATATTTTCCTTTCTTTGCCTTTTGTTTTTCCCGTCCTCGTTGTCTGCCTGTCAATGAGTGCTCGTTGTTGTTGTTGCTGATGCTCCACACGACACATCGTCGGTGGCTGCTCTTTTCGACCCCTTTCCATATACCCTGTAGCCATTGGCAACCAGTGAGAGCAGAGGGTATTGTGGCTGAAAGCAGAAAGCGCAAAGCTGACACCCTCAAACCTTGTGCATGCATGTGTGCACAGTTAGAGCAGAGCTCACAATAGAGAACTTGGCATTTCTTTGTGTTCACTTGAGTCAAGATTATTACCTTGACCACGTTGGTTAGATGGAATTCCATGGAAGTCGAGTTCTTGAAGAGCATTCATGCTTAAGTCAATCTGTCAATCAAGTCGTCAAGTGCAAGGCCGACTGCTTGTATGACTGTCTGCCCATAAAACTTATTTTACATTCGTGTAATCGATAAATATCGATTTGGAGTTTATGAATTAACCAAATTAGTATATAGCCTCGCTATCTATAATTCGCTTTACATTCACCAAGTTATATACTCATACTCTAGACTCCGAATGCAGGATATCTACCAGTCAGGCACAAAGTTTAACTCAATTTCTCTTGTTTTTTTCGGTTCAGCTGGGCGCGAGTTTTCTTGTCGCCTTTTGCTGCTGTTGCTGCTGCTGCTTTGATTTCACTTTACACACACTCGCCCTGCCGCTTCACGCCGTATCCGAATCCGGGTTCTGTATCTGTATCTGTAGCTTTGGCTGTAGCTGTATCTGAATCTGCGTCTGTAGCTGTGAATGTGTTGAGTGGCACTTGACAAAGTTATGACACGCCCGCAGGTGCGGCCAAGCGGCTACCATCATATGATGGCCATCATCCTGATGCGAACGACGATGATGACGATGCTGATGACGATGATGATGCTGATGTGAATGGCGACAGTAAAAATATGAACAAAGCCGCCTTTGGCTCTCGTCTTTTTTATTGCAATCGATCCACTTGCATTGCTTTCCGCTTGCTTGGCTCATCGCACGACTTAAGTCCTGGCTGTTGGCTGTTGGCTGTTGGCATGCCAACAAACTCTGCAAAGATACAAAGCTTTGCTTTTCACTTAACGATACTCGATTCGTCCACAAGCTGAACAAACTACTGATCATGTTTGTCGATTAGCTTTTCAGCCAACTGAAGCACAAATTACAAAAAACAAAAACGTGGCTTCTTTAATGCAAACAGGTGCATGGACAACAACTTCAGGTGGCAATAAGATAATACCTTACTTGGCTCTCGACGACTCTGAGCAAGCTGATGGAGATTAGTGAAAGAGCAAACAGCAGACAAAAGAGTTTTCTTTTCTATATTGCTAAACAGGATAAACGAGTCCTTTATTTCATTGGATTACATAATTTACATTAAATTTGAAATACATGTATTCACGCAGTCGACGAGCAGAACGAACGCCAGAACGGAGCAGATGAAACTGATAGAGTCTTAATTAGCAGAATGACTCAATAAACTAAAGAGCTGACATACATATATCTTAAATATATTCATATATCTTGGGTTGAAAAGTTCTTAGACTAACCTAGAAAGGATTTCCTCTTCATCGGCGTTCAATTTCTTTCCATCCAACAGGCATTCTCTAGGGCTAGGTCTGGAGTTCGCAGTTTACCAGTATTTTCATTTTTTTGTGAGGCGCACAAAACTGCATCTAGCATAGGCAAATATTTATGAGTAATATGTCCGAAACCTTCCTTAGACATCCTTAGAGTCTGAGCTAATTCGATCATCTTTACTTTGCTCTCACCTACAATTATTTTGAGAGCTTTTTGAGGCTTCCACTGCCGGCATCATATCTCCCCTTCGAAATCCAGCAAACCACTTATCAACTCTTGATTTGTCCAATGTTCATCAAGCCAAGGTCTGGCTGCGGCAGTATTTTTGTTTGTATTTAGTTATTTATCTGAAGCTTATCATTTGCTTACCTTCAGTGCCCGAATTCCATTTAGTTACAATTCAGAGTCTGTCGAGAGCTTGGCATACGTCGAGGTCCTGAATGATTCAAGTTTAGCTTGGCCTGGCTCAATCCCATGGGCATTTGGCAGTTGTGTTAGAAAAGTGTTTGCATATTTGTCAAACATCCACTGATGCTTATAATCCAGGCACACATACTATATCTTATTGTATTTGCATACGTTAGTCAAACAGCATTTCATTTGACATATTTCTGCTGTGTTGCGACCCGAATTAATCGCAGCCTTTGGCTCGAGCTGCTCTGGCTGTGAAAGTTTGGCTCCTTTGGCTATTTGCGGAGGGCGTCAACAGGTGTGCGCCACTCACCTTTCAGCACATTGTAGTAAATTCTAACTTCAATCAGCCCTTGGCCTTCGCGCGCACACAATGCTGTGTGGTTGTTCGCAATGCTTGATTAACACGCCCGACTAAAACTTTCTTTGGCCCTCATCGTTCATTCGATTGTTGTTGTTGCTGTTGCTATTGCTGGTGTGGCTGGTGTTGCTGGTGTGGTGGATGCTTCTGTAATTTTTGTCACTTTTAATGGCAGTTTGCATGTTTGTTGGCTCCATCCATTCACAGTCCGCCTCCAGCGACCAGCCTGGAGCGGAGTCAAAGAGAAACTTTCAGTTCGATTTGCCGCCAGCCTGACTTTTCACTCCTCAGCATTAAATGTCGCTTCAGTCGCCTGCCGCTGGGGCCATCCATCTCTCTCGTCTCCACCTCCCTCGATATTTGTTGTGTGTGTGTGTGTGCGCATGTGAGTGTGTGTGTAATTTTATTGCTTTAGCATCAGAGACTTGTGCAAATAATTTGTGCAAAGTTTTTAACGTTGTCCTCAGTTAACGTTTTCCTCAACTTGCCATTGATCACAGCTGCTGAGTCATTGCACACAGCATTCCTCCCCTCCCTCTCTGCCCCCTCCCCAAAAAGACACAGTTAATTGCATAATATAAAACTTGAAAGACTCAAGTTCAAGGTGCTATCGTTGACAGTCTCGGCGAGTATCATTTGCGACCTCATTACGCTTTCATTATTTTGGTAAAAATTCCAATTTCGCGTGTTGTGTTTGCATTTCACAGTTGCCTTGCTCCATTTATGGCCACTGATAAGCATAAGGATTGGGTACGCGTCGGGTTTTGTTTATGACCATGTGATTTTTGTGCTCCAAATCGTTTTACGATTAAATTTTTATGCGCGCGTTAACGACGTCAACGCAATGCAGAAGATCACACAACACGTTACAGTGGCTCCAACTCAACAAATCGAAGCCCATCAATATAGAAAGTAAACACCCTGCATTATCTTTCATCTATATACATATCTATTTATCTGTGCCAAACAAAGTTCACTGTTTTTCGTCAATCAATAAGGAAAATTTCTTTCAAATAGAAACTTGAATGTCATTTTTCAGTTACCTGAGTCGACTCAGGCTCAATTATTTCCTTTCTTTTTCTTTACTTCTTTAAGAATTAGTAATATCTGTATCCTATTTTCATAATTTGTATAGCAGATTTTGGACTTTACGAACTTATCGATACTACACATATCTATATCTAAAGACAATGGTAAGTGGTTTAGTAGAGAAAAATAATATTAATTCCTGCTGACTTTGCATATAGGAATATATATATCTAAGATATATTTAAGCTTATTTAGATCACGAGGTATAGCTAAATTCACAAAGAGTTGAACATTGGTAAATCGTGCTGATCAAGAATATATATACTTAATGCTGTCAGCCATTCCTCCTTTTGATTGTTTACAAAGCTGCACAAAATATTCTCAAACTTTTTCTGCGTATAACAGCTCCACTGATAGGTCTAGTCGCTTTAATGATGATCACCTCAAGGCATTCATTTAAGCCATGAAACCAACTAACCAGACTTTTGCGAACTAAATATATTTGATTGTCTAATTTCGACTGGCATAAGTGAGGATCGTAAACGAGAAATCGAATAGACCGATTAATTTAATGCACAAGTAAAAGTAAAACATATGTATATTTTTGGTGTTTATAAGACTTCTTGAACTTTTTGATATTCTTAATTTTTTTTAAATTGATTTTTTATTTATTTATTTACTTAATTTTCTCACTGCCATTTACTGACATTAATTTTATTAATTTAATCTTTTTTAGGAAATGGATGTTAAAACCTGGACCTGACATAGTTCGTGTGGGCATACTCGTAGCAGTTAGCCAAGGTTACATCGAATTTAAGGTGAGTTTTTAGATGTTAGCATTTAACAATATAGAAATTCAAAATTTTATAATTTTATAATGGGCAAAAGCCTTGCCCAAATGTAAAAAAAATATATTCTTCTTTTGCGAACCACTTAACAAAATTTTGGCTAAGCTATATTAGTAAGACTTCAAAGCTTATTTTTAGTCTTCTTTTTATAAGAAAAGATCCAAAATATCCAATTGTTTTTCTCCAATAATACTTTCAAATCCATGCACCATTAATTGTTTATTAGTTACTTAATACAATATAATATAATTGATATATTTCATTATAAACAATTTCCTTTCATTAAAGTTTAGTTTGTATATGTGGTTTCAAATGCAATTTGGATTTGATTGCGTTACTCAGATTTTAGGCTCAAGTTGCTCTCTGTGCGTTCCACTGTATTTGTATTTAACGGTACTTTGATGCGCTGTGATTAGCCATATTTATTAACGGAAAATTCCTTCCGTGCGCTTTGCTGATGAAACCTTCTTCTGCTGTTTCTGCTTCTGCAACGTTTTTTTTTGTTTTTAATTATCCTGCGCTGGTTTTAAAGCCCATTTGCGAATCTTTCAACTAGAAGATACTCTTTTCGTTCTTTTCTCTCTTTTTTTATACTTTTTACTTTTTTTTTTGGTGAGCAAAACTCAATTAGGTTGCATGCATGCGCGTTGCCTTGTCAAACACGTGGCGGATGGTCTAGTTGGGGCAGTGGTGGCGGTGGCTGGGTGGCTATAGCGAATCCGACAATCCAAATCACAGCGACAACAGAAAGTACAAGCGAAGTACAGAAGTACAACAATTACAAGGGAGGGGCTGAGCGGCTGAGGGGCGGCTGGGCTGGGCTGGGCTAGGTTTGAACATACTAAATACCCAGCAAGTGGAAAGCGGAAACGGAAATGGCGCACACAGCACAGTATAGCACAGCACAGCACAGCGTGGCATAGCGTAACATGGCAGAGCAGAGCGGAGAGAACGAGAGCTGAGAGCTGAGCGCTGAGAACTGAGAACAGAAAACTGAGTGCTGAGAATGTGTGTCGCTTGTAATTCATACAAATAGCAAAGCTAGTGATATACAACCCGCCCACTTGCCTACCCCCGCCTCGAAGTCAGGCGCGTCGTGTCCTGACCATGTCAGCATTTTTAGCTGTCGTGTGTTAAAAATGAAAACCGGACTGGACTAACGGACTGCTGCTTGCTCTGACAATGGTGGCACACACACACACACATACACACACCAATACAACAGCTCGAGCTACTCATCCGCCAAGCTCATTCAGTGCCACTCCACCTGCGCCCCTTTTCCCACCCCGTCCTCCCCGCCTCGACATCCTGCTCGTCGCTGCTTCGTTGAAGCTAGAGTTTCAATTCAATTCGCTGCGCCATGTTCATTGTTTATTTTTCATTTAATTTTATACTTTTTCATCTTCGAGCGAAGCCTTCGCTTTGCCCCTGCCTTGACTCCACGCCACTTCAGCTATACCCTCGACTCGCATGGGACAATACTTGCTATATGGCATCGCAGGCAAGGCCATATTGTTTTCAAAAGTTTAATTAGGCCGAACAATCAAATAATTATGTTTTGTTTGAGACATGTTTATGTTATTTTCACAGACAAAATTTATGTAAAATGATCTCAAATGTTTTTTGGACATTATAAATTGTCTTTTAAAGCACAACATATATTTATATATTTAAAGAATATATATTTTAATTATATTATATTATTTAAATGTATATTTAAATATTAACATTAAGGGTATATTGTCTTTAATGTGAGTTGGTACCCTGGAAAATTTAGATTTCGCCTTACTCTATGCTCGGTAATTTGATAATATAATATTAAATATTATTTCGAAGTTCCTAAGCAACACATTAATTAATATTTGAGGGAAGTTTTATATACTGCAAGTGGCTTTAATAATAAAGATTGGCAAAGCTTGAGCTCTTCACTCAAAACTTTTGTATCTTAGGCTTGGACTAAATTATTTATTGTATTTTTTGCTCTTTTTCAATTTTGATACATTAGTGTGGAGACAGTTTCGTGGCTTTCTCAATTTCAATTGAAAATTTTCTTTTATTCAAATTCGATTTGCGAATTTTTTGCTTTGCTATTGGGCAAATTTATTGTTTGATCCTTTTTGGTATAAACTTGGCACAAATAACTTTCGGATCGTGAGCCAGTATTTATTTTATTTATTCGAGCCGGGGCTCAGCCGTGACAAGCTACTCGTTATGCCCGTAATCCTAGAGCTGTGGGTATCTGCGAGCTGCCGAACTTGGCATTTTATACATTTTGTTTTACAATGCGAAGCGTGGCGCTTGTTGTGGAAATTCAATTATGGGTAGACCCTGTCTATGCTGCGCTGAAGCAGCTGCCACAGGGGCGTCTGTGCAGCGGGCCGGAGTCCGGAGTCCAGTTCAGAGCGTTCCCGTTGCCAGCAAATTTGGCGCGTAAATGGCAAAAGTTTTCGTTCGAGTGTTGATCTTTAGTTAGGTCTACATGGAGGCAGGGCGGGCAGGTGGGGGTGGAGTGCTATGGGAGGGGCCTGTGTTTGGGGCGTGCCAGCGCTGAACTTTAGGACGTTGGGCAACATCGTTAGCTGTCAGTGGCTGTAAGTGGCATCCTTGAAACTTGCGCTTGTGTCGCACGCAATTTGTTGCTGGCAACACCAACAACCAGCTGAGCCGAGTCAAGTCGAGCCGAGCCGAGCTGAGCTGACTTGCTGCCAGCCAGTTCTTCTGTAATAAAAAAAACAACACCCACACCCACACACACACACACACGCACATTCTCGCACACCCACTCGTTGGTCATTAAAGTCAAGCCAGCAGCAATGAGGAGAAAATTGAAAAAAATTGTTTTTTCCTATAGAGAAAACAATCGTAATTGTCGGCATCGCAATAATTTCTTTTATAGTGCATCAGCTGAACAATTTATGGCTCTGGAAATTGCGCATCTGAAACTAGTCTGCTTAAGCCCTCCAACTGTTTAAAAAATCTCAGCGGTTGAAGATCTAATTTAATTAAGTTTCGATCAGAAGCTCCAAGCAAATCTGAGTTGCGCTTCAGCAATTGCCGAAGTCAATTTCACAATAGATGGATTTATTTAACCTTTGTTTGATATCAATATACTTCTTTTGTGTTTGTGACTCTAGTCCTGTAGTCGGGAATGCACGGCTATAAGATGCCCTGATCGTTGCGCAGAGCTAGTCTTTCATAATCACATCACAGTCTTTCAAAGCACAAGATTCGACTAATATCTAACTTAAGCAAACTTTTTGACATTGTTATCAACACAACATCGGTAAGACACTCTTCCCAAATAATAATGATATCTACAATAAATATATATTTATTTAAAACGTGAAATTTGAGGGATAAAGCGATAAACGAACATGGTTAGATTGAATAGTCGTCCAGATCAAGAAGACCGCATTCGTCTGCCTGTTACATATATTTTCACAGCATTATTATACTTTGAATTCCCATTTCTAGACGAAAGATCGATTTTTTGTCTACAGTTTATAATAGAAATTCTCTATTTTTATGTTTATAACTTTAGTTTAAGAAGCTTCAATTCGGACTTGACATAGTGACTTTCTCATAGAAATATGTCCATTATTCGATAGAGAGGTTTTCTGGTTGCCTTTATAAGGTATATGGTCTTAAAGTCTTATGTCTTATGTTCCATATTCCATATTCATTAGTTTCATCAGAGAAACATTATCACTTCCTCTCTTATCATGGGAAATCGTCATAAATGGCTCAAATCAGATAAAACATAGGAACACAGTTATTAGCTCAATGTGTTTATCGTAAAGTATAGTACTTTGTGGTCCTTCGTAACTTCTGTATGCTTCGGGGCGACGCCATTGTGAATGTGATTTTATCAAAATAAAGTGTTTAAAGCAACTCGTAGGCTCTCTCCAGCTCGCTCGCACATCAAACATCTCGTTGGGGCCATTAGGCGTATGAAGCGCTGCAAAAATCGTTTTAGCCACATTCAGAGTAAATGGCAAAATTTCTCTGGCCACTTTCAGGCAGCTGCGCCCAGTTAAGTTGACAGCATGCAACCGGCAAAGCCAAAGCCAAAGCCAGAGTCAGAGCGAAAGCCAAATCCAATGCCAACAAAAGCAACAAACGACGAAAGCAACCAAATTTTCCGCCTCAATTAATTAAAATGTTTTGTTTTAGTGTTTCGGAGAAAATAGAAAATGGAGACGGCCCGAAAGATGAGACATGAAGTCTCTTCGTTAACATCCTTCCATTTCACATGCCACGCGCCCTTCCTGTCTGAGTACACTGGCAGAAAAAAAACACAGTAAATACGTTGAAATTTTAAGTTTAACTTGATTTTATTTTTAAATTTTAAATAAATTTGTTTTAGTTTAACATTTGAATATTTCAAAATAATCTGCAGATTTAAGTTTACTTAAGTTTTTAAGTTACTTTTCTTTCTCCCAGTGTATCCCTTGTCTTTAAGGCATTCTAGTGTAAAATGCTGATTGATATTTCCCTTCCGGTTAATAATGTAGGCTCAACATTTTTGTTGTTGTTGCTGTTGTTGTTGCTGTTGCTGGTTGGGTCTGTAAAGATTGTAGACGGAAAAGACTTTGGCTTCTCAAGGTCGGACAATAAAAATTAAGTTCATCCATCGTTAATGCCATGCAGCTGAGGGCCGCAAAGTAGCCCGGCCCTCCCTTTTGGGGCCCTGGGGCCTTTGGGGAGCAGAACCATGGGAATGGGATGGTACAAAGGGAACCAATTTGAGAGATTCGTTGACAGCGGGACAACTCAATTAGTTGCGCGACGCTGCATTTACATAACATTTTGAAGCAAGTTATTTGAATTTAATTGCCGTCAAGTTTCGGACTTTGCCGACGGAGCGTCTCCATATGGCCTCACAGACTGCTCCCTTTGTTGTCTCTGAAAACAATATGCCTGATGGCGCGTGGCTCGTGGCTCGTGGCTCTTTAGACAAACAGCAGACACAAAGCAGCCGCTCATAAATAATCATTTATAGTGCTACCCAGACCTGAGTTGCGTGCCAACAGGCAGAGGCATTCTACATCCTAATGATCGCTAATGGAAACACTGCCTTTGGCAGTCTTTCAGCTCAGCTTCACTTCACAGCAGAGCCACTGGGTAGGCGCTTAGATGCCTACAACATATTTATCGAATACATTTCTCGTCGAATGAGTTGAATTTGTGGAGTATATCTTAAGTCTTACATAGTTTGGACAGCTGGACAAAATAAGAGTTAACTATTCATTGGCGATCATAATTATAATTCAGTTCAGTGTTAATATAATGATAATATGAGAGATCTGAAATATACAAATAGTTAGCTTGTGTTATAAGGAATTTCAACTACAATACATTTCAAATAGAAATTTAAGATTTAAGAAGTATTTTAAAAATTACTTATTTAGTTTATTTCTCCGTCTCTCCCTGCCTCTCTCTCTGTCTCTCTCTCTCTCTATCTCTTTCTCTCTCTCTCTCTTTGTATCTGTCTCGTTCTTTTCATATACAGGGTATGGCAAATGTAGTCACACCTTATTGGTAAGCAAATATATATTCGGCTTTGGCATTTGTGAAGTAAACCAGTGCAGAATATTAATTGGTCACTTCGCAAAAACGCGAAATAATTTTTCCCATTTTATTTCTCATTAAAAAAAACATCAGGTGAACACCTGCTCCATCCCGTATATAAATACATTTGCATATGCATTCATATTCATATTCACATTAGTAAACATTTTCATATTTAATAGAAAACTTATTGCTTTAATGTATTTGAAGGCGTTTATAACTTGTGCTCGCAGCTAACTCCATTTGAAGTGTATTGCCTTTCTATGCGAATCTCACAACTTGAAGACGGGACTTGTTTATATTTTATTAATATTTATTCTTACACTATTATTATAATTAGTATCTATTCTAATATTTTTATTTCTATTTATGTCAGCTTTTTGTATTTAAAATCAGTGTCTATTTTTTATTGTTAAACTTTTCGTCCCTATTAATTTATTTTAAAGATATATTGACATTTGCATAAGATATTTTCTGTTTTACAATCCCAGAAATCACACCTAAATGTTTCATAAAAAGCCCTCAACAAAATATGAAAAGCCTGAACATGGTTAGTAATGTCATGCAGGATTAAACGTCAAGTGACCGACTGCAGCATTAGCTCTATAGCGCACCCAAACAGCCGCTGTTAATCCAACAACAACAGGCGAAAAACAATCGAACGGGTCTCCATTGTATCTAGCAGAACGCGTCAAGTTGCCTGCGCAATTGAAGATAGTGTATGGTCCAACAGAAAAACACGTAAGCACGTTCGTATGGGGTGTACCTGACTGCAGGATGCTCGTTTAGGGTTAGCAATTAGCTGAATAGTGTTCAAATATCGATTTGACATAGCCTGAACGATGATATGGGTATATTGGTGCAGGTAATTCACCTATTCTATATATTGTATGGAAATATACCATATCTTTCAATTTTCAAGCTCATGAAAATCATATGAAACCCATATGGTAATTCTCTCATTGAAAATACTTAATGGAACAAACGAAGTTTCGCGTATAAATTCGAAAATTTCCAAAAAGCATGACGTGCCAATATACCCCTTTTCCTGCTTCAACGTGTGCAAAAACCCATCAATTTGTAGGGAGTGACCGAGGAGCAGTGTCCGTCGGTCGCCGCACCACATCCACATCCGAATCCGCATCCACATCGCCCACATTGTCGTTTGGTACATCTATGTGCGGTTTCGTTGGTGCCAGCGCTGGCTGAGCTGCAATTCGGGCAAAGGACACTCGAGCCAAGGGCAAGGGGCGGCCAGGGGCCGGAGGTGCTTGAAGAGGTGAGGTTACAAGAGCCCTTTCATTAACCCTTTTTTTTGGCATGCAACATAATTCAATTTGGCAGCAGTTCGCTTGTATTAATGCAGTGAGCACGCATCGTGTGTTGGCCAGTTTAGTGCACGCTCGAATATCGTAAATTAGAATAGCTTAGCAGCTGCTAATACTATAGTATTCGCTTAATTGGAAAGTATTGGCATCGGCACCTTTTGCCCACCAAAAGTCCATTTCGAATTGCATGCAATATTTTGGGTGTTTTTTTTTTGGGGTTTTTTTTTTGTTTCTTTTTTGGGAAATGTTTTGGCTGGCTGTAAACAACTTGTGGTCTTTGGCTAAATATTACGTATACGTCGGGTAGCCGGTTGCTGCTGCTGGTGCTGCTATTGGTGCTGGCGCTGTTAGCGCTTGCTGTTGCACACGGTGCGCATGCCAGGGAAATTTTAACAGAGCCCAAAAGGGAAATTCTTGTGCCGCAGCAGCGACAGCATCAACATCGGCAGCAGCAGCAGCGGCGGCGGCAGCAGCAGCATCACCAGCAGCAGCAGCAATCATTGCAGGATAGTATGAAACAGGACTCAGCGCAGACGGCACGCGTTTCGCTTTGAGGAGAACCAAACGCGAGAGTCGCAGCAGTCGCAGCCAATGCTGTTGTCGTAGTCGCAGTCGCAGTTGTTGTCTCGTCTCCGTGGCCGTGTCTCTGTGTCTGCCTGCGTGCCTGCGTGCGTGCGTGCGTGCGTTTGTGTGTGTGTGTGCGGGTGTGCGTGTGTGTGTGTGTGTGCGTATGTTCGTATACCCCCTCAATCTATGTGTGAGTGTGCTTGTCGCGCATGTGACTGCCAGCTGCGTTCGTTTAGTGAGTTTGAATGAATGAAAGCCGCCGCTGCCATTGCTGCCATTGCTGCCGTTGCTGCTGATGCTACCAAAGTAACAACAGCAGCAATTGCAATTGCAATGGCAACAGCAGCCTGATCTGATTATAATAATTATTAGCTATATCAACAATGAACAGAAGGCTTAGATATTGACGGCGCTTAACGCCTGCCAAAAACGCACAAAAAACGCGCACAAAACGCTTACATAAGCTTTGTGAATGTGTGTGATGATGGCGATGATGCTGCTGCTACTGCTGCTGCTGCTGCCGTGGCAATGTGCAGCGGCAACAACAGCAGTAATAATAAGCCTGCGAGTGCCGCCTAAAAAAAACAGCTAAAAACGCAACTTCTAAAAAACGAATTGTTGAAATTGCGATGCGAAAAAAGGCGCGCAGCTTTTGGCAGTTGTTATGGCAGCTGTTGTTGTTGTTGTTGTTGTTATTGTTGTTGCGTTTTAGCATCGTCTGATTGCCACGAACATTTTCGTTGCCTACTTTGTGGCGCGCGCGCGTTTCTTGGCATTGTTTGTTGTTGCTGCTGCTGCTATTGCTACTGCTACTGCTGCGGCTGAGCTGCAAAATTGTTACACGGTCATTGCGGAGGTCGCGCTAACAAAGCTGCCAAGGCAAAGATAAAGAGCAACAACAATACCAATGCCAACAACAGCGACAACAATTGCGAGTCAGTTAGGAAATTTAAGTTGCAAAAATTTCATAACCGAAATTGCAGCTGCAACAACAACACACAACAGCGGCAGCAGCTACTGCCACAGCAGCAATTGCTCTTCAGGGCAATTGACTTTTGTTAATTATGAATATCAATTAATTTGATCAACTTGTTGCTATTAAAATCGAATTGTTGAGCATCTCCTCTGACAGCTTCTCGTGTTTCCTCATGCTTAATTTATTTCAATTTATCTCTGTTTGTTTATAGCAACAACAACAGCAGCTAAACAGATAATAGACAGTTAGCCAGAGTGTAAGACAGAGTGAGTGGGCGTGCGAGTGAGAAAGAGCAAGCGAAACACATTACAGGAAAAGTTACTGAAGAAAACGAGAAGACTTTTGAGAAATTCGTGTGATTTTTTTGTATTTTGTTTTTTTTTTCTTCCGGGCAAAGTTCGTTGCTAATTTTTTTCGTTTTTTGTTCTGTTTGCAAACTATAATAAAAAGTAAATCCAAGAGAAAAAAAGAAATCAAATAATCAAATTGTGCACAGCAAATTTTTGAAGAATTCAACTAGAGGAATGAAAAACTAAATGCAAAAAAGCAGGCGAGAGAAACGAAAACGAAAGCGAAAACAAAAACAAAAACAGAAACAAAAACAAACATAAAGCGAACAAAAGAAACAACATTCGAAGCAAAGGAAACGGAAGCGAGTTTTTCTTTTGACGTTTTTGGTGTTGTCTTCCGTGACAGCAGCTAAGGTAAGATTCGAGATGCAAATTGAAGATGACTATATAGATAGATAAATATTAAATATATATATTCTCTGATAACATGCATACGTGTGTATATATACTATAATATAATATTAGGTTTCATTATATCTATATTTGTTAAAGATATAAAACTTGAAAACAATTTAATTCTACTTTTTTCTATTTAACTCAGGGAAGTGAAATTTTGTAATTTAATTAAATAAAAAAATAACAAAATTAAAATAAATATTACAATAGATTATTAGAAAAGAAGAGGAGTTTTTAGTCCATATTAAGATTTTATATCAGAATTGGAGAGCCTCTTTCAAATATTAATTTCACACAGACAACTGCAATATCTACAGCTTAACTTTTTTTCACACACTCATTCATTCTAATTTTTTTTTACAAATACACTATAGTCCTCAAAAATATAGTTAATTGTGAGAGATATGCTGCTGATGGCTGCCGTAAGTCGGACTGAGCGAGTTGGCGAGGCTGTTCAAGGAGCTGTTTAGTTAATTTAAAAGTTTCACTTTGTACTTAAAATAAATTTCGCAGAGCTTAATTAGCTTTTTCAGTTGACATAGCTTAATTTGTGGAGAATAAATAATTCATATGATATTCGTAGCACCTCTAATAAGTATATACGAAGCGATATTTTTAAATTATTATTGAATCTCCCGAAGCTGCAGCAATAAGAAGCCTCCGACTTGTTTTATTTCAGTTGCTTCCACTCCTAATTCGCGGCTAATTACTTACAATATAAAGACCGTTAAGATTATTACAATTATGTTTCACAGACAGCTTGAAGCAGCTTCGCTTTCGGAAAACCTTTTAAAAGCTATCAAAATGAATTCATTTGATAATGAGGCCGAAAAGTTATTTGAAAAGATTTGTTGAAAAATGGTTTTAATTTGTTTATTTTATTTTATTATTTCCTAATTAATAAAAATTAAATTTCATGGATTGAAATAAATTTAATTCAAATTGGAGCATATTTTTATATTGTAATTAGAATGAAATTTGTATTTATTCATGAAATTTAATTAATTAAGAAAAAATTTTTTATTCAAATGTTTTTAAACAAATTTATTTTTCGAGTTTTTGTCTCCTGAATTTGAGTTGATTTCGACTTTTTAAATTTGAAATGCATATTAATATGTTGAGCAATGATTTAATTGGAATATTTTTGATGAATGTGCCTTAAAAATAAAAAACTATCTCAGTTGGTTACCAAGCGAGCCGTGAAAACTTTTGAAATATTATTTCGTGGCTGTTGATATAAACCGATATGTTCAAGAATATTAATTACAAAGAAAAACCAAAAAGAAAGAGAGACTATTAATGTGATGATTTAAAATGAAAACACACACAAAACTTGTTAGTTTAATTAGTAGTCAGTTATTTTTTTTTAATTAATGCATTGAACAGGCAGAATGAGGCGTGGCTGCTGTCATTGGGCCTATATATTCGTAGTCAAAAGAATGAGCTAAGTCGATCTAGACGTTTTCGTTTTTAAGTGTGATTGTTTGTATTGCCTCAAGCAGGTAGGGATTCGAAGAAGGTAGATAGATCAGTCAATCGAGTTGTCATCAATAACTTATCAAAAATTTATCGATAGACTAAAGTCGATATCAAACTAGTTTTTAGTATATCTCTCGCCTGTTCTACTAGTTGGCATGTGTTCCTTGTTGGCATACTAATTATAAGCCCAAATCCAATCCCCTTATGACAATCTACCACACATTTTCGAACTGTTTAAAAAGTTGTTTAATGGAAATCGGAGACCCATAAAATCCTTTTAGTTGCTAGTGCAGGTGTAGCGACTTAACAAAGAACCTTATGTGCAGTCTAATTAAGCTTAGAGCTCATAAATACATGTAGCCTTCGCATAAGCTAGAGCTGCAAGCTCTGAAAATAGTTCTCAAATTATAATTTCAGAATATTAAGGATGATTTTCTATTTGCTTTTAACATAACTTTTTTCGAACGAACGAAATCATTTGAACTATTTTCCCAAAAAGCTGCTAAAATGTTTGTCCAACAATTTGAGTGATTACGAACTGAGAGGGAGCAAGACAGGGAGAGAGAGATAGATAGAGAGAGAGAGAGAGAGAGAGAGAGAGAGAGAAAGACAGAGAGGGAAAGAGAGCGAGAGAGTGCTTGTGTGGGAGTGAAAAGGCTGTGCTAAGTGAGTTGTTGTTGTTGTCTTTGTTGCTGATGCTGTTGGTTCTGGTCGTTGCTGTGGTTGCCAAAATGGCAACAGCTCCACATTTATTTATTTCGAATGTCCCCCAAATGCCCTTCTCGCCCTCCAACCCTATGCCACTCAACTACAGCCCCTTTGTCGAGCAACTGTAGCTACTGCAATCGTGTGCCTACATTTAAGGGTTTTAATTAAATGCAACAACAATGCCAGAAGCAAACAAAACCATTGCACACACTCCTCCGCACAATGCGACTGTGTCTGAGTGTGTGGGTTGTGTGTGTGAGTGCGAGTGTGTGTGACTGTGTTTGTTTAGTAGCGGGCGGCTGTGGGATCAAGAACTGTGACCGTAATAGCAACAGCAACAATGTCCATGGAAATTAAGCGAACGGATTAAATCATGAATTGACCCAAAAGGCTGCGCTCTGGAAATAAACTTAAATCATCCATTGCCAGCTGGAACTATCGCAGATGTTAATGGATCAGTTGGCCCCAATAGCAAATAGAATATAGTTGCCAATTAATATCTTTCCTACTTAAGGGGATTGCAGGAAAACCGATTAGATTTGCTCAAAGATCGATATAACTGGTGAGTTTGTCTGCCGAGAAGTTCAGCAATTGTTCATCAAGCTCAGAAGGTTGTGTTTCTTGGATCTGGATATCTCTAGATGCAGATAATTTATCGACTTGGGATGATTAAATAGGGCTTGAGTAAGTCATGTATTACTCGAAATTTGTATAGTGTTGTTCAAAGATAGCCATTGATTTAGCTACCTTATTGAATATCTTGTCTCTGTGGATCTCTCTAGTGGCATTCCGATTTTCAGCGGGTATATCCAGGTCAGCTGACTTCAATAGAATATACTTATAGAGTAGAGATCTATAGAAATAGTTCATACTTAAGAGGACGTCATGGTGAAAAAGTAACTCACGTATTACACACTATCGATTTAAAGATCGATCAAATTTGTTCTATATATCGATAAATTTGTTAAGTCTACTCGTAGAGCTGATTAATAATCACGTATCTATCTGAAATGGCTTAAAGATCTCGAATCTTGATCACTCTAGTGGCATTCCGAATTAAATTGGGCAGAGAATCCTAGTTCTAATGAGCGGACACATGTATGTAGACACATACATGTTCTAAATTTCAAGTAGTTTTTTTAATCTCTTGTTCAACACTCTCGCTCACCTGCATTTTCAATGATTTTAGGCGACAGTTTTGCATATATTTCACATTAGCAAACTATTTACATTTGTTCTATCTTTTGTTTGACATTGTTAGGGTATTGAGGGAATTTGTGTCGCTGACAGCAGCAGCAGCAGCAGATTTTTGCAGCCCATTGGCGTTGACTACTTTGCATTTTAATCGTTTTACTTAATTGTTGGATACCTCCGCCCTCCAGGGCCCCGCCCACAACGACAACAACAAGCAGCTTATTGGGAGCAGACGTGCACAGGCATAATATCCATTCAGAGAGTGGCTAGCCTGGGCGTGGGTTGTAGAGATAGCAATAGCAATAGGAATAGGGATAAGGTGGGGGTAGGGAGTGCGGGTGGTTCATGAGTTGTGTTGTGTTGTGTTTGCTGACTGTCATACGGACCCTGTTCGCTTTATATGGCCCGAAAATGAATGGTTGAACTTAACATTAGAGACGCTGCACGTTCTGGTCAAACAAAAGGGTGGCTGCAGCACCAAAAAATATACACAATGGGGCGTATGAGCAGCAACAACGACAGCAACTACAACAAGCCAAATAAATTGTAAACATGGGAGGAGAAACAACAACAACAACAACGACAAAAGAAAACAGCGTTGAGCAAAATGAAGAGATTAGTGAAATGACCAACAGAACACGGCAGGCGTTGAGACTGGCCCATCCACATGGTTAGGTTAGTTGAATGGGTTACAAGTAGTTGGGATCTGTGTGCTCATGAGGGTGTGTGCGGCGCCAACAGCAGCAAAAGGCGAGAGGCGAAAGCAAAGAAGACAAAACATTTAACCGAAGCTCCTCTGATCTCTGAGCAGCCAGCTCTGTGCTCAAGCCCATCGTATAGCGTGCTCTACCCCTGCTTTGGCTGGGTCCAGTTCTCGTTGCTTTTTATGGCCATGTCAAACACTGCAAATCAGTTTAAACTAACAACTGCCATGAGAAGGGCTCCAGCAGGCAGCAGGCAGCAGGCGGCAGGTGGAAGTCTCTGACTAACTGTGTGTGTGGTTTTTTTTTTTGCCTCTGTCTGCAGTGGAGCAGCTGACGCCTTAAACAGGAGCCAGGAGACGCGGTGGCCTCTCAATTAGCTACACTCAAATGGCTCGATTTTGCATGCTTTTTTCGCTTTTGAGTTATGAGTCAGTTAAACTAAGCTAATGGCTATATTACACATGTGGATGACACTGTGGAAGCGGACATAGATGTTGATGTCTATGTCAGAGCAAATTTGAGTGGCTGCAGTTGGGTATACGCGACTGCTCCATACTCTTCGAAGGCCCCAATCTTTTTTCGTCTTTTTTGTTTATATGAAAATGCTCATTTCAGTAAAATTCATCTTTATTCGTTTCGTTTTTTTTATACTCTGAACCCATTGAAAATGGGAAATAATGGTATAATAGTTTTGTTGAAATGTATGTAACAGGGAGAAAGAGGCGTGTCAGACCCCATAAAATATATATATTCTTGATCAGGGAGACACGCCTAGGGGATTTAGCCCTGTCTGCCCGTCTGTCGGTGTATTTGAACGCGTCGATCTCAGAACATATGAGAGCTAGAGACTTGAAATTATGTAGATCCCTGTATAGCGTGCGCAGATCAAGGTTGTTTCAAAAAATCGATAGCTGCTCCCGATTTAATGCTATCGATTAAAAAGTGAATTCGAAACTCAGTTATAAAATTCTATCTAAATCATCTTAATAGCTAGAGTCTTCAAATTTTGCATTTAGCTATTAAGTTATTAAAGTATTAAACATTTAATTTCTCATAATATAAAATAACATAACTCTTGCAGTCTGTGTTGTTAACAGAGCGTTTGGCTGTGCGGTTTTTTGCCAGGTTTAGGGTATCGCCTAGTCTAACGGTCTCGACTATAGTTTTCTTATTTGTTTTTATTTTTTATTATTTAATTTTTTTTTTTGCATTTCAATTGTGACGAACACTAAATGCCTTTTAGCAGACATTGATTTTTGTGCAAGCAGAATATTATTATAAATAAATAATAAATTTCCATAAATATGTATACTTAATTTATTATTTGGTACTATTAAAAACGGAGAAGAAATGCTATCGAGGTCATTCATTTCAAAGATATATACAAATTCCTTTAGATATGTTTTTCTCTTTTATAAAAAGTTGCTTTGGCTGCGTATCTGACTATCTACGTCTCATGATTGTGTTATTATGAATCAATTTCGTATGCATTCATCATTTAACAAATTTAATTGTATTACCTATAAGCCAGTAAATATATTTAGTTTTACTATGTGATCTGTACATCAAGGGGATCTATTACCTTTCTTTTCCAAATGTGCTATAAGAATTCCTGTCTATTGGCCATAATTAATATGTATAATAATATATTTAAAGGCCGAAAATATCTCTGTCTCTCCCTCTCTGCTTTCATCTTTCTCCCCATATCCCTCTGTATGTCGATTTGTAAAATAACATATTAATGCGAATTAGCTTAAATCCTCGGCAATATGCAGAGCTGATGAACTTAAAGCCTGGAATTATTTACAAATTATTGTTTTTGATAAATGAGTTTTTGTAAATATATTAGAAATTAATTTAGATTGAATTTACACCATTTTTAAAATTGTAAATTCTATATAAAGACAGACGGAGAGAGAGATAGAGAGAGCGAGAGAAAGAGAAAGAGAGAGAGCTCTGTTGGAGTATTAATTCTTTGGTCTTCTATAGTTAATTGCCTTCATTTGTTGTTTTCACTTGCTGAATTATTGAACAGGACACACACACACTCTCACTTATACACACTCACACACACACACACACACTCTCTCTGACAGAGAGGCTGGCACGTCTGTGTGCTGTAAGTTCTTTCACTTACCTGTACGCGCACAATTAACCAATTAGCACCTTTGCAGGTTTACCTTTTGCACGTGTATATGTTGGCTCGTTATATTTTTTTTGTTTTTTATTATTATTTTTTATTGCAGTTTGTTGTTATTGTTGTAAACGAAAATTTGTTTGCTCATAAAAATTTTAATTGCTCCGACACAAAACAATGAAAAAGCCAAAAACAAAGGGAACAAAAAATAAATAAATAAATAAAATATTAAAAAAAAAAAACGAAACTTTGAGTTGGGAAAATGAAAAATGTGTGAAAAGCGCGAGGGCCAATAAAAATAAATAAAATAAAATATAAAAATGGAAAAGTAGCCGAGGCCCCGCAGATAAACTGGCAGGCAGCAAGTGCTATGAATGAATAGCCGTGGTGAGCGAGCAGCCAGAAGGGCTTGGAATGGGGTTGGGCTGGAGCTCGGGGCTTGACAAGCGGCACATAATGCTATGCAGGTAGCCATCCGCAGTGGCCGCAGTAGCTGTAGCAAAAGTTAATGGCAGTAGCAGAAGTTAGAGACTCGTGTGAACAGGCAGTTAGAGCGGAATAGGTAAGCGACCAACTGCCTGCTGGGATGAATTTCAATGTGGGCTTATTAGGAAGTCCAATTGATGTTTCGATAATTGAGCCAAATACATGTTTGATTCGAGTGACCTTTACTTTGATATCGAGCTCAATTCGATTCAGTTTATCAACATCTAAGACGATTTCTCTTTCGATTATAGATTATCTATTAATGCCCTCTCTCTCTCTCTCGTCATATGAGATTCGCTTTAGATTTGAGTAGCATAATCGAATCAGGTATCTGTGCTGGCTATCACAGCACTGTCTAGCTTAGTGCTTAGTGCTTAGTGCTTGGGCCTCGGCTAACAGAAATTTCTTTGCCTATGCGTCTGCTTTGAATATTCTTTGGTGTTTCTAAGAGCACATTAAGTGGAAATTAATTAACTTTGCGAGCAGCCCTCGTTGCGCGCTGGCCGGGTTTCGTTCTCCTTTGTCTGCTGCGGTTTTTAATGTGTTTGCCCAGCAGCCGCACTCGTCGCACAAAATGCGTAAAAATCAACGGGAAAAAAATCATCATCATCATAATAAAATACATAATTTTTTTTTCCTTTTGACTGGCTTTGTGTTGTTGCTGCTGCTGCCGCTCCTTTTGTTGTGTTTGTTGTTGTTGTTGTTGTTGTTGTTATGGGCGTTTTCCTGTTCGAGAAAGTTTTTAATAGCAATGAAAATGCGTCGGAAAAGGCCGCAGAAAATATTTTCAAATTTATAAAGCCTCGCTTGTTCTAGAGATGGGCGCGTGTCGAGGTTAGCTCGTGACCAAAAGTATCGCATATCGTGTAGGAAACTTTAATAAAATGGGATGTCGTGGATATTATGAATAAATTTGTTGAATTGGCATTGAATTGACATTAGAATTGGCCAATAAATGCAGAATCGTTACAAAAATCAAATTAATAGAGAGATTTGATCACAGTTGGAATATGTTCTGATGAATCTAAGAACTTATATTTTCGAAATATATTGGGCCTATTTCTAATATAAATAAAAAAAATATTTATAGATAATTAGACTTAAATATGCTTGGAAAGAAGACAATTGAAAATAAAATCCATCAGTCTGTGAACATGATATGGCCACGAAGCATTTGCTCGCGATATGATATTAATATGCTATATTCACATACATATATGATATTTATAAGTATCAGTTTTAGTAGGTCATATTGACATATGCTCAAGAATCTATTTCGTGCTGACTTGTGCGTGTTTTGAGTCGCGAAGAACAAATCACGATAAGCATCAGCCTCTGCCTTGCACTGTGTCTAACAGTGTCTGTGTGTGTATGTGTGTGTGCAAGGCAACATTTTAAATAATAAGCATAATGTGTACTTTAGTTGCTCCTGTAAAATGCAAACACAAATGCGAAACGGCCCCAGGAGTAAAACCAACAAAAAAAGAAGGAAAGCGGAGCAAAGGAACAAAAACCGCATTCTTTTGCGCCTCGTTTGGCCATACCCTGAAAGCCGAGCTAAGCTGCTGCTTGGTTAACGGAAACTTTATGCTGTAGCAAATTCTGGTCAAATCAAATTTAATGCCAACTCTCGATATACGATGCATTTGTGTAGGGTATCTGAGCGGCGTATTGACTGGCTGTAAAAGAGTCTTGTTATTATTGTGGTTATTGTTATTGTTATTGTTGTAGTTGTAGCTGCTGCTGCTGCTGCTGTTGTTGTTGTTGTTGTTGTCGGTGGCTGCGTGTTAAGTGGCTCGTCCTTACGCCACGCCAAACAGCCTTCTCGTGGGAGGCAGCGGCAACTGCGCTTCCTTTGGGGAGCTGTCATCCATGCGTTCATCTACATGCATGTCTGTGTGCCAGTGTGTGTGTGTATCAGTGTGTGTGTGTGGCTTTCACCCGATTGCGCTGTCAGTTGATGCGGTTCGCCAGCTGGCAGGAGTCACTGAGTGTGTTGCGCCACAATGTGGCACAATTGAAACTGAGGCTTTCTCTACTTCAAGTAGGACTTCAATGGCGACTTCAATTGCCCGCACCCGAACCATGTTTTAATGGCTCGCAACATAGTTCCACTCACTTGCTGGCAATGGCCATTTGACTTTGTTGCCACTGTCTAAATGCTCGGCTAAACACACACACACACACACACACACACACACACACACATCCACACTCACTCTATTTTATTTCAATGCCCGCAGCAAACAAAAAAAGCCACACTCTAAAAAATAGCAACTAATTGAGTTTGGCCAAAAAGTGTTGCGTGCTTTTCAGCGTCGGCACCACAAAAACTCAACAGTCTGCATGAATGTGTATGAGTGTGAGTGTGCATGCGTGTGTGTGTGCGTGTGTGAGTGTGTGTGTGTGGGGCGTAACCACGCATTTGATTTACAAGCCAACGTTTTATTTTCAAAAGACGTCGCTGGGGAACGGCTGTTGCCGCTTCGCCCCCGCGCTGGTTATACGCTGCGTATGCGCAACACTGAAATTGAAAAATAAAAACGCCAAGGAGAAATAACAAACAATACATATTACAATTACACTCGTTGGCTGCTGGTTGTCTGCAGCAGACATCTGACAATATATATATATATATATATACATATATATAAATGTATATAAATGTATATAAATGTGCCGTTATATACATTGGGAATAATTTGTTTTTGGTGCTTCGCAATGCAAAAATGGGCAATTTAAGAAAGATTTCAATTTCCATTGAAAAGTCTTGCAGTAACACACACACATGCATATTTATATATATGTATATATGTATATATATATATTTGCATAATATCGATATCAGGTGTAAAGCTTTAGTCCTGGCCAACAGGCATCTGCCACTGTCAGGCATTTCAATTTGATGCCATTGCAGACAACAGTTAGAGCTTGATTGGACATAAGCGATGGCCGCATTGGGGGGTTGGCGGACAGTGGCCAACGGACAGCGGATAGCGGATAGCGGACAACGGACAACGGACAATTATTCGAAAATATGGCCAAGGCTTAGATGCTAGCATGAGGCATATGCAAAGCTAGTCTTTATCATAACAAATGCGCCCGCTGGCGCGGGATTAGGATTAGGATTAGGCTGGCATCGAGGCGCTCGGGCTGGGGAGTGACTTAGCGCCCCACCAACTGGCTGTAAGTAGATGACTGGCAAGCAAATCGCCGAGGAAAGTCGCCGCAGGCACAGCAGGCGGCAGTCTGTGGCCAAAAGGGAACAACAAAGGCGCTGCCGTTTGGCAGCATTAATCGAAAGCGAATGCTGAATCTGCTGCGAGATCAGGACGCGGGTCAGGAAGGAAGGCAGGCAGGATGGCAGGAAGGAAACACTGCAGACCCGAGCGGCAGCTTGAATTTCAGCCGAAATCCTCGGAAAACGAGGTCAACAACAACAATGCGAACCGCTCCCAGTCCTAGCCAAAAAGATGGCAACCGCAACGAGTTGTCTTCGTCTCAGGCCACTAGCCAGCCGGTCAGGTAGCACGGGCTGCTGAAGACAGCGGGCGGCTGGATCTAAAGGAAGTCTTATGATTTATTTGCCTAAACAATTGATATGACCAGAAACTTGCTACCAAGCGTGGGGCATGGTTCATGGGGCAAGGGGCCAGAGGCAAGGGGCCTGTGGAATGTGGCATGAGGCGTGGCGGCGCCTTCGTGAACTCTTTGAGGCCGCCAGAAGAAGCGGCGAAAGCTCTGAGATGAAGACGAAATATGTAAATAGGATTTATGGCAAACTTTTAACAGGATTTTAGCACACAATACACGCAGCAGGCAGCAGGAGCTCCTTCGTCCAGGATGTGAGTGTACAAACAGTTGAAAACATATTTATCCAAGTGAGTGGATTTCAAACTGTATGTGTGTGTGTGTGTGTGTGTGTGTGCATGGCGCCGTTAAGCCGAAGAGAATGCGAATCTCACATCCTGCCTCGGTGACGAGCCGCAGAGTCGGAGATTGCAAAAGTGAAACTTTCGATACAGCATTGTTGTTTTCAGATACTTCAAGGAATGCCGCACGACAGAAATTGACTTACCGCCTCGGTGCCATAATTCGTCGCTGCTCGCTTGGTGCTGCTCTCTGCTCGAGCTGGGAGCATGTGTTCGATTGCCTAATTCGCATAACTACAGCCAAAGACAGCGACAGACAGTGTGTTCGACATAATTACACATGCCCATTAGGAGAGCGGAGCCACTTTGCCCGATTGCAGCTGAGGGGGAGCCAAATATGATTAATTCAAATAATATTTGACTTTTGTAAGTCGAGCATCGAGTGAGGCTCCCCTGGTAATCTGCATTGCAGGGTATATTCTGTGTTCGCCTGGGGCTTGTTTCACCTTGCTCGTTCGGGCTTGCTGTAGACAAAGTTTGGCCTGTCTACGCATTATTTCTGAGGCTGTCTGTCATGCCCTGCCTGCTCGGCTCGTTGGCTTGGCCCAGGTTATACCTTCATTCAAATGTCTTACAGTTTGTCTTTCGGTTTGTCATGTGCAAATTAAGCCGTTGTTTGCAGCACTCTTCATCCTTCTCTCTGCCCACTTTCGCTCTTTTTCTCCCTCTCTCTCTCTCTCTCTCTCTCTCTCTCTCTCTCTCTTGACTGCCACCACATTCAGCTAAAGCTACTACGCAATTTTTGTTGCTGTTAGTTGTTGGCTGCCGGCGTTCTAAAAGCAGCTCCTGCCATTGCCAAGTGTCGTCTCTAGCGGTATTTACGCTTTCAATAATTCATGCTTAAAGGATAATCAGGATATGCTTGTATGTAAATTTTGATAATGCCATTTGGCTGGCAGGCAGGCAGGCAGTCACGCAGGCAGTCACGCAGGCAGGCAGGCAGGCAGTCAGAGGCAGTATGCTTAGCCTGTCTTTGGCTGCTTTCGATATCTCTCTCCCTCTCTCTCTCTGTTTGGCTGGCATGTGAGCCACACACACATACACACATTAAAGTGATTCTCGGGCTGGCACTTTCACACCTTTTCGCCCGCCCAGTCCCATTGCCGAGCCACGTCCGATGGGTTCGTTAGCTTCTTCATGCTATTTGCAAATCGAGCCTGAGTCGCCGTCGCCAGAGACGACTAAGCACCGCAGTTAGTCATTCCAGTTATTTACTCATTCATTTCATGCATTTATTCACCGACTTTCCCTTTCTTCCGCCCCCCTCTCCTGCCCTTGCGCGCCGCCCTTTCGGCAGGTGCAACTCATTTGCTGTTAGGCATTTTTCTTTAGCCATTTCGCTTGAATTTTTAAACATCTATCCGCCAATTGCTTGGGGAGCTGTCAGCGCCATCAATGAAATATGGGACGCTGTCTCCGGTGGCCCAACTGCTACTCCATTGCTCCACTGCTCAGGTCGCCCAGGCGTCCTTCCCCCGTGACTCGCACATTTCGCCGCTGGCATATGCTCGCCTTAAATTGCTTTCAATCTCGGCAACTTTGCGGTTATTCAAACAGAGAGCCACTGAGTGCCGGAGTGGCAGAGCGGGCCAAAGAGATGACTAAATGCTGTGCAGAGCTCCAGCTGACCAACTAAATTTGCATGCACTCATCCGACAGCAGTTAGCTGAGCTCTACAATTGCAGATGTGTCGATATTATTATTAAAGAAACAGCACAAAAACACACATATACAAAATATACAAAAATATATGTATTTTGGAAGTTTTTCTTTTCGACTCCAAAAATACTCTTTAGCCATTGTTTATTTATTTTTTTAATCGAATTTAAATTTAATATGTTAAAATTAGTTAGTTTAAATATGTTAGTTTTGCTGCTTCATAAATTTGAACTCATGAATTTTTATTTTAAGAAATATATCCAAAATTTATATGAAAAGTGGAAAGTTTAAGTGACTTAGCTCATTTCATAATTGCTCAAAGTGATGAAGTCCGCTTTGAAGACTTTTAATCAGCTCATACAACTTTTATATTTATATTCCACCTAGCAAAAATGAAGTTTTCTGTCCGTACATTAAAATATATATTGCCAAAAGATTTCGATAATTATTAGAAAAGAAATAACGAACTTGAAACTCATTTTCATGAATATATGTAGTTCTCAATCAGAGTCCTCATAATACCCTCCTTTTACTGACTGATTCATAGTAAAGGGTATAAACACCCACACAGACTCACACCCAGCCATACAGTCACACTTATGCATGGCTACATCAAAAGTGGCAAATGTTGGAAATCGTGCGTCAGGTGTGGGCGTGGCCTCTGGCATATGCAAAGTTTTCATGCGAAATGTGTTGCGAAATTCAATTTACTTTGGGTTATTTTTTTTCTGTATTTTGTATTTTGTATATTTTTGTTGTATTTTTGTATTTGTTATTTACTTGGTCAGCTAACGGCACTGAGCTAGCTCTCACCGTGCAGTTGGCTGACATGAACAGGTGCCTCGCTCGCCTCGTATATCACTCACTCCCAAAGCAGTTGGCATCAGCCCCCCGCACTCGGCTTCTGCGACCGACCCTCCTCGGATACACAACATATGTTAGGAGTTTTTGGGTCGTGCGACCTTATCTTGTTTTTTATTTTTTATCGATCAAATGTCATTTTGCAGACTCGTTTCGTTATTTTGTAAAATCAACATTTCGAGTCATGAATCCGTTTAATTTTTTGCTCTGCTCGCAGAACTCTCATCAAAATGCAACAATTTCTGCTTGGCTAAAGAGATATGTTTTTGAAACTTTTGACACGCAATTCTATTAGCTCGACTATCTATATGTATATGTTTTATAATTTGACATTTTGTTCATTTCAATCATACTGCATACCCTGCTCGCACTCCAAGTGGGCATGTTATGTGGGCTAGATCTTTAAATTCATTATTTTGCCCTCAATACTGATTAAGATTTTAGCGATATATTAGTAATACATAATCTTTATTATTAATTAGTCTGATTAGGTTTCTTATCTAAAATTAAAAGTACTTCCTTGATAATACATAATTATATTTAATATTAATAATAATAAAAGCATTAGAAAAAGGAATTGGAAACATATCATTGAAATATTGTCGGATTACTTCTCCTTCTTCTTCGTCTTCATTTTAAAGCTACATTGATGACATTGTGTGTATGAAATAACACACCATGCGAAAGGTTTCCTGGACTTTGCTCCCAACGCTTCTGGCATAATGCTTATTTGGGGATAAGACGGTTCAAAGTATTCCGACTTACTCAGGCAATGGCGTGTCGAATTTCGCATTGACTTCAGGCCAATCTCTGTCTTGCTGCTGAGTTAAGACTTAAAAATGTTTTATTTTTAGCTGTGATGTGATAGGGATCGACTTGACTTGGCTAAATTCTGTAAAGCAAACTAATAATTGATGTCGAGTTACCCCTAACGATTTAATAAAAGTATATCCACACTCGACGATAATTTATAATAAAATATTTAATCGTATTAAATATTTTTAAAGCAAAAAATTTATAGACTACTTTAAGAGCTACTTCCATATACCGATGAGAATTGGAAGTAACAGAAGTAAGGAATGTGTGATTATTCTAAGTTAGTTGCCTACGGTATCTGCCAGTCGGGCAAACCCGCGCACCTAATGCACTTAAATTTGCCTTTTAGTCAATATTGTCTTGCATAATTATTGATAGTTTAAAGTTTAAAGTTTGAGCTTTTAAACTTTCAAAATAGTTTTCGGACTAAAAACCGTTTAGTTTTATGAATGATTTAAATTGAGAATCGAATAAATAAAATGTCCGAGGCACGCCCAGCTGAGTATGTATGTGTAAGTGTGTGTGTGTGTGTTAAGGCATAGTGGACGAAAGTTTACGCAGACCATTTACAGTGGATTTTGCAAAGTTTACATAAATGTTAACACATACATAGACACAAGCAAACACACACAGATGCACACATACAAACACACACACACACACACACACACACACACACACACACACACACACACACACACACACACACACACACACACACACACACACACACACACACACACACACACACACACACACACACACACACACACACTCACACACACACACGTAGAGACGCTTCAAACTGCGTGCAGCTGCGAACTATTTTGAAGATAGTTTCACGAATAACTTTATTGTTTATTAAACGAATATTATAAAAGCATCCGCCAAACTAAAATATATATATACATATATATATATATATATATACATAATATATATATATATATATATATATATATATATATATATATATATATATATATATATATATATATATATACGTGTGTATATATAATGTGAAACAAATAGTTCGTTGTAGTTGCCTGAGCAACATGCAGAAACTATACATACAAACTTCCACATACATGTATGTGTGTGAGTAAAACAGCTTGTAAGACGATCTGAATAGTTGTTCTTACATCCTTTACAACGAGGACACGTACTAAGGTGGAGCACTTAAAAATTTATGCACGAAACTTTTATTTTTGGCTTTGACCCGATCAAGTTTAAAACCAATTTAGAAATAGCTTTATGAAGATTGCTTTGGCAACACGGAAACAAAATTCGATTCTCGCCTGGTGGGCGAAGCATGGGAAATCCAGCTGGAGCATGCGAAATGTGATTAATAAAATACCAAATTGATGACTGAGTGAAACTTGTTTGGTTTGCATATGATTGCAATAGGATTTTCCTCTCTGACTATTGCTTGCTGTATTTAAAATAATAGAGATATGTGTGTAAAACCTTTTCATCATTCGGGAAGATCCATTTACATACATTTCGGCTTGGTAGTGACACAGCACAGCTACTCTCTTATACTAATCGAACGAATACCCGGTTGACACTCAATAATGTAATGGCTTTATTCTTGTCATCATTTTTGCAAAGCTTTGAGTATTTTCTCAGATTGACAAAATTTGAAGCAATGAAACACAATTAAGCAGAATACAATTCTCAATCCGCCGTTGTCATGATATAGGACGAGTTCCAAATAGCTTAAGATCACGGCAGATACTTAATTATTAATACTGTATGAGACTAGAGCGGTATCTTCTTGCAATCTTCTGCTTAAGACTGACTGCCATGACACAATGCCATTGTTCATGCCATCGTGATATCAACTCACTCTCAATGTGATCTCACCTTACAGGCACCACTCAAGTGTCAGATTACTAGACTTATCTCTCTAGGCAATGGGTTACATTATCATAATTAAGACAGAAAGTATTGGCAGAGTTGCAAAAACACGAACGATTCACTAGAACACAATTCTACATTAAAGCGATTGATCTCAGATGTTGCACGATGTGCTGTACATATGATTAAAAACCATAAATCTCTAAGCTTCTTCCTAGATAGATCTATTCTAGATATGCTATATGCTTATGATATCTTAAACATTTCATTTTCTTTCATTCCGAATTGTAAGCCAGATAAAGCAAAATACTCCATATTAAAGTTGTAAGCGAAAATGTGATTGTCCTTCTTCTGCTTCTTCTTCGTTATTTCTTTGCTTGCATTAAAGTACATTTGCAGCATCAAATGGCAGCTTAAGCGTATTTGTGACGCTGCAACGTGGCCTTTATGCGCTGGCTGCAACTAGCAACTTTGTTGCCGCATTTTATGCGACAATAATTAAAATAGTTTCTGCCTATCGTCACATTACGCATACGCAACGTTGTCATGTATGTAATTCATAATGCGACAGCAACTTCCGCTTGTTGCTGTTGCTGCTGTTGTTGTTATTGTTGGTTGTCTACCTGGCACTTATGAATATTTGTAACGCTCCTCTTGAGCGTCGCAGCTGGGCTCGCTTTGTGCCAGCTAAAAGCGCGCAATTTGCATAGTTGTAAGTTGTGTGTCGTGTGTCGTGCGCTATGTTGTCTGTCATAAGTTTACGGGCTTATGGTCTGAAGCATTGGGGCATTCGGGCGCATGTTTTATGCATGCGTTGACATCGTTCGCAAATGACTTGGACCCGTTCTGCAGCTGAAGGGAAGGGAAGGGAGGAAGAGTGAAGGGGATGCAGAAGGCAGCCGTCAGCTGGAGACGGAGGGACTCCAGATGCAGCTGCTCGGCTCGTCCGTCATTAATCAAAAATAATTGCTTTTTGGTGCCCGAGAGCTTAGCATACTTATTTATTGTAAGTCACTTCGCCGGCCTATTGACTGGCAATAAAACCAAAGCCAAGACCAAGACCAGGACCAGCATCAAAGCCAAAACCAAAACCAACGGCAGAGCACAACTCGCAGCCATCCACAACTGACTGCCTGCCATATTGTTAAGCGTCCAATTAGCCAAGCAGTCGACTTTCACGCCTCCAATGCATGCCTTTACCTCTCCCTCTCTCTCACACGCTCTCTCATGGTGGCCTGGCTGCCATGTCAGTTGGAAGCGACGCAAGGTGTCCTTGAGCACGGCAATTTGGCAGCAGCAGCAACAGCAGCAGCAACAGCAGCAGCAGCTGTGCGCTCAGCGTGTCCTTGCAATAGCAGAAATCAATCACAGTGGCATTGCCACGCCAACCAGCCCAGGCACCCCGTCGTCTGCTCTGAGCGTCTCACAGAATTGCGCATTTCTCAAAAGTTGTAAATCGCAAGCTGCAGCTCGTCTGGCAGCATACGGCACGGCATCTCTCTAGCACTCTCGCAATCATTGTGCCTCAAGTAGCTTATTAATAATTGCGCTGCGAACAATCGCAGTCTGAGCCCTAATGCTGCCCACAATGCCACTCCGATGCAATTGTAATTGATTGCAATTATTATTACTTTTCAATAGCATTAGCGCATATTGAGAACGCCCTTCCGAAGGCTCTGCTTTGAAGTGCGATTAAATATTTTATTGATATTTATTTGGTCTTCTCGCTGCTCTTTAAATTTCAACAAAAATATAAAAATGATTTTATTGAGAATGGCTGAGCGAATGTGCGAATGTTGGCTTTTGTGTACTATATTATTTTAAAGTATTATATATAATTCAGTATTTGAATCATTAATCTTTCACTTTAGCAATACTTTCTAGTTACAAGTTAAAGTTTTGATTTGATTCCACTTTCAACTCAGTTTCAAAAATCATTGTACTATTTATAATATATGCAGATATAAATAGATATTTAGTAGGTATTTTCAAGTCGTGTATACTTTCAATATTTATGCTTTGTCTGTGTTTTTTAGTATTTGATTATTTTCTTTATTTTATTGTTTTATTATTTTATTTATTTTGCATTTTTTTTATTTTCAATTTCAAATTCAATTTGTCGCAACGTGCAGAGGACGCGAGAGCTTAAAATAATGAAAATAAATACAATTATAAGGCAAACGAAAAAGGGAATTAAGCGCTGTGGCATTTGCCAGTGCAGTGTCCTGGCTGTGCCTCGCCAGGATCGGGCACGTAGCCAGTGCGCCGCACCAAAGCCCACCCACACCCAAAGCCCAATTGAAAACAGAAAAACATAAAAACAAAAAAAAAAAGAGGAAGAAGCTGAACTGAAGTGCGACCCCTGGAAATCAGGACGTCAGCGAAAGTTGAAGACAGTTTTTAAATAATTTAACGCCGTGGCATGAGGCGCGAGTCGTGAGTCGCGAGGCGGGAGGAGCCCCGTGGCACTGAGTGACTTTTGATGGGGCACGTAGGGCTCACGGTGGCGCTGGTCAACAGCATTTGGCAGAAGATAAGGAGGCGCCGTCGTCCCGCCCTTGCTCCGATGCCGCATTACCTTATCAGCAAATTGCAACGCCAAGCGGCATTTAAAGTTTGCAACTAGTTCGCACGCATTTTGGCTGCCGTTGACTGCCGTTGGCTGCCTGCAGGCCACGCCCACGTCAAGGCTTTCACTTGGCTGGGAAATTCAATTTCCTAAGTGTTGCAAGTGCCGTCGGCCATTGGCTAATGCTAATGCAGTCGCTGCTGACTCGGTCCGTCTGTCGGTTGTTGTGGCCGCACCTGTTGTTCTGTCGCTTGTCCCCTTTGTCCGCTGACGCTTGCTGTAACTTGTGAAGGCTTTTGTTCGTGCAACACTAAGCTCTGACGGACTGCGCGCTGCCTGAGCAAACTTTGCAGCTGCCGGATGCATATACCAAAGGCGCCAAGTCCGGCTAAACTAAAACAAAGCATAGGTAAAAGCAAGAGCATGCCGCCTTGCGGTGGCTAAGGCCCTAAGTAGTGGGCGTGCTACTAGCTGCAAACCAACCGTATTGCCGTGGCCACGCCTGAGCCGCAGCTCAACTGCTGTTGCATTGTTTTGCGGCTGTGATTTTCCGTGAAACTTTCGCGAGTTCCGTTTGTCTTTTAGCGACATTATTTGCACAAATTCCAGTCGCGTTAGCCAGAGCCTTTCTGCAATAGCTTAAACAAGATTTAGATTTTCATATGTATTAATGCCATGTGAAATGCCTTCAAGTCGGTAGATATGTCAGAACATTCGTATATATCCATATAAATACACATGTACTATCGGAAGATACTAGAGCTTGTATTATCCGAGTGCGTTAAAGTTTAAGTGACAGCGAGAGGGCCACTCATGATCTAGCCATAGAGCTGCTATGACTTCGATAAACGACTAGAAATGGAGGCGCTGACAGGGGGAAACTGAAAAAGAACACTCGATCTGTAAGTGTTACGGAATACGGAACGTCATAGAGCACAGCTGTTATTTACTATCAAGGCGATACTAATAACGCCCCGACATATATAAGTATAGATATTTTATATATACTATTTCAATTATTCTTATTGTATCCGGAGCCCTTTGGCATTGTGGAAATTGTCTGGAGCAATTTGCAGGAGGCTTGGCTGACCCATAAATTATATATATTCTTAAGCAAGCCGACAAGGTGAGTTGATCTAGTTGTGTCCGGCTATCCGTATATAGGATAGGACGTCGATCTCATATTGCTTTCTTGTTATGTCTTATATAGCAGTTTCGTACGTCTGAGCGCCTCTCCGAACCTCTGACCACAACGCTGCTAAGCTACAAAAACTAAAGACTTGAAATTTTTATTAATTTATTCCTACATATGTGCATACACATATTCCGGTATCATTATGATGTGCTCAAGTTTCAATTGTGTAAGTGCTGAGCTGAGTAGACATAGCTTCTTAGTGTTTGTAAGAATTAATTGACAAAAAATAGTATTTTGTACAAGAACATTTAAGAAATACTCAAAAGTTTCAACAATAAAACCTAGGTGATTCACTCGGACTTGATATATTAGAGCTATATATATAGGCTATTCTTCATAAAAATATAACAGTAAATAGGGAAATCCTTGGGATAAATTATTTTCCTCAATGAGAAAAGAAGTCCTATAGACTATTCATAGACATGTGCCTACGAAGAAGAACAAGAATCGTTGAGTTCATAGAGGTCACGGTTTCTGGTAGTTGGGCACGTTCGACTGCCTGGCATTTGTCATTATTATTTTAGTGCTAGTAATGGATATCTCTGTTGTGGGGCGCAGCCTAAGAACAGGCTAGCGTTACTCGACCGCCAGGCTCTGGCTCTGGTGGTTGCCAAAATGCAGCAACAAGCAGCGAGTTGCCAATGGCCACGCCCCAAGCTTCTTTTTGCAGTAAATTGCATTAAATTGGCACAAATCAAAAGCAACGCAAAAACAGAAATAAAAACCAAACACACACGAGCCCCAGGCAGAAAAAGAGACGGCGACAGAGAGAGAGAGAGAGAGAGAGAGAGAGAGAGAGAGAGAGAGAGAAAGAGAGAGAGAGAGAGGGCGAGAGATAGAGAGAGAGAGAGAGAGAGAGAGAGAGAGAGAGAGGATGAATGATATGATGGCTGCATTGGCTATGATTAAGCCATTTGGCGCTTATCGCAGATACAAAATATCTATGCTAAAATCTATGGCACTGGATGTAGACTGTGGCTCTGGGTTGTAGGATGTGTTTGGGATTGCTGTCCAATGCAGCTGTCAGCAGGAAAATGCGTGCCAGCTGCGCTTGCCATACACATAAGTATGCATATATATCTGTATATATATATGTATATGTATATGTATATGTATATGTATATGTATATGTATATGTATATGTATATGTATATGTATATGTATATGTATATGTATATATGTATATGTATATCAGACTGTTTAGTGAAAGTTTTGCGCTTGGCGTTTCATTAAAGTTGCTGGCGCACAAAAGTATGCTACAAAATTTGTGCGAGCGCTAGTACAACGACTATTTGTGTGTGTGGGCGTATATATATATATGTGTGTGTGTGTGTGTGTGCGTGCCCTGGCAAAAGTTGTTGCCTGATATCAGTTACTTATACAATGAGCAAACGAGACAGCAGCAGGGACAACGGCAGCGGCGACGTTCACATTATGAAGATAAGCCTCAGAAAACAAAAGGCCGCCCCACTCACATGCCCCACCCACCAAACGCGTATGTCGCTGTGTGTGTGTGTGTGTGTGTGTGTGTGTGTGTGTGTGTGTGTGTGTGTGTGTGTATATGTGTGCGTGTGTGAGGAAAATGTTTTGACTTGTCCTACTCTCATTGCCGTTTGGTACTTTTTATACCCTTGTCAAACGAAATTGTTATGCGCTGGCTGGTTGACTCTGGCAGGCATCTATTTACACAGGCGGCACACAAAGGGGTTTAAAATGCTAAAGATCTTGGCTTAGGGCACTTGCATGTCTGCGCCAACCAGCCAGCGCTGCACTTGCCACATAATATACACTGAGATATAGCTGCAGTATGTGCACAAGTCTCTCAATTGAAGAGCATCGCAGCGTCGCCTTAATCTTGCCCCCTCCTTGCTCTAGCGCCCTTCCAACTTTAATTTGATACCCTGTACTTCGAAGTGTATTAAATGGCATAACAAAATTATGCAAATATCTTAATGTACACATGTGTGCATATACTTATATGGATGTCTGTATGTGTGTGCACACAACATCAAAAAGCCGCGGCAAATGTCGCTCTCTTGATTAAAGGAGCAGGCTTTATCTATAGGATGTATACATATATGGACTCTCCTCTACCCTGTGTAGAGTTGAATTATTAAGTTCATTCACCATACTCCAACTTAGCAAACAGAAGGGTATCTGCTACCCAAGCAAGTTCATTCAGAATGGATTTTTTTTTCATAATATATTTGTGGCTTTTAGTGCCGCAGCAATGTGGGTTGTGTTGCCCCCGTCCAATGTTTCAAAAATTGAAATGAAAGTTGTTACTTTCACTGCCCATATGAGTGTGTGTCTCTGGATGTCTGTGTGTGTCTATCTCTCTCTCTGTCTCTCTCTCTCTCTCCCTCTCTCTCTGTGTGGGTGTTGGTGTTTTACACACACACAAATCAAAAACTTTTACTTACCCCCACCCAGCGACTGTTGTGCTTTCGGCCGTCGACTATTAACTGCTGGCACGCCTCGTTCAGCTTATTCTCTACGACATCGCCTAGTGCCACATCTCCTGTTGGCCAAAACACACACACACACACACACACACACACACACACACACACACACACACACACACACACACACACACACACACACACACACACACGCACACACTCTATGTTCAGTTCATTTATCTACCGGCTTTAAATGTTGTCGTTATAGTCGTTGTTGTTGTGTTTCAAGTTTGACTTTGTCTTTAGCAACGTTTTCATTCTATTGCCCGGCCGTATACGAAATTTAAAACAATATTTACGCGCTGCATCAACATCAACAAACAGCAACAGTAACTATAGCAGCATTTATTATATAAACAGCATTAGAAAGTGGCCCCAAAAAGTAGACAACAGAGATAAAAAGAAACTAAATGAATGAATACTCTGGTCGGGAGTGCCTGACTGGCAGATGTCCTGCAATTAACCTAATGTTAATGCATATGTTCCCTTACTATTAAGTAGTCTTTTCCTAACCTCATATAAATTCAAACTTATTAGATATTTTAAGATCTTAGCCAAGAATCAATCAATCAAGTAAAATCTTTCATTAACTATAATAGTAGACTATTTATATGAAACATAAAGTCTACATCTTTTAAAAATTCGAATAAAAAAGAAACGAAGAAATCGTCCCCTTTCTATACTATTTAGCCTAAATAAGCATCTGCTTCTTTAAGATTTCCTTAGACATTTTCTATAATTGTAGGGCATACAACATGCGAATACAATAATATATCAATAGTGAACGACAGCGACAACATTAAGACCGACACCAGAGCAAAGGCAAAGAAGACAAAAACTGAGAATGAGAAAAAAGAGATAGATGAAGACATATAAAGGAGACGACTTGCGTCAAGGGAGTGGGCAATGGCATTGGACTCTGAATTTCGTAGGGTAGGGTAGGGTAACGACCATGTTAGGTTGACAGAAAACGAGCCTCCAAAAGCGCCTTCAAATTTTCGTCACGAGTCGCAAAAAAACAACAACAGCAACAACAAGAGGAAGAACAAAACTGCCGTTGATGCCACTCAGTGCTACTGGCGCTCAGATCTCAGTTCTTATTTTTGTTGTATGTTTGTTGTCAGTAGCTTTTTGCTTCGCTTTTATTTATTTCCCTTTGTTGCGTTCCTTTTTTATGTCATGCACATTACGAATCACCAAAAAGGGGAATATACGACTGGCCAGGCCATTTGCAAGCTTAATTTATGGAGTTTTAAGCTAAATGATAATTGATTGATCAATAATAATGAGCAATGCTAATTATAATATGAATTAAAATGACAGTGATAATAATGCAGTACAAATACCATACAAATAATAAATTAATAAACTAAAATAAATAAATAAAATAAAAATAATAATAATAGAAATAATAATGATAATACTAACTTTTATAATAATAATACTATAAATAAAAGTGCTTATATTAATTTCAAAAATCTTTGTTTTTTCCTCCAATTAGCACAATTCGTTTTCGGCGCATTTAATACCCTGCAATTGGAATTATTGCGTCAAGTCAAAACTAGAGTATTTAGTAGTCCGACAGACTCCCACTATTTTTCGATTTTTTTTTTATATTTTATCGGGCGCAGCTTTTGCCTGAGTGCTTCCTTGGACGTGTGTGTGTGTGTGCTGCTTGAGTGTTGCTGTGTCTTTATTGCTTTAAGTAAGCAATTTGAAATTTGAGCGGCATCAACAATAACAGCAACAACAACAACAACAACAGCAACAACAGCAACGAAAGCATCGGCAGCCATCAACCATCAACCATAAACAATAACAACAACAGCAAGAAGAGCAACAACAGCAGTAGGAAATGCGACAACTTCTTTAGCTGCTATTACACTTCGGATTGCGCGCTGCGAGTTACTCAAAATGTGCTTGCAACATTGTTTGACAAACTCGAGACGCGACTGGCGCGGTTCATGGGTTAATTTCGCGTCAGCCAAAAAGGACAGGTTGAAATTGAAAGAAAAAAGAAAGAAGTAATGTACATTTGCCAGTGAGGGCTGTTCCTGCTGTTGCGAGAGATGGGCGCAGTGCGAAAATTGAAAAGCGAAAGCATTTTGAATGCCAACTCGGGACACGACGCCGCAGAGCCTGAAAAATTTCTAATTACAATAATTAATGCTGACAGAGAGACAGAGAGACAGAGAGAGAGAGAGAGAGAGAGAGAGAGAGAGAGAGAGAGAGAGAGAGAGGTAGAGATAGGGAGTTGACTTAAGAGAGAGAAGAAGAAGCAAGTTAGATAAATAGATAGAGGGTGCATTGCTGGCGTATTGCCAGCAGAGCCTCGACATAGCGATGGCTGTGGGGCGACGTCAAGCGACGACAATGCCGTACAGCATGTCTTATACTTAATTTGCAGAGTGCGACGTGCGCTCACGTACCAGAAGCGGGCGAAACTACGCAAGCCAACTTGTTCCGTACAGCAGGGGACACTGGGTAGTTCCCTCTCTTTTTGATAGGGGAACGTGAAGGGGCCATCGGAAGAGACAGCTGAATAGATGAGACAGCTTCCTCTTTAGGTGCTCATCACATTTGTCATGCGCCGTCACACAAATAAAATTCATTTAAACCAGATAAAGAGCTGCAAATAATGCTGAGATAGCGACTCGTATAGCCACCAATGATTACAAGCACCAACATACACACTCACCTGTATTTGTGTGTGTGTGTGTGTGTGTAGAGAATGTACGTACATGCAGAGAGCAATACAGCAGAACAGGTGAACAACAAGAATCGACAAGCTCATAAAGGAGTCATGTCGGGATTATTGTTTGAGGGGGAGGGCAACAAATTATTGGAATGCAATTGCAAGACCTAAAAAAGGCTTTGTTTGTGGCTTCAAGCAAAATACCCTTAGCTGAGATATGCCTGTACTATTCACAATGAATTTATCAGCAAACATAATTGAAAATTAATTTTAAATATGATTTAAATAATAAAGCTCAATATAAAATATGTTAATCCTCGTAACAATACAACCTGAACACATTTATCCTTGAAAGAAGACAATAGACAAGTAATCAGAGACTGGAGGCTCTCTCTTACAATATCTGCATGTGAATAGCTACAGACAAAAACAACAATAATAATAACAATGGCTTTACTGTGCCAGCTCTTGACACAACTTAAGCAGCCGCAATATGTATATATAGATATTAATAACGTGATATCTGCATGTGCAACGCGTCGTATGCGCAATGCGAGCTCGTTTCTTTTAGCCCCATATGCTTACGTGTCTGCATTTGAGTAAGTGAATTGCAGAACTACCCAACGTATGTCTTTCTACCTCTATCTTACTCTCTCTCTCTCTCTTTTTCTCTGCTTAAATTAGCACATGTACGTGTCAGCATCAGACAGCATCGCGATAGCATCGCATTTGCACATGCCGAATGCAAATAGCGGCTAGTAGGGAACGAAGTACCGAGTACTAAGTACCAAGTACCTAGAACCAAGTATCCAGTATCCAGTACCAAGTATCAAACACCAAATACTAAATTCCAAATACCAACTGGCATCAAGCGCTCTTCCCTTCCTCTAACATTTTTAACAGTTTGTTCAACTATCTATTTGGCCCTTGCCATTTCCTTCTCTTTGTCAACAGCCTCCATCTACGCCACGCTGACAATTTGTATGCAGCGCCTGTTGTCGTTGAGTGTGCTCAGATTTTTACAAAATGCAAAAAAAAGATATCTCTGAATAATATAAAAAATATATGTATGTGTGAATAATTGGTGAAGTGAGCTAAAGGAGGGAGAGAGAGACAGAGAGAGAGAGAGAGAGCGAGAGAAAGAGAGAGAAAGAGCGAGGCTCAACAATATAATCATATTTACAGTCTTTCTTCACGGCGATCGAAGAGGTCTTATGCTTATTACAATAGACTTATCGTCAAAAGCACTTATTTTTGGATGAATAATCGTTGTGCGAGAGCCAGTTAGGCTCAGAGTGAGAAGCGATGAGCTTTTCTTTTCTTTTCTCTCCTTCCTCATAGCTTTTCGCTCCCTCTCCAATTGCTTGCTTATTCGAGGCAATGATATTTGCAATCATATTTGCTCTCTCTCTCTTCTCTCTCTCTCAATTTCGCTCTCTCAGTCTCTATGTCTTCCCCTCCTCTCTTTTGATATTCAATGATACTGTAACAGCTTATCGATAACAGCATCAATGTAGCGACTAGTTCTCCCCCTCTCTCTCTCTGCTGGCACTTAATTCTCAATTACCATTGGGGGGAAAAATGTTTCGCAATGCGCAAAAGTTTTCCGGCCAATAGTCTGCACAAAAAACTGAAGCTCAAATATTGTGTACAAATGGCCCGAAGTGCAAATGAGGGCCACAGCTCACACACTGCCACACGCCACACGCACCTACACATATAGACAGAGACGGAAGTAAACGAGAGTGAGAGAGCGAGAGAGATAGAAGCAATTGCTTTCGGCACTTTTGCTTTTGTATTTTGTAAATTGTGTGAATTTTAACACTTGATATTCTTTTAATGAATTATTTGCCCCACAACGTTGTTGGAATTATTTAAATTTTTCAACTATTTTGCATGGCCAAGAAATGTCTTGGACTCTGGGGGGATGTGCTGTGTGTGTGTGTATGTGTGTGTGTGTGTATGTGTGTGTGTGTATGAATAGGAAGCTGAAGCGTGCGGCATTGTCGATAGGCTGTAAAAGTCAGACGCTCACTCGCTCGCTCGTTGCTGCCCAGCTGGGTAAAAGTTTTCAAACAAATAGCTTGCAATTGAGTTATTTATTGTTCGTGTGTGTGTGTGTGTGTGTGTGTGTGTGTGTGTGTGTGTGTGTGTGTATGTGTGTGTCTGTTTGTGTGCGGCCCAGCACAAAAATGGCCAAATTACCGGTCAGACGAGCGCCTACCCTGCCCCACCAGTGCCCCAGCCACTCGCCCAACGCTTTCAACTTCTGTTTACTTCTCCTCCTGCTGCCCCTGCAGTTGTGCCTCATTTTGAAGACGCCTTTGCCGCTGGCCAATGGTCGTTTTGTTCGGCTTTGTTTTGGTGTTTTTCTTCTTCTTTTTTTTGACGAGAGGAGGGGGAGGGTGTGTTTTGTGGTTGCCACTTTTGATTGTCCTGGCCATAATATTTGTGGCTGTTGTTGCTGCCGCTGCTGCTGCTGTGCGCGTCCATTGTTATTATGTATTTGTCTATATGGCCGAACGCAATTTGCTGGTGTTCTCCGACAGCCATATATATATATTTATATATATATATATATATATATATATATATATATATATATATATATATATATATATATATATATATATATATATTTGTATATATATATAAAGTGAAATGAAACCGAAATGTAACGAAAATTAAAACAGTGAAATGTGGCTAGCGCCTGGGAAAGGCAAACAATGCGCACATGGCACACATCAGGTTCTGGCCAAAAACTGCCGCTCGATTGCCTCTTTATAACACTTGGCACAGCACTTGCCCGCCTACACACACATCTAGTGGTGCTGCGAACCACAGGAGGCGCTTTAAAAGTTCATTGTTTAGTGCATGGTTTGAGTAGATGGCCACATGACGCGCTCTCTCTGTCTCTCTTTCTCTAACTCTCTGTCCTTCTCTGTCTGTTTTGCTACAACTTATAGCAAATCCGTTTTAGCCTTCTTAGGCCACCTTAAGAAAACTTGGCCAAAAGTTTGGCAATCGTGCCGCAAGTCAAGCAACTCACGTTCAGTCAAATGTGGCCAACAGTATTGAGGCCCATTCCGTAGGCGACTTCAAAAGGATGCCAGCAGCCAAACGGCCGAGCAGCACAAATGCCTGCTATAAAACTTGCGTATTGTGTGTATTTAGCATAAATACGAATTGGCGAATCGACCGAGCCATTTAATAAACCAAAAACTCATAAATATTTGCAGCATTTTGAGTGCCTCCACAAACACTAACAATTTCCATTAAAAAACAATGAATAAATTCATAACTGTTCATATGCGTAAGATATATGTACATATCTTTGATTTGTGCACGATCATTTCAAGGATCACTAAGAACTAGAGAGTAGAACATCTCAAATCGTCTGAGAAGCGAGCTGAGTCCAAGCTTCGGCCCGGCTTTGGAATCAGCCATTGAAGCTGAGCTATAGGAACTTGACAACTATATGTGTATAGAACAAGTAAGAAAACTCTAGTCGAGACTACTCGACTAGGGGATACCCTGAACCGTGCGAAGAACTGCGATTCCTAAGAACCGCTAACATTCTCCGTTACTTTTATATCTACATATGTAGCAAGCAATACATACACACACACAGACGCACGCAAAAGAACACACACAGACGCACGCACAAGCATACAATCTGCTAACTGTGCATTATGACTCACCAGTTTCGCTGCTGCTGCAAGACGCCGATAATATGAGATATTAAATGTTTAATAACTTTTTCTAGACCAACGTTTTTGATCAAATTTGTTGGGCAAGATCATGACATTCATATGTGTGTATGTGCCAAAGCACAAGTCTCTAGTACTTGAAATACGAGATTTGGCAATTTGAGGCGAAGGGGCAATTTGAGGGCGTGGCATCCAAAATTTAACAAAAACCAAAATTGCAGAAGGCAACAAACGCGATCGAATCGTGATATACACGAACTTTCAATATCTAGCTCTAATATCTTCTGAGATCGACGCGTTCAAACATACGGACAGACGGACAGGGCTAAATCGACTCGGCTTCTCTCCCTGATCAAGAATGGGGTTTGCCACACCTCCTTCTGCCTGTTACATACATTTTAACAAAACCATTATATCCTGATTTCCCATTTTCAATGGGTTCGGGTATAAAAAGCTACAGCTCTGATACTCTTAGATGCAGGGTTTGGCATAAAAAAAAATATTTTGTGATGGACTTCGCACAAACAAAAAAACATAAATATGAAATACGAAGCTTAGCTGAAAGCAATGATTCCAGAAGGCACAATATGAAACAATTAAATTTTCAAGTTGCGGTTTAGCTGAAGTTTGTTGAATAGACATTGATAGACAAAAACAAAAGAAACTGAGCCAAAAAAGATCAAGGGGTATCTTGTGCAGATTCATCATCGACAAGACAGACATTGCTTTACTATATATGGATTTACTGCTGTATAAAATATATTACTAAATTCAAAAATTATTAAATTCTGCCTTACGCTTGAGTTTTTGGAGCAGAAATCTTAAATTTATATAGAATCAGCATCAGCAAAATGTTGGAATTTGAATTTGAGTCTCAGCAGTTCTAAGAACCGCTTTTTTGAATGAAACTTCAAAGAAAAAATGAATTTAATTGGAAAACCTATTCAAATGTTGCCAATGAACGCAGTCAGCAACTGTTCAAGCATGAGAATGTGGATGGCTCAACCGGAAAAACAGCGAAGTTTCAAGTGTGAACAGGGAATTCAGGACCATTCTCAATGTCGAAGCGATTAAATATGCTTCAATTACAAGGCGAGGGAGAGAATGGAAATAGAGAAAATTTATTTGTAAGCATTTTTATAGGAAGATTTTAAAGCCTCATCCATCATCTCATCCATGTGGCTTACTCTGGTCTTTTGAGCTCAAGTAGTGAGTGGAGTAGTGGAGCTCAATCATCTGATGTTCAGCATAGAGTGTTGTATCTAGAGTCTTTGTAATTAGAATTCTTCTTTTTTATATTTTTATATTTTTATATTTCTGACATTACCTTAACTATTACTATTACTCCTTACCATAATACTGTATAAGAAGTTATAGCTTAAAGACATACTTTTATAGACATACATATATTTCTCAACTCAAACTTTAAACTCATCTTCACTCAACTTTCAAGTATTTATAAATAATCAGGAGTTCACAATAAAAAATTATACTCTATAATGAGTCAGCGCATTCATTGAGTCTGACCTCGTGAGTGTAAATGAATATCAATCAGAGATTGAAGAATTCGTCGTAAATATGCAAAATGACGGAGAAAATTGATGGCAAATGACTTTAAATGCAAAAGGCGACGGATATATAGGGATTGTGCTGGGGCGAGCGGGCGGGCGAGCGAGCAAGGGGTCGAGGGGGCAGGGAGTAGTGAGAGAGTCACTTGCTGTCGGACAGTTTTTCGCGAGCGAAATCAACGAAATGTTAAATAAGCAAAACGTGACTTTATTCGCAAAATGATGAGGCCAGCAGCTGGGCGGACGGCACAGACGACGCAGACGTTGCAGACGGAGTACAGCGATTCAGATTCAAACGGGCCAAATGGCTGGGCAGGCAGCGACTTCTGCCAGATTCTGGCAGCTTAACACCTTTCGCTAGGCGCTGGCGTTGCTTTTTGTTGGCTTTTACGGCAGCTGACAGGCCAGAAATATATATGTATATATATACCTACCAACCATATATGTCATGCATAAATATATATGTATGTGTGTGTGTGTGCGTGAGTGTATATGTTTATGTACAGTGAAGCATGGTTGCCAAAAACTGCTGACAACATTTGCGAAATTGGGCTGCTGCTGAAACGGATGGGGTCAATGGGAAGAAGGGTGTCTGGCGCGCGGAGGCAGCGGCCCGGAGGGACTGGCGTCGGCTGCGCGGGTGCCAGCAGTGCGTCTGACAGGCTTGGTAGCATTAAAGCCACCCCGCATAGCTCACATCGATGCGCATATAAAGCCCTGCCGGCTTAGCCACCCACCCGCGACACCCGCAACTCCCCATCCCGCCAGCAGCATTGCCTGCCCGCGTTATAGGTAATTTTTTCTTATTTATTTGTGTTTTGGCAAAACCAAAGTTTGTCATAAAGTGTCAAAGTGAATTGAAAATTTCCATTTAAGCGCTGGAAATCTACAAAATCCGCCCAGAGGCGACCACAATGCCCGCACAGCAAAACCGCAGCAACAGTAGCAACAGCAACAACAGCATCAACAACAATAACAACAACGAACAAACATTGTTAACTGCGTCAAGTTGCGTTTCTGTCAAGCATAAAGCTGTGAATCTGATTGATCTAAAATGCCGATTACATTGTAAACGAATTTCAGCAAAGCGTTTCGATTCTGACAATTATTTAATCGCTGTAAGCATTAGTTGATTTGTAATTGAAAGATTTCGCTTTTATTATGGCACACAGCGAGGACAGATTGACGGCTTGACTGATATGAGGACATGCAATGAAATCTATGATATGACAAGAGCACAGCTGATGATATATAAATGAAATTAAGCTATATAATACGATTTAAGACTTTGAGTAGTGGGTAATAGTGGTAGTGTATGAAGTGAATGATTCCAGCTTAAATCACTAAAGTGCAAAGGGAAATATTTAATATAAATATGTATATTTATTTATATTTTAATTAATTTAAGAAATATAAATTTTGTACTGAAATTTTTTGAATATATAAAAAGTATTCGCATGACTTTTTCGACATATCCCATATCTTCTATTATAGGAAATTGTGGCTAATATCAGATTGATAACTCGATCCTTCTTGATCATTGAACTTGATCAAGTTCCGATCAAGTTAGTTTCAGTATTTGTATATAATCGATTTCAGACAATTCCAGTAGCTACCCATGCTAGTATATATCTATGTATAGCTTTGTAGAAAGTACTCTCCTTTATAGTACCGGGTATCTGCTAGTCGATCAGCACCTGCTCTGCGTGTACTGCTATGCCCACGTGCAGCGCTTGTTGATTAGTGCAGTTAATTGAAAAAGCCAACAAACCATAATGGAAAATCAATTCAATTTTTTCGTCTCTAATTTGACTGAATCACTTATGAACTATTTAAAAAGCACTTTGGCAAATGCATCTGCATAGAGGCGGGTAATACAGAGTTATGCATTTTTAACAAGTTGCATTCGGTCGTGTGGCCACGTGACTGAAAATTGAATTTGTGTTTCATTGGCGCTTATTCAGTTGATTGTTTTTGACCAAATTCGATGCATGGCTTAAAGGATGAGTGAGATTTTTTGTTCACCTTCCACAAAAACGAATCCCTCACACACACATATACACACACGAAGGAGGGAGTCTGGTGTGTGGCAAAAACAAAAAATTGGCTTGCTTGAGAGCAAGATACATTTGCCGGAAGAGTCCTTTGCTAGTTATATGAGCCATTGTATGCTGGTCTTGTGCTCTGGCGCTTGTCCTTGCCCCGATCCTTGGGTTCGTGTGTGCGTGTGTTGCCATGATTGATGCCCAGTTTGCGCGAGATTTCGTCTTAATGCCTTTGACAAATCCGTTAGCACAAAGCGTAGAATGACTGAGCGAAGCCCAACGGCAGCGGTTGGGGATAGCTGCAGTGGGAGGGGGTGAGGGCTGTGCAGGGGGCGTGGGCCTGGGCCTGGGCTGCTCTGTGCTTGCTGGAGACGTGGCAAAATCTTAATGACAAAAACATTGGAGCGTCAACTTTTTTCTAGTCGTTGGCCACGTCGTCCTTGTCATAGAAGCAGCCGCCGGCACAAGCGACAAGCTTTAAACTTTGTTTTCCTAGCTGATTCGCATTTCGCATTGGCCCGTGGACAAAAGAAGCGCACAGTGGTACAAGGTGCTTGTTTTGTGCCCAACAATTAATTAATATTTGCAAGTGGCCTAAGGCGTAATGTATATAAATAAATCCATGTCTTACATGATGTCACATCTGAAGCCGAGAAGAGTTGGGCTGGAGCACTTCGTCCACTTAGGGCTGAATTGAACTCTGAGCTGTTGTGGCACTCGAGAGTGTCATAGTGTCTGGTCCTTGACCCACTGTGACAGAGTCCTCCTCGAGCCGGGCACCTCAACGACAATTGACAGGCGCTGTCAGCTGGAAGCTGCTTAAAGTCCTGATATGCCCCATCGCTGAACGGAGTAAATTCCGAACAGAGTGCTTTGGACTAAAAAAAAAGAAGAAGAAAACCGAAAAAAAAAGAAAAGTTAAAAAAAAAATAAAACAATTCAAGGCCCTGTCAAGCGACGTGTGTATATGTGTGTGTGTGCTAATTTTGTTAACGGGGCTAATAGTTCAGGGCAAGGCGTTGACGGGCGTTGGCCATGTCACATGACAGGGCTAAAGCACACGGACGGAGCGTAAGGAGCGGCTGTCTGATGGGCTAAATGAGATTTTCATGCCAGCAGCTGAGAAGCAGACGCAAAATATTTGCTGAAATTTTAAGCGATAAAAGGTTGAAAGGTTCGACATTCAAGCACACATACACAGAGCGAGAGAGAGAGAGAGAGATAGAGAGAGAGAGAGGGAGAGGTACTACTAGGGGCACGCACAAGCAGCCAGACAAAGGCGCTACGAAGCACTGGGCAAGCTTAGAAGCCATGAAGATGAAGATGAACGCGTTGAGGAATTAATAAGGGAATATAAAAAGGCAACAGCAACAGAGCAATAGCTGCCATCGGAGCTGATGAAGCTGGCGATGGTAATGATAATGGTGCTGATGATGCTGACGGGCGACATAATGATGGTCATGCCAAATAGTGCACAAAATTGATGGCAGGGCGCAGCAGCGGAGGCGTGCGCCGTCAGATATGCAAATGAGCCAATGAGATTAGCCCGAAAAGCGAAATTGAAATTTGTAAACTGAACAAATGTGCGAGGTCAAAGCTATTGTTGACCCATCCGTGTTATGATCCGGCAATTGAAGGGACGAGAGACAGGCAAGGAAGTGACTGTTGGGTGCAGTTCATGATCCATTCAATGTTGAGTTCATTAAACAATTTATAGATCCATTTATATACATAATAAGGAGAGATCATGGTGTGTATGTTGAACATCCTTGTGTGAGCTGCAAGGTTTTTAGTTAAGGTGATCAGAGAGAACAAATTTCTAATCCACTATTTGTATCCTTCTGACAAACAAATATAACTTTTCGATAAATAAATTATTGGTTTCTATTGCAGTGTTCTCACATAGAGCATATGTTTCTCATGTTTGGATAATCCATTCTGTCTAGACTGCATTGGATGGTTCTGTTAATTACCCAATTACCCAATAAGGAGATGAAAGCCTCAACATTGGAGATAAAGAGACCCGATGGAGGTGGCCCTTAGTGCCAGAGGTCATGACTTGAACATCATGGCTGAATACACTTAACTGTTTAGTATTGTACTGATCTTTATTCTTCCGAGACAGGGCTTTCATAACCTGAGATTTTGCAATGCTCAAGGGTCCTCGACCTATTTTCAATGTCCACGCATGTGGCCCTCATCTATTTCTGTTCTTCTTCTAGTCATTGAGTGTGTCGGATTCATGTTTCAATTATTTCTTATAATAAAAACAACCTGTCAGCATATCCAAAACATGTTTATAAATAGAGGGCATACGAAGAGCATGCATTTGGATAGACAGATGGACAGATGCACTCAGCTTATGCTCTCTTTTTCATTGTGAACGAGTATAAAAGCTTAAATTCATTTTAGGCACCTGCCTGTAATCGCATCAAGTTGATGTTCTAACACATTGTAACGAGATACTGTAAAGGTAAAACACAGGCTGTTTTCTAGCTCTTCCAATTAGTCAGTGTAAGGCTTTCAATGGGCCTGTAATTTTTGCAAAAAAATTTATATATGGGCACATATATATATAAATATATATGTGTGTATATACATCAGCTGCAAAATATATGCATACCCTCAACGAAAATATTTTATATGTTGAATGTTTTTTTTTTACTTAGCTCTTGCAATTGCAAAATAATATTTGCTTTCTTCTGCTCCATGACATCAAAGCATTGCTCACCAGTTAATGTCCGCCTACCACAAAACTAAAGACTTGATAAATATAATCCATATTTATACTTTCCTATACTTAAATATATATATATATATATATATATATATATATATATATATATATATATATATATATATATATATATATATATATATATACTGTTGCCACATGCACTAAAACATCCTTTCTTAATGGATTCCTTATGTTCATGCCATTTAAGTTTCAAAAGACCGTTTGTTGTTTGCAATCATAGTTTTTTTTGTATTGTGAATAAGAGAGAAAAAGAGAAAGAGAGAGAGAGGAACAGAGAGAGAGAGAGAGAAATATATAGAGAAAGGGTAAAGGAGTAATAGACAGAGAGATAATGAGAGATAGATAGTTAGATTAGAGAGAGAGAGAGAGAGAGAGAGATACAGACAGAAAGAGGAAAAAGAGAGAGTAAGATCTACTTAGACTAGATCACAGATGGAGAATGTTACTGAATAGAGAGCCCCGCTTAGGCGTGCACATGTCGTTTGGGAGATTTTGTCACTTGTTGTTGTTGCTTTTGTTTTATATATTGCGGATTTAATAAAATGTACATGGAAATTAGCACAATAGTTCATCATCTTTTTAGGGTATGTTGTGGGCATGTTGGGGCTGTTGTTGCTGTTGGTGTTGTTGGCGCTAATGTTGTCGCGGCCGCTGCTGCTCGAACAAGGCGACAACAACCTATGACAGAGCCATCTTTCATGGCATATGACATAAAAAGCATAATTGATTACGCTCACACACACTCACACACACACACACACACACACACACACACACACACACACACACACACACACACACACACACACACACACACACACACACACACACACACATTCAGCGTCAATGCCCAATGACCGAAATGTCAAGTGTGTGCGCCATAGCTCAACGAACCACGCCCCCAGCGAATGGTGTAGGCATAAGTGTGACGCTGTTAGGGAACAGCACTGCCAGCTTATGATACGTCATTCAATTATGGCTCACTTAATGCGCCAAATTTGCTTTTATTAGGGCCAAAAAATTGCATCTGCCTGCGGCCCAAATGGCATTAGAGCCGTCTGTTGCCGCCCAGCAGCACAGATTGTGGCCAGATTGTCAATGGATGGGTGTGTGTGTGAGAGTGCGTGTGAATATGTCAAGTGAGTGTTTGAATCAAGTACAGTTTAAATGCTGGCCATTCACAAATATATACTAGCCGCAAAGGCAAAGCCATGCGAATGAATGTCCCTGTATGCCGATCCATTCACAATGGTGCCCAGTGCTTGGCAGAGTTATTCAGCGTGAAACGCTAAGCGATATTTGAATACCGAAATGAATAATCCAACCGATTTCTGCATGCATTTCATTCATGTTCGGCAACTATTCACACATCGCGAGCTCTTCAGGCTAAAAGCCAAGTTTATTATTTGCGGCAATGGTGTCGAAATTTATGCGAACACAGCTCGCATGCCAGCAGCACTAACTAGCCATATTCAGCGTGTCCAGCCACGCCCCCAAGGCTGCCCCTCCTCGGTCGGCTGTGGCTGGTTAACTTAGTCAACTGGCGGCAAACGTCAAACGGCTGCAATGGGCGGAAGTTGCGCGCCAACAGGAAGTGACCCCCATTATGTGTGTGTGTGTGTGTGTGTGTGAGTGTGTGCTCAGCAAAATGTTTTAATTATGTTGAAAATGTGCAAAACAATTTCTGTTTCAAGGTATGTAGTTTGCCGGCCAACCGGCTGAAGGGCGGCCGGTCGGGGAAGGGCCCATGGAGCCACATTGATGTAAAACAAAAAGTTTTTGTTTTTTTTTATTGTTTAGCTTCCGGTGCTGGGCGAACGGGCGGCCGAAATGGACGCGTGCCAATATGTGTATCCAAACACACACAAACATACATACAGACACACACACACACACGGACATGGGCTGTGTGCGGGCGCTGACTGCATGGGGGCGTGGTCGTTGTGCCGGCCAGTGTCATGCATGTTATACAAGTTTTATAACCCAGCACGAGATGACAATGCGAGCGGTAATTATTTAACTTGATTTATTTACATTTGTCAACATGGTCAGAGGCTGGGGCTGGGACTGCGCCTTGCTCTGTCCCCATCATCATCGTCCTCAGCCGCATAATGAAGCTGGCCACAATTTAATTAGAGCAACAGCTACTTCACCTGGCAGCAGCAGTTTCTCAAATGACAAAGCAAACGTCGTCGGCGTTGGGGCGCAGGGCTAGCCTCTATTTGAATACCGCTGTAAACAGCAACAGCAACAACAACAACTATTTCGCCAACATTATGTCAAGCATTCGCCAAGTGCCTCATTTTGTTTATGAAGCAAACAAAATGGCGGCCAGGACAGTCAAGTGGCACTCGGCTCTGTCAATATGAAAGAGAGAGGCGGGCGCGCGCGCGCACAGGACGTGGCAGCGGCCGTCCTCGAGCCTGGCCAAAAAGCGCTGCAGCTCGCCCCTAGCTGACCGTAAGGCCCTAACAAGCTACGCGCGAACGAGCGCTGTCCGAGCGAAAGATGCGAAAAAACGACCGAAATTCCACTATGAAATGCAGGCTAAGCTGGCTAAGATGGGCGCCCATCAAAATTAGCCATGAAATTAAGTGAGTGCATTAAACGAAACATTTGTGTGCCGCGAAGCCAGCCTCAGCTGCCAGCTGCCTGATGCCGAGAGGATATCAAACTGTAGTGGCCGAGAGGACGAGTTTAAAGTGCGATTTAAATAGTTGGAGCGCTTTCAAATTATGCCCATATCTCTTAGATAAAGCAGAACGAGAACGAGAGCACTGTGAAGGTCACGGCGGCAGAGCTCATGATGCATTGGGGTGTATCGACTAAATGATATCCTGTAATTGATAATTAACAAAATTCAAGTCTCAGAGTAATTTTATCTTAGGCATATTCGTCCCTTCATTCTGTAACCTGCTAGATATTCTCAACACTGTAAAGCGTTCAGAATGATATACTACCAGATACCTTGCTTCTATATAAACATATGAAGAGTCATCAGCTTTGATACGTTTCTGCTGCTGATTAACTTTGGTGAGCAAATTTCGGAACTCCGAGAAAGTTTTTCTATATTTTGGACAGCTAGCTCAATCTAAACATAAATTAACACAAATTATTTTAATTCTATGTAGATACCGAGCACACAATAGATAGCTCAGACGACGAAAAATAGCATATAATTATCACGGATAAAATTTAAACCTATATTTGATATGTGTGAAGTGAAAATCGTATCCAATAACTCTTGAGCGCGGCTTTGTCGGTTGCTTCTGCTAGTTCTAGTGTATCAGTAATCAGACGTTCGGACTGCATATCAAGTTATGCAGTTTGGGTAAGGATCTACTCTTTCAAGATATTTATAGTTCTGTCTCCCATTTTTTGCAGGTCAAGGTCTCGCTCGATATCCCTTGGTATCACCTTAAGTGCTCTTGCCTAAAGAACATGCAGCTTATTTAGCTGACATATAACAGGCCACAGAAATGCTTTACAAGACTTTAAAATAATTAAATGTATATCTTTAGGAGAATTATTCAATCGCTGAACAGCTCAACTTAACCGATATATAAGTACATATATACGAATACTTTTCAGAATCACAGGAACTTTCACATATCAAAGAGTTTCGCATTTTTTTGAATGCTATAAAATAATAATATTGATTACATATTTATATTTTCTGGCTAGCCCTCTGTCATTTCTATAAATCTTTCTACACAACGAGCCAACTCATTGTTTTTTCAACAGCCTTTTTCAATGGGTATTTGGCTGTATAAAAGAAAGCTCTCATCTTTTTATAGTTTCACATTCGGTTTTCACTTTCGGCTTGAGTTTGAGTATGATTTGAGTTCTCTCATGACATATGGCCGCATTATGCCGACAATCCAACGGCTTATATACAGATATATATATATATATATATATATATATATATATATATATATATATATATATATATATATATATGTATGTATGTATTTTTGTATGTATATAAACATTATAAATACAAGAGCATTATGAGCAAATGCGAAAATGCGGCGTAACTGGCGCAGAGTGCGTATAAGCAATATATTTTAAAGCAACCCCCAAACAGAAGCGAAAAGAAATGTGGGACAGACAAGGAAACACACAAATCACAGCAGTGGCAGCCTCAGCTTCAGCATCTGCAGCAGCTGTGACAGAAATCAACTGCCAAGGCGTTGGCGAAGTCAGACAGGCTAAGACTATAACTGAGACGGGGAGATAGGGCTGAGAAATGGGTAATAGGGAACTAGGATCTGGGAACAACTGGTGTATTAGTGGGCAACCTGGCAGCTGGGACGCGTGTCACCTACATGCCACAGTTGTTGTTGTTGCTGTTAGGCTTGTTGTTGTTGTCGCCTTGCCAGACGCAGTTATCGCAAAATAGTCTGTGTGTGCGTTGCGAGAGAGAATTGCAGGCCACAAAAAATTGCAGAAGACATTGCAAGGCAACTGCTGCGAGCTGCGAACTGCGAACTGCTGACAAGGACAACGTGCCACACGGGGGCGCACGCACAAGGGCACGCGAAAGGAGGGCGAGGCCGACGGCGAGTGCGAGGGTGAGGGCGAGGACACACGGCTGCGGCACGGCAATCGAAGAGGCAGCCAACTGCTGCAAAATAAGTAGACAATGAGCCAAAATGGCAGCCAAAAGCGAAACGAAAGCGACCGTAAAGCAAAAACCGAAAGGATAACGCTGCAAAAATGCGACAGTGCAAAAAAAAATAAAGTGGCTAACATTAAAGAGGCGCACAGCAAAATGGCAAACGCCAAACGGCAAGGACAACACCCTAGGGGGCGTGGCCCTGGCTTTGGAAAGCAGCACCAAACGGAAGAGTTAATAATAAAGCTAAAATAGATAGAGATAGAGATCGAGATAGAGATAGGAATAGAGATAGAGATAGAGATATAGATAGAGTTAGATATAGAGATAGAAATAGAAATAGATATAGAGATAGATATAGAGATAGAGATAGGGATAGGGATAGGGATAGGGATAGGGATAGGGATAGAGATAGCGATAGATATAGATATAGAGATAGAGATAGGGATAGAGATTGAGATATAGATAGAGTTAGATATAGAGATAGAGTTAGAAATAGATATAGAGATAGATATAGAGATAGAGATAGGGATAGAGATAGAGAAAGGGATAGGGATAGGGACAGAGATAGAGATAGATACAGAGATTGAGATATAGATAGAGTTAGATATAGAAATAGAGTTAGAAATAGATATAGATATAGAGATAGAGATAGAGATAGAGATAGGGTTAGAGATAGAGTTAGAGTTAGATATAGAGATAGAGTTAGAAATTGATATAGAGATATATATAGAGATAGAGATAGATATAGAGATAGATATAGAGATAGAGATAGGAATAGAGATTGAGATATAGATAGAGTTGGATATAGAGATAGAGTTAGAAATAGATATAGAGATAGATATAGAGATAGAGATAGGGATAGGGATAGAGATAGAGATAGATATAGAGATAGATATAGAGATAGAGATAGGGATAGAGATAGGGATAGAGATTGAGATATAGATAGAGTTGGATATAGAGATAGAGTTAGAAATAGATATAGAGATAGATATAGAGATAGAGATAGGGATAGGGATAGGGATAGGGATAGGGATAGGGATAGAGATAGATATAGATATAAAGATAGAGATAGGGATAGAGATTGAGATATAGATAGAGTTAGATATAGAGATAGAGTTAGAAATAGATATAGAGATAGATATAGAGATAGAGATAGGGATAGGGATAGAGATAGAGAAAGGGATAGGGATAGGGACAGAGATAGAGATAGATACAGAGATTGAGATATAGATAGAGTTAGATATAGAAATAGAGTTAGAAATAGATATAGAGATAGATATAGAGATAGAGATAGAGATAGAGATAGGGATAGAGATAGAGTTAGATATAGAGATAGAGTTAGAAATCGATATAGAGATATATATAGAGATAGATATAGAGATAGAGATAGGGATAGACATTGAGATATAGATAGAGTTGGATATAGAGATAGAGTTAGAAATAGATATAGAGATAGATATAGAGATAGAGATAGGGATAGGGATAGGGATAGAGATAGAGATAGATATAGAGATAGATATAGAGATAGAGATAGGGATAGAGATTGAGATATAGATAGAGTTGGATATAGAGATAGAGTTAGAAATAGATATAGAGATAGATATAGAGATAGAGATAGGGATAGGGATAGGGATAGGGATAGGGATAGAGATAGAGATAGAGATAGAGATAGAGATAGATATAGAGATAGAGATAAAGATGAAGACAGAGATAGAGATATTGTGGGTGGGAGGTGGACGTGTGTAGCCTAGCAAATAGTGATGCTCAATTTGAAATGTTGATGTCGTTGATTATGTTGATGACGCAGCAACAACAATGGCAACGGCAGACGGAGCAGCAGCAATCGTCCAACTAGAAATGCCGAGCACATTGTTAACCCCACTTCATTGGGAATGCTAATCGCACTCATTACACAAAATATGCATGTAATAATAGCGAAATCAGCACCAGCAGCAGCGAATGAGATACTGCGAGCAGCTCAAAGACGAGACGAGAATTTCTCTTGTCTTATACACAGCGAGAAAATGGGTAGTTCGAGCTGAACGCAACTCAAAAACTTGGTTTGAGCTGCACAAATCCAGAATTCCAGTATTGTTTTCAGTTCAGATATTATTTGGCGACATTTATGTCTGTATTAAAATAATGTGATTCCTGATCTAATAATTTGTATTGATAATATTGCCGATGCAGACAATATTGGGCGGAAATTGAAACTCATTCAATAAATATTTAATTTATTACAGCTTTCTTTCATATGCTAAAGAGACAGAGTATCTAAAGCATCGTCCCTTCAATCTTTGAGCTTTTATAAACTTTTCTACATATCCAGTGAATCCAAGATATCAAAACCAATATCTATTCAAGACCTATCAACATCATTCATTTAGATTCGAGTAACTGAAATCTTATCTTAGACTATTAGATTGGGACTCTTTCTGAAAGTTTTATGGCAAATGAATCGCCAGAAATGAATAGCGAAGGCTTTTCACAAGTTTTTCTAAAGCCCTGTCTGGCAAAGACAAAAAAGGATGTCAGCTTCCCAGCTGATACCCATTAGTCAATCAGTAAAAGCTCTTTTATGAATACAGATCAAGCTAGATGAAACTTTGTCCACAAAATTGCTTGGCTGACGGCACAGGCGATTCATCAAATATTAAGCGTTGCAAGTTGCATGAATAAATTGCTATGCCCAGCGCGGCGCGGCGCGACGTTTCATGGCCTACAATAAAAGCGGCACCAGCAGCAGCAGCAGCAACAACAACAACAACAGCAATATGACGGCGCATACATTGTTGCTGTTGGGGTCGTGCCTCTTTGACTGGCATGCCGCGAGCGCCGCCTAATGAGCGCTCATAATGAGCGGCGACGTAAAGAGAGAGGGCCAAAGGTTGAGAGGATGTCGGGTGGAAGGTTGTGTGGGCCAAACCCTGGTGACTGGGGAGCTGTCATGACTGGTGAATGACTGGCACTGGCTAGGGGCCCAGCGTATGACTGGGTGGTTGAGAAGCTTTCATTGTTGCGCTGCTAACGGAAGTTGTCAGCCGCCGCTGACGAAAAATCGAATTTTTCGCTTTCTCAATTTTCGTCTTTTTTTTTTTTTGCTTTTTTCGCCTTTTTCTTCGCAATGCATTTAATATGAAAAGACAACAGGCGAGGATAGGAACAGGTCAGGACAAGCGAAAGCGAAGCCTTGCGCTGTCAACCAAGCAGCGAGCAGTGAGGCAGCAGCCTCTGAGGCAGCCAGTCAGGCACGCAAGGACAATGCCCAAGCGAGCGTCTTAAACGCTGTCAACGTTGGCTTTTTGCTTCAAGTGCCAGGCAAGCACGTTGAGCAGTACGGGAATGGGGCTGACGAACGAGGACATGAACGTGAACGTGAGCCGGAATGGGACCGGGAACGGGAACGAGAGTAGGAGCGGGAGCGGGAGCGGGCATGGGAATGGGAATGGCAGAAATACGAACAAGAATGAGCTGGAAGATGAGCTTGAGAATGGGAATAGCAACTAGGAATAGGAGGTGGGGCCGTATACATAGCCAAGCCAAGGCGAAAGGTGCCCCCGGGCGCAGTTGCCTGTACAGCGTCTCCCAGCGCCTGCCTTCTGCGATATTTTTCTTTTTAGGCAACGGCTGCTTAAATTGACACTTGGCATCTTTTGTTGCATCAAAACGTGTCGTCGTAGCCATAGTCTTCTCTGCGCTCGCATCATGCCACCTGGCTGGCTGGCTGCCTGACTGGTTGGCTGCCTGACTGGCTGCAGGCCACTATGGGGCTTCTTTTAAATATTTGACAGCTCGTGGAAGGCCGTTGCTTTGGCAGCTGGGCTGGCAGCGGGGTCGCGTTTCCCGACCACGACGTCGACTACGACGCCACGTTGCATGCATGACATTTTCCCAAATTACTTCCGAAATGCTTTTCACGCCTCCAATGCTCATTTCACAGCGGGCTGGGCCGGGGCGTAGGCGAGGCTGAGTCAACTTTAAGGGCATCGCTTGCCATACGATAATTAAATTGTAAAACTGTCTGGCAACGCCGACAGTTGATCGGCTCTTTAAGCTGCAATTAAGATCAAGTTAAAAGTGTTTGCACTCGATTGTCGCCTAGCGCCACCCACTCGCCGACTTACTCACCCACTCACCCACTATTTGCCCGCTTTGACGTATATTTGCGAATCGTAAATCTTGTGTAAATGATGTGAAATATCCAGCCAAATGAACATTTGATACTCCTGAGCTGGGGCTGGGGCGAGCTGCCATTTTCATCTAGGCTATATCAAAGGGCAATTAAGTCGGGGGATTAGGGCCCGCTCAGCCCCGAATTATAAATTAAATTATGCGTAACAATGGCTAAGGTAACTGACTGCCCGCATGTCATTGGCAAGCGGGCGAGAAAAAGCCCCGCCATAAGCCCAAAAGCGCCTTTGAGCCACGTAAACAAATTGAAATTCACAAAATGTTTATGAGCCTGGAACAATTTTTCATTTTTTAATATATTTATTCTCATATTTTTAATTTGTTTTCTTTTTTCGCCCTATTTCTCTCTTTCTCCCTTTTGTCATCTATATGTATATATTTCGTTGTGCTGTCGCCAAACAATTCAATTTGAGCCCAAAAAGAAACGCAAAATGATAATTAAAATGAATTTGCATAAGAAAATGTTGAACAACTAGACGAGCAAAGGACAAGCGGGAAAGATTATTTGCCTCAAACGAAACTCGGAATACCCTTAACTATAATCATAGACTGAGTGCTGTCAAAAATTTACAATTCCAGAGACTAGTTTGCATAAGGACAGCTCAGACAGGCAGTTGGACAGAGAGAGAGAGAGAGAGAGAGAGAGAGAGAGACGATGTCAGCTTTGACTCGACTAAAGATCAACTTCAGAGCACAACAAAATGTGGGGTAATTGCCAGCCCGTGAATTAGACTTTCCAATGGGTTATTTAAGCCACTGAAAGAGAATCTGAAATTAGATTATTCCCACTTTTATATACATACTATAACAGATGCTTCTCGCATCTGAAAGGGCTACTAGTTCACTTGCATACACTTTTGAAAATATATGTATATTACTCTTGTCTCTCGCTTTCACAATCTCTCACCCTGACCTACGCCTCTCTTTTGGGCATTCTCGATATTTTAATCACATTTTTATTTAGTACAGTCCCAAGCTTGTTGACTCAGTCATGTAGATCTGCTCAGTCAAATTGTCAAACAGGATTATGATATCCTTGGCAATGAGGGTATAAAAACGCAAAGTGGACCGAGTGATGCCCGAAAGCAGCTCATTTGAAATTTCCACAAACTTTGGCAGCAACAACACCAAAAAACAAGAAAAGCAACTGAATAAGCAACGGCACAGAAAGCTTCCAAAATACTCTGTAACAATAAAAGCGACAAATAACTTGGAGGATATGCCTGTGGTAGTTCTAGCTGAGCCAGGTCTATGGCAACTTTATCTGTTGGAGGTCTAGGAGTGGCTCTGTGGCTCTACCTGTAACAGCTTCAGCTGTAACTGGTCTAGTTGAGGCAACTCCACCTACGTAAGCTCTAGCTAAGGCCGGTCTTGTCTTAGTTGCTCTGTCTATGGCAGGTCTCTTGCTGCCCACAGTGTAAGCAGGGTATTGGGCAGTCGACCATGGTCTGCTTTTGGCTATTTTGGAATCTTATAGTGACCTTTTATAAGCAAATCTCGTTAATTCTTGCGAAATTTGTTCGTCTCGAACAACAATAAAAGAAATATTTTTAATAACAAACAACAATTATATAGCACTAATTAATCTGCTTTCTTCTCGTTTGCAGCGCAAGGGAAAAGTTGAAAGCCAAGAAGGGCCAGCAGAGAATGAAACAAAGGCCAGGACAGCGGGCATCAACAGGAGAAGCAGCAACAGCAGCAACTGCAGCACAGGCAACACTTGGCCAGCAAAAAGCGAAAACCCATTTAAAGAATTTTAATCGAATACTGCCACGAAACAAATATATGTATTTACAAGATATATATACACAGAATAAATAGAAACAAAAAACAAAAGTAAAATATATATGCGTATAAATATATATGTTGTAGAGAAGTAATAGATATACGTATAAATATATACAATTAAATGAATATGCAACTAATTTAACTGAGGACTTACCGACGACAATTGAAGGCAACGACGACGGCTCAGCACTATGCAGTATGGGCATAAACCTGGTAAATCGTTGGAAATCATGTGACAATGGAAATGAAGTTCTAATAAACATGTAAATAAATGCTGCCAAATAACAACTACTGAAATGCATGTAACGCAAAAAACGACAACCAAATCCAGAAAGAGAAGCTTGCAACAGACAACAAATGCAACAACTGCAACAGCTGCAACAACAGCAATTGCAATAACGACGACAGATATAACAAGCAACATTATTAACCAGCTCTGTTCACAACAGTAACAGCAGCAACAACAAGGTCGCTGCCACGCCCAGAACGCCCTCGACACCAGCGCGCAGAGGGAAATGAGATGAAGTGGTTTCAAGTGACCATAGATATGATTCTTGTGCTTTCATTTATATCAAGTAAGTGCCGCATACTCGTATTTATTAACTACAGCTCCCCCTCCGCCTGATCCGGCTCTCGTCGGCGCTCGTCTCTCGACGATGGCAACAGTGTGAGCAAACCTCGACCCAATCCCAAAAATTCGACCCCCTCGAATGCCTCGAGTGCCAACTCAAACAAAGCCAAAGGCAAAGTACTCGAAGCACAAAAAACAATCGCCTGACATTGCTCTGGCAACATTCTCGTTTCAATTCGGGGGCTGTCCATTCAGTCACTCGAGTGATTCAAGTCGGGATCTTCACGGGCGGACGAGGACGGCACAGGGTTGCTCGCTTTCACTGGGCTTTTATGCTAGCAACCTGAAGCTGGACTACTAACCCACAAAGCATTGCACACTTATAGTTGGACGCCATCGACTGCCTTAATGCTCGCTCGTGGCTCGAAAATGTTTCAGTTTATGCAAAAATAAGATCAATTGTGGTCCATCTACCAAAGTTGATTTCACAAATTCCACAATTTCACAATTCCACAAAGCCAATATGCCCATTTCATTGCGTGAGCGGGCATAAAAATGATTCCTGCTTCGGTTTTCAGTTTGAATCAACTAACTTCTCCCTGCCTCAATGCCTTGGCTTGTGTAACTGTTATTGCGCAGCTAACTACAAAGCATATCTCCTTGATTGACATGGCAACAGCACTAGTCGAAACAATTATTTCTTCTCCCTCCATATTTAGGCTTGTCATTTGTCATTCAAGAAGAAGAAGAAGAAGAAGCCAACTTAAATTACAAAAATTGTGTGGGACATAAATAAAAAACTTTTGATTTGAGAAACTCTAAGTAGAAAAGTAGATGAGTGCCCATAGAAGCTTCTGTTTCTGGTCCTACTTTAGCAGATAGAGAGAGAAAGCGAGAGGGTGAGAGAGATGTGTTTACTCTGTCACATCTGACTAAATCATCTATGCTCCTTTGGTCATCTTCTGTCACGTTTGATGGGAAACTTGATTTTGGTCGTCTTAGCTTCTTTATATTTAAGAGAAGAATTATATCAGAGATCAAGAGTAATGAAACACACAAGAAAAAAAATATAACATATAATCGGCGATGATAATCATTCTTTTATAAACATGAATGCGCATACGAGTGCCCGCTCTTCGTTGGTATTCTGCGCACGCACACGCGCTTATTCACATATTATTTGGCACTTGAGATGGACGAGCCGAGGCAGTCGAGTGGATGCAGGGCATTGGCGGATTAGGAGACATGTTGTCTGGACGCATACGAAATGGAAAGTGCAAATGAAATCGAGTTTTGGGCGTTGGACGTGGCCAACTAACAGCTAAGAGCTAACAGCCAACAGCTGACAGCTCGCAGCTCGCAGCAGCAAGGACAATGCCAGCTAACAGCAGGATATACAGACAGACGACGGGCAGACACAAACGACACGCCTCCGACTCGATTGTGGACGGTCTCCGACTCGGACACGGACGCAGACTCGGACTCGGGCTCCGACTCGGACTTGGTCGCTTTGCCAGCGTCAGTATTTAGCAGCATCCATGAAATGAGGCCGCAGCTGTGCCAAGTTAACATTTTGTCTGCCTGCACAGACGGAAACTAGCACAAGGCAGCCACGCCCACACACCCACTCACACACACACACACACATGCAGCTAACCACCCACACACACACGCACACACTGACCCCATGCCTGGCCCGGTCGGACGACGCCTCCTCCTCTGTGCGTGTCGTCGATTTGATTTTTATTTTTTTTATGAGCGTCGCGTCGCCAAGGCCGGCATCGCAGTTGACACCGCAGGCGCTGCTGGCGTCGCTGCCAGCGCTGCGCTTAATGGCGCGGCAACATTTGTGGCTAGCACGAGAGGGCAGCTGAAACCGAATCTGCAACCGACACCAAAACCCAAGCCCAAACCTAAACCTAAAACTGAAACAAAAACTGAAACAGAAACAGAAGCCGAAACTGAAGCTGAAGCTGGACTGCAATTAAAGGCAATCCCTTGCCTTGAGGCCAGCCAAAAAGGAGCCGAAGGACCTGAAGCTAACGCGAATTTATGTACATGAGCTCGAGCTTACGTCTGCCTGTTTGTTCTCGCATCGTAAATAAAAATGCAAAAGTCTTCATAAATCTTGAATATATGCGTTTGCGCTCGTGGGTTTTCACCTCTTTGTTTTTTGCCCCGAAACGGAAAATGCAGTTGATTCGTTATGCTGAATATTGAAATTTACTAGTATATATATATAAGAAAAGGCAGAAATGCGGAGAAAAGCGATAAAATCAGAAAGGAGAAGAAGGAGAGAGATGCGAAGAGAAGAAAGTGGAAGATTTGGGAAGATTTGAGCAGAAGAAATGGGAAGATAAGGGAAGAAATAACGAATAAGAAGAAGAAAAGGAATGAATAAAATAAAAGAAGAAATAAACTGAGACGAAAAAGAAGAATTGATGAAAAAAGAGAAGAAAGCCAAAATACAAGTGAAATGAGAAAAAATAAAAACGAGAGGAATAAATCAAAGAAGAAAAGATAATATAGGAGAAGAAAACATATGAAAGAAAGAATTGAGAAGAAATGAAAAGAAATGAGAAACGAAGAAACTTGAGGAAAAGTGAAGAAAAGATAAATAAATAAACTATATAGAAGAAATAAATGAACTATATAGAAGAAATACTTTTGATTCTTTGTAGTCAGATCAATTTGTTGCAGCTTTGTATCTCTATATCTCTATAGGCTAGTTAGCTAAAAACCTTTACTAACTAGTGAGCCTTTAAGGCAGCATATAAGTGCATCTTTAATCTAGACTTCTTTATTCCAGGTTATATTATACTCAACATTATTTAATTCTACAATACTTGATGTAATCTTTGCAGCCTTTGCAATAACCCAGATAACTAAGTGCGAACTAGTTTGGCTGCACTCCCAGTCTATCCCCTAATATGCAGCTAACTATTTTTGTTAGTTAGAAATATATTTGTAAGCTTTCTTTTTTTACTTTTCATACTCATATCCTTATTGGGCTTAGCTTTTACCTTTATGAAAACTGACTTTTCTATTTGTTTTAATATGTGGAGCTGACTTATTGCACCCACTGTACAGAGACACACTTCAATTGAGTCTAACTCAGTTGCAAGCCCACAGAATGGACTCTGTAGCTCTCGGCAAGCCGTCAGGCTGTCCAACAGTCTATCAATCACTCAGTCTGGCCATGTCGAACAGCTATAGTTACAGATTTACAGCTTGTAAGACTGATCGACTGATGGGCTTGGCTCATTTTTAGTTTTGGTGTGGATTGGTGTGGACAGAGTATTTGAGCATTTCATCAACATTCTTGTTGATTTGCTGCTGTTGGTGTTGTTGGTAGGGGATATTAGCATTCGATGCGCTGCGTTTCACACACTTTGGCACATTTGGCGCGGCTAGAGCGAGCGAACGAATTTCTTTCGATTTAAAAAGCCATAAATTCATGGAGCACATGAAAAGCTGCTTGCAGCTTCGCATCTTCGGGCTGGCAATCGAAATCTCGGCAGCAGCGCCCAAAGGCAGGCAACACAATTTTTCATGTCATCATTTCGGCTGCCCAGCAGACACCGCAGCAAACATAAATAAATAGCACTAAAGCACGCTATACATAGACCAAGCCAGAGAGAGAGAGAGAGAGAGAGAGAGAGAAAGAGAGAGAGACAGAGAGGGGCAGAGCGGGAGGAAGGAAGGTAGGGGGAGCAGGACGCATCAATAGCTGCTGCAAATGGCTGCTAATGCAGCAGCAACAACTGCAGCAATTTTTACAACGTCGCCGTCAGTTGCCACGCTCCAGTTTCCGCTTTGTGGCCATTAAACGAGCACACATACAGAGAGAGAGAGGGAGAGAGAGAGAGAGAGAGAGAGAGAGAGAGAGAGAGGGGGGGAGAGGGAAAGAGAGAGATAGACACACACATATACATGCAGTTGTAGGGATTGCAATTTCTAGGTGAGGAGATGCAAGTAACGCCCTTAACAGCATCAGCAGCCAGACGACAACTCAGAGCAATTTTCCACTGCCGCTGGCGACGTTTTTCTTCTTCGCTTTTTTCTTTCTCTCAATGGCTACACTGCACAACAAGGGGTTCTTACTTACGCTTTGACATATCGCAGACAAAAGTCACTTGCAAGTCAAAGCCCACACTGGAGCGGAATTTAGATAAGAGCCAAAGATCACGCACAGCTTCTAAGCTGAAGGCCAACAAAAAGATTGACTTGCTCAATTCATGTTATTAACTTCATTGTTTAATTAACAATAAAAAGGTATAGAAGGTGAGCTGGCTGTGTGTTATTATTTAAAAGGAAGACCTGCTCAGATCAGTCATCGCCTTGCTAACCTTACTCAGAACTCTTTGGTTACAGATTGTGCTCAAAGAAAACCAAAGGTAGCTTCACAAGCTTCTTTTTTCCACTGCGAGCTTTCTTTAGGAGCGTCTCTCTAATTGTGTATATAAAGAAGCTCTGTATAGAGTAGCAATCGCGTCGGGCATAGCTTCATTTTGAAATAGTTCATTAATAAATAAATTACCTCTTCAGCTACAGTCAAAACACAAAACATATTCCATTTTAAGATAAGCTTACGTTATAAGTCCCATTCACTACATAATGAAACCGAAGAAGCGAATGCATAGCTTAGCTTAACTTTCCTTAGAGACTCGATACAGAATCATAGTTTCTCCCTTGAAGCAAGTGTTTAACTATGTATATCTACTTATCCAGTCCAAGAAAGTCTTCTCTTAATGCAGACCAAATATTAAAAACTTCATCATTAGATTTACCCTCACTGTCATCTCAGTGTATGGTAGTGTATGTGTAATTCGTATACGTAGTCTTTCGCTTTCGCTGTATTTCATTTCTTCAGCATGCATGTGGATGGGGGGTGGGGTTGGGTGTGCTGTGGGTGGATGGCTGGCTGCGGGATATGGTGTAATTTGCGCACTCAGCTCCCCCTCGTCCATTTGTAATGCAATTGCCACGCCCTGCGGCTGCACTTACGTGGCGCTAATATAGAAAAGTGAAGTGCTACGACGACGCCACTTGCAAAATGGGGCGTGCCACAGACTCGAACGGCCAAAAGCACCAACACGCCCACTTTTGTAGCACAGTGGCAGTGCGACAAATTCATTGCAGTCGGCGTCGCAGTCGAAGTCGAAGTCCAAGTCGAAGTCTGCAATGTCTGCAGCGTTGTCTTCATGGCCACCATCGATGTTGTTGTTGTTGTTGTTGTTGTTGTCATTGTCGTCTGCCTGCTTCAAGTGCAGCAAGTATCAGAATTTGGGTCGCTTGCGTCGCGACGTCGCAATTTTTGGCATGATTCATGAGCGCAGCAGCAGAAACACTAGAACCAGCTCACAAAAACTGAGTGAGAGAGCGAGAGCGAGAGCGAAAGTGAGAGGGAAATAGAGATAAACGCACTTGCAACGTGCCACCTAACTTTGTGGCACAACATGGCAATGCTCTAACCACAATGCCCAACAATCGAAGCATTTGCGTTAACTTTATGTGCTCGCTATGAAGTGGCAACGGGCGAGTGGAAGGAAGCGTATTCTCGAGGACTAAGTGGCCAGCAATCTCCATCCGATGTATGCGGACTACCAAATGTGCAGCGTGGTGGCTTTGTATCTAGGCTAAGACCCACTCTCTCTTGCATACTCTTTCATTCAAGAGTTCTCTTAGATGTTGGATTCCTAGACTTTGCCTTTACCCAATTCAGTAATATACATATATGTATGTATGTATGTCCTTAACCTCGCTGAGTATCCAATTCTCTCTCATTTAATCTCATATTATTTATGCAGCTCACTCCTACTCGGCTAAGTAAATCAGGCCGAAAGAGCACAGCTTTTCTCATCACCTGTGCTATTATTAAGGGAAATGCATTAAAATTTCCACACGAAAACTCTGGCAGGCGAGTTTCTGAGGCGAAAGTGAAAATCGTGGGCAAAGTCAATGCACAAACTTTGCGCAGCAGCAAGAGTCAAGCTGGGAGGGGAGAGCACAACAACAGCAGCAGCCATTGGGGCATGCAACGCCAAAGGGAACGCCACAAAACTCTCTCCCCATCACTCCCTCGCCCCTTCCTCTCACTCCTCAATTACCGGCCTACTTGTGTCATTGAAATGTGATCAGCGATGTCGTCGCTGTCGACTTTCACGGCCAAATTTGAATTGATGTTGCTGCCAGTGTGTGTGTGTGTGTGTGTGTGAGTGTGAGTGTGTGTGTGTGTGTGTGTGTGTGTGTGTGTGTGTGTGTGAGTGTGTGCAGTTGCATAAACTTTGCTTCAACATTTACCCGACTTAGTTTGTTAGCCAGCGAACGCAAAAGCTATTGAAAACTTTTAGCGCTTAAGTACTCTGGCAACTCCCCCTCTTCCTCACCCCCTCCTCCACTTACTCTTTCGCTTGCTCTTGCTCTTTCTCTTTGAATGCCCCCACATTCTCGCACTCTCTTTAATAAACTTTTCAAATGCATGATTGATGATGTTGCTACAGCCTGCCACCTGCAGCCCCAGCCCCTACCACAGCACCAGCGCCAGCTCCCAACCCCAACTATAAGCTCTCTGACCTCTGTTGAAAAGTTTTGCGCCGTTTTGTAAACGCGAGTCGCATACCACAGCCAGAGTTGCCAACACGCGCTAATTGTTGTTTGAAAATGCGCCAATGTAATTACACAAATGAAAATGCATTGAGCCACATGAAACGACTGTGTGTGTGGGTCGAGAGAGAAAGGGGAGGAGAACTAAACGAATTGCCATTCGATTTGTATGTTATTTACTGCTATGTTGCGGCCGCTTCTGCCGCTGGCAGATTGAATTGAGTCAAGTTGGAATGCACGAATGCTCTTTGATATACAATAAGTGCCGGCTCGGCACCCTTTTGGCCTGCGAGCCGGCAATAGCTGGCCCAGCACTGACTGCTGAAAGTCATTAGACGGCCAGCCACTTGACCAATGATATCCCCCCACACATATCGGTTTCGCCTAATTACGTAGTCAGTCCCCTGGCAATTGACTCCATAATCGAGGCTGACACTCGAACAAAGCTCGAGCAATTAGAGATTACCTAATTGCTCAGCCTCGCCTGAAATATCTCTTCTTTCTTTTATTTCAAATTTATTTACTTATCGGTTTTCCCCTCAGCTCAGTGTGCGACAACTCTTTCCTTCCTCGCCTTGGCTTATTTGATTTACTGCCGCCGAAGCTAGTAAATTATTATTATTCAAAAATATTTTATTACAATTTATTACAGTCATAAACAATCGCAAATATCAAATAAATTGACGGTGAAATTGTATGAAATTTATTTATAGTTCTTTTATATGCAGCATCAATCCTCAAAAGGAATAGAGGATATTCATAATCATTTGGAATACATTCATCAATTTCTATAGCTTGCTTCAAGTTTGTTGAACTAAATTTTGGGTTGAACTTGATAGTAAATCAAAGTAAGGCCATAAGACATAAATATGTAATAATATATAGATATCAACATTACCAACAATTTATGTCTGGGAAAATCTTAGATAACTGTTTAGTTGATGAGTTGAGATCATGACATTTTGACTCGAGTTGCTGTATAGAAATATTATATACATATTATATATACATATATATATATATATATATATATATATATATATATATATATATATATATATGAGAACAGATCTCAGAACAAACTTGGGTCATGCAAAGCAGTTATCAGTAATATTAGGATATCACAGTATCATAACATGAGCTTGGCTGTAGTTATGAAAAGCACAAAAAATTATCAATCGTCAAAGAGTGCTATAGCTGTTTGCTTGGATAATACTGAAGGCAAATCTTGTACTGCTTCCATTTAAATTAGCCCGAATAGATATCACGATCTCGTGACTTAATTTCCCCTTAGACATACATTATATCAGGTATCAATACTTGATTTACAGTTCAGTTTACCATTACCATTACTATCATGTTAAGATATATTATAAGTAACAGTATCTGAAATATATACAATACCCAAAAAATATTTAAAAGTCATACATATTTGAGATTTGAGACTAAAGCTGCGACTTAGCTGAGGGTCCCACTCAGTTAGAGTATCTCGAACCCATCGCATTCTCTGCTGAGTGCCTGAGTGTGGGTGGCGAAATTAGATTAGTTTTGTTTGTTTGGCCAGTGCAAATTACATTTCGAGTAACATTTTGAAAGCAATTGTGTTATTTTTGGTATTTGGCATTTGGTATTTGGCTTTTGGCTTTAAGTTGCATGCAACATTGTGCGCGAATTGTTGCATGTTCACCAGCTGCAGCAGCAATGCAGCCAAACACTTTAACCATCAGTCCCCCACCAGCAGCCAGGCGGCTACCATTTGGGCGGTTCGGCCTGGCATAAAATTAGGTTATGCGCTGTGCCGCTTTGGGCTGGGCTGAGTTGGGATGTGGGGGCAGCTGGGTGGCCTGGGTGGCACACAGGACATTTGACGACGCGGCCAGTGCGTTTTGATAAATGAAGCTGTTGTCTGTTTGTGTCGCTGCTGCCTCCACTGGCTGGCCAAATGAGCCCAGGCGCTGCGCCGCGCCCCCCGCCTCAGCCATTTGGACAATTTTAAGACCCGGCAATAGAATTGCAATGCCACTGAGGAAGTATGACAAACCGCAAAAGGAAGACAGCTCTCGGCGAAAAAAAGGAAGAGAAGTTTCGCTGTTGCAGTCGGTCATAAGCGACTGCGCGCTGCTCGCTCGGAAACAAACCCATTAACAGCAAACTGTTGGCCTTTAAGAACTTCAAGACAAGTTACCAGAATGGGGCAAAAAGTTGCCTCGATTGAAAAGTCAAATTGTTCTGCGACGAATGCAAAAACCAAATATACTCTACTCAAGCCAAAGAGGAACGAGAAATATATGATGCAGCTGCAAGCGCTGCGACGGAAATGACAAAAACGAGCTCTGCCCGCGACTGTGACTGTGACTGCGACTGCGGCGCTGGCAGCGCTGCTTTTAAGAGCAAGTGAAATTTGCATTTATCTTCAAGTTGAGTTTCCTTTTAGCTCGCACGCTGTCTGCTTATTTATTTAGCTTCTTTTTTTCGACACAGCTCACCCAAGCACACAGCTCACACCCAGCCACACCCACACACACTCGCTCACTCGCTGATTGCAGCTGAAATATGTGTTGACTGCTTTTAGGCTGGGTTTATGCCATTTTCGCCTAAGCACTGTGGCAAGTGTGTCGCCCGTCGCAAGTGTGCAAATGCAGCAAGTTGTCATGCCTTCGACACACGCCCTCGCGCCGCTCCACCGCCACGTGTAATCCTTGCAGTATGCAGCATGCATTTTTCATGTTGCGACAACACGGCTGGCCGCCACCAAGCAGCACTTATACAGAGAGAGCGCAGAGCAGAGGACAGCGAGCAGAGTCAACCATGCTCGCCCGCCGGGCTGGGCATCCTGCGGCATGCCGTGCAACTGCTAGGTCGCCCTTTGTTGTTTTAACCTGTGCATAATTTGATGACAGCATCAGCAGCAGGAGCAAGAGAAGGAGCAGCAGCAAGAGTACTGTCCGCAAAATTATGAGCGAATCTTTGGCCAAAGCTAGCCAAACTCCAACCGAAACTCTAAAAGGATTATAACAGTTGACGAGCGCAGGAGTCGGAGCAGTTGGCTTGCTGCAGGTGCTTCGAGCAGACAGTTACATTACACAGGTTGGCCCTAACGTGGCGGTTTCTATAATTTAATTTAATTTAATCTCTACTCATTTTGCGCCAAGCTGCAGCCGTCTCCACCTTTCGCCAAAAATCTTCGCCAGGTATAGCCACAGGCCCCCACAACTCACAGCCAACAAATGTGGCTGGTGCCGAGGCTGCTGCTGGGGCTGCTGCACTCGTCGTCCCTTAGGGGCTCATGCATATTCAAGGAGCATTTCATGAACTCATAAGCACGCCACTCACACCACCAGCACTGGCACCTGTTTCAAAATCAGTCCACTGACTCGACTTGCTCGACTACAGAGTACCCTGTAGACAGCTTCGATCCAATATGTTTATAGTCTAAGATATACATAGATGTGATTCCCGATTAATCATTCAGCTAACGAGAGAAATAGTTCTCAAAGCTAAAATTATTATTATTTCAGTATGTTTTCCTATTGCACAAATTTTAAATTTCGATGCTCGACAGGCAAACTTGAGTCACTAGAGAAAGCAGCTCGTAGCATTGGGCAAATACCAATTACATTTGCATTAGGTATAGTAGCTAGCATACCTCATTGGGAGTTTGCTGCGGTGAGGGTATAGAGAGCAAGGAGCCCTGTGAGTAGACCAGACCAAGGTGTTGGACTGGCTGCTGACTGTCGGTTGCCTGTTTTCAACTGCTGTCCGGGGCGATGGCCCTACTTTGGTTGCTTGGTAGGTCGGTTGGTCGGTTGGTTGGTTGGTTGGTTGGTTGGTTGGTTGGCTGTCTTTGTCCTTGCATTGATCAATGTTGACATTGACGCATTGCCACAACAACAGCAGCAACAACAGCAATTGAGAGCAACGGCTTAAGTAATGATAGCAGCTCAAGCGATGTCCCCTGCTGATGCTTATTGATCGATGATGAAGGCGAGTCGCATCCGACGACGAGTGGCCGTGGCAATTGTACATTGACAATGACAATGACATTGGCAAACAATTACGAGCATTATTGGCTTGATATGCCAAGCAGCACGCCTACGCCAGCCAACAGCCATCAGCCAACAGCCGTCAGCCATCAGCCGTCAGCCAACAGGCAAGAGCCAAGAGCCACCCACAGCCGCACACACATCAAAGATACTTTTGGAAATGTCAGGGAAACGATTTGCTCATCTTGCATTATGAATAATGCCATAAAACATCTTACACATAAGATTGAGCAGATACACTTACATTTGCATACTTGTGTGTGCTGCTGACACCCTGAGATACAATTACGGATACAGATACATTCGCAGCGAGAGCGTCTCCGGCTGGCTGACTGCGCACTAAGTGACATTTGGAATTCTGTATCTGTATCCGTATCTGTATCTGTATCTGTATCTGTATCTGTATCTGTATCTGTATCTGTATCTGTATCTGTATCTGTATCTGTATCTGTATCTGTATCTGTATCCGTATCTGTATCTGTATCTGTATCTGTATCTGTATCTGTATCCGTATCTGTATCTGTATCTGTATCTGTATCTGTATCTGTATCTGTATCTGTATCTGTATCTGTATCTGTATCTGTATCTGTATCTGTATCTGTATCTGTATCTGTATCTGTATCTGTATCTGTATCTGTATCTGTATCTGTATCTGTATCTGTATCTGTATCTGTATCTGTATCTGTATCTGTATCTGTATCTGTATCTGTATCTGTATCTGTATCTGTATCTGTATCTGTATCTGTATCTGTATCTGTATCTGTATCTGTATCTGTATCTGTATCTGTATCTGTATCTGTATCTGTATCTGTATCTGTATCTGTATCTGTATCTGTATCTGTATCTGTATCTGTATCTGTATCTGTATCTGTATCTGTATCTGTATCTGTATCTGTATCTGTATCTGTATCTGTATCTGTATCTGTATCTGTATCTGTATCTGTATCTGTATCTGTATCTGTATCTGTATCTGTATCTGTATCTGTATCTGTATCTGTATCTGTATCTGTATCTGTATCTGTATCTGTATCTGTATCTGTATCTGTATCTGTATCTGTATCTGTATCTGTATCTGTATCTGTATCTGTATCTGTATCTGTATCTGTATCTGTATCTGTATCTGTATCTGTATCTGTATCTGTATCTGTATCTGTATCTGTATCTGTATCTGTATCTGTATCTGAATCTGTATCTGTATCTGTATCTGTATCTGAATCTGTATCTGTATCTCTGTCTTTATCTGTATCTCTGTCTTTATCTGTATCTGTATCTGTATCTGTATCTGTATCTGTATCTGTATCTGTATCTGTATCTATCTCTATCTTTATCTTTATCTTTATCTTTATCTTTACTTATATATACATATATCTATATATATATATACATATCTACATCTGTCGCTGATATGAAGGAAATTAAGTCTGCTATCTGTATCTCCTGCTGCATAGGTATTTCTATATGTATCTATAGCTTTTTCTATAACTACATCTGTTGCTGATGTGAAGGAAATTGACGCTGCTAGATGCACAGATACTTTACGCCTGATATGCTTCGCATTTTTATGCACCACAAAGTACGCGATAGGTGGAACTCGGTGCGTGGCTTGCCAAGGGGCTGGGGCAGTCATAATGCTTAAAGCTTAAGTTGGGGGTTGGAGGTACGACAGAGACATCTGCCATTTGTATTTGTTTATCAAAGCGCGAACTTTTCTCTCTGAGTTGCTGTACAAATTTGTTAGCAGTTGCACTTCAGAGCAGTTTCTCTGTGTGTGTGTGTGTGTGTGTGTGTGTGTGTGTGTGTGTGTGTGTTTACTCCTGTGTGTGTGCTCTTGTATTTACTACTTTATATCTTGTAGAGCGCATATTATAGTTTACAACTTGCCTCTTTTTGTCATGTCAGCTGAATTTGCACACTGCGCTGCAAGTTTGTTGTGCTTGTGCACGTCGTCATTATACCCGACGTCATTCAGTCAGCCGCACGGAGAGGGGAACGTTGAATGTGCACCCACGGCACGGATTGGGGTCAGCCTTAAATGCGATCTGTCAGGGCACAACAAATGCACTTCTAATTGATCCATTCAGGTGTTAATGGCAGAGCTTCTTGACCCGCATACCCAACCGTCAACTGCGCCTGAATTTGGCGAGCAGCTGCTCGAGCTCTTTTCGCAGCTTTTCTCCATTTGCCAACTGGGCTGCACTCTGCTGGGCTGGGCCCGGCTGGTCTCTGACAGGAGCCATTCGATTGCCATTAGCTGGCTAAATTGGCATCAAGCTCCGGCTTTAACGAGCCATTGATTTTGAGACATACTTGCAGCTGCACTTAACAGTCTATAGCCTGGCAATAGCTTCTCATTTGTCTCAGCATACATGCTCCCTCTCTCTCTCTCTCTCTCTCTCTCTCTCTCTCTCTCTCCCTCTCTCTCTCCCTCTCTCTCAGTCACTCTTTATTTACCTGACAGCCATAGCCGCTGACTCACTAACCGCAACACTTAACGCAACCACACACACACACACTCACACACATTGTTTTCTCAATGGTTTTCGCGCTTGGCAATAACCGCCAATTGCTCATTTGTCTTCCGGACACTTGCGTGTGCGGCATTTAAAAGCCGCAAAGTGCGCGGCATGTCTAACGGTACAAACAAATCAATTTGCCATAATCATCAAGTAAAACACACACACACACACGCACGCACAACAGGAGAGCAGCTTTCCACACACCTAGCTGAAGCTGCTCCACATCGCCAATTCGCCCTCATCGTGTGCTTCTGGGAGCTGCTGAGTGACAGCCAGCTCGCTGCTCGGCCAGCACTTCGATGCGTGCACACAGTCAATGCAATCACATACACGTACACACACTCACATATCGTTTGAGAAGTGAATTGGCCCTTTTCCGTTCAGGCAACGACACGAATTCGCAATTAAGTGATTTTATGGTCGCGTATTTCAATTTATTGCCAATCGGGCGTGCCTAACCTCCAGCCATACCCAGGCCCCTCCGCCTACACACTGTTGACATATATATGTATATGTATATACATATGTACATGTGTGTGTGTCTGTGTGGGTATTGAGCGCACCACTGCACCACACAGTTTTTTTAACATTTAGAAATATTAGATTTATTGGCTGCACACACACATACACAGAGACACACACGCACGCTTCTCTTCTTCTTTGCTGTCAATGGCTGCACTTCCTTTTCCGCCAACCACTCACCAGCATACACATATGTATGTCTCAGCGCCTGTGAGCGTGTGCGTTATCTTGTCAGGGAGCAGAACGACTTGATTACGTTGTCATTGCCAGCTAAACTCTCGCAGTGGCTCACTCCGGCTTGACCCGTGCGCCCACGCATCTGTTCATAAATGCATCGCCTGTCTGTTACCTGTCACTGGCAATTATCCAATTAGCCAATAAAACTGCATTGCGCCCACCCCCGACTGAACTGCACCACTCCCTGATTGCCATCGATGGACCATCAAAGGAGTACAAGCAACAGCAGAAAATATAATTAAATAAAATCTCACATGCAGACGAGATCAACAAATAAATATTCAATAAGCGTTTTCAATTTGCCAAGAGTTGAAATCATCGATAAGAGATGCCAAAAGCTGTTCTCAACTTCGATACTTATCGATATTGTGAAAATGGTCACATTGATCAGCTTGTTGCAAATTCGAAATAATAATTATTCTAAGTCCAATTTTCTTTAGTCTCCAATTTCGATTTCAACTCGACTTAAGCTGGGCTTATCGATAACTTTGGGGCACAGCTAGCATTACATATAAATTAGAATAATTATAACAGGCGTACCTGCCAAAAAACAAATGTTAAGGATAAAAGATAAATGCGCTATAGAGTCTCTGACAACAAGCAGCAAATAAATTCACAAATACGTCAAAAAAAAAAAAACAGCTAGCACTATGAGTTCAAATCTACAATTTATTTTTAAGTCTTAATTGTTGACTCGATATAGCGGACAGTATGTGAACGAAACTTTCTCTACCAGAAATCTATGCAAACAGCTAACAATATTATCGATCAAAAGCGATCAAAAGCGCTACATAAATGAAGTTCTAAAGCTTATTTCAGTGAAATTCAAATGAACGACTCGACAAATAGACATGAAATTGCAGTCGGACATTTAGGCCTTAAGATCGATTAATTTCGATACTTATCGATTTCAGCTAATGGCTACAATCTTGCTACTTTTACAGCGTCCCCAAATCGATCAATGTCAATAACGCACGTCATTTCATAATGTTCATCGATCTTAGTTTGGCGCTCATAAATTCAGTATTATGTTTGCTTTCAAGCTCATTCCCATTCCCGCTTTCCCACATTCCCCCACTCATCCAGTCCCAGTTCCTAATGGCATTCGCATTGCCGACAAATTCACATTTGTGATTCGTACTCGTATATTGTTTCAAGTCGACATTCATTCATTTGCTTTTCTTTGTTGTATTTGCGGGCTCATCAATTCAACGGAACATACTTTATTCCAGCTCATCCATAATTCAGCCATCAGTCCGTTTGCCTTAGTTATTGAAATTTATGGAACTTTTTATGCTATGCCCGAATGCATTCAACATTTTTTCGTACTTCAACTTTAATAAAAGGAGAATCTCTCTATGTGTGTGTGTGTGTGTGGTGTTTGTGTGTGGCGTCGAACTAACGACTTTCTTGCGAAAAGAACGCATAGTTTGTATGGGATATATGTTCGGGCAATCAAGTGCTCGTCACTAGGAAAACTTTTACTAAGTCTAGTTGTAGCTGGGCCCCCAGAGGGTTTCACTGACTCAAGCCGAGTATTCTTCTAACATTTTGCCATTGATAATGTGTAAGCATGCTGAGCTCATGCAAGCTCGACTGACAGATACCCTATGTGGAGCACCAAAGGAACTTTAATTGATGACGATGATTTTTTATTGTAGCTGAATGAAAAAACTAGTTACATCGTATTTATAGATCTCTTTAATATTCATGAAGCAACCTTTTCTGGCACTTTATTGGCAGCAGGGTATAGAGTATAAAAATGGGAGCCAGCTGCTGCTGCTGCTGCTTGCAACGCATAAATGCTAAAAGTGTTTCATGTTTTTCGCGTGTCAATGATGGCACCCACACACACGCGAACACACACATACGTGTGCGCTTTTACGCACATTAGCAGCGTTGCCTGGTGGCTGGTCTCTTCGCAGTGGGCGTGTCACTGGCTGGCATGAACACACAAGTTCAATATGTGCGCCCTCGACTCGTTAGAGAAATGCTTTAACTATGCGAGCGATAGAATTGATGCTCGCTTCTCTCTCTCCCCCTTTCTCTCTCTCTCTCTCTCTCTCTCTCTCTCTCTCTCCCTCTCTCCCGCTCTTTCTCTGCATGTGCGTGTCTGAAATGTTTTCTACATCCGCTTCGGTTATGACTCTCTGTCCGTTGGTATCGGCAGCCGCCCTATGGCGCACATTAGCGCGATGCCGGGAGCGGAATCAAGCGAGAAGTTCCGGATACAGCTAGAGCTCGCTATCAGCCGTACCGCTCGTACCCCATCTGGCAGCAGTCGCCTGCTCGGCTTCAGTTCCTGCGCTCATCAAAGCGTTGTCATTAGAAACTTTTGCTGCGTGACGATTTGAGGCAAGGGCCAACATTTTGACACATTGGCAAGAAGGCGTTAGCAGGCCAGGGGCCTGAGGGATGGAAACTTGTCTCGTTTTTGACGCATGGCCATAAAAAATGATGATGGGGATCATGCTCGTGCTTAAGCTCAATTCATCAGCCAGGACGGTACACCTACGACAACAAGGACGATGACGACGACGACGACCAATGCGATAGCCCGTAAAAGGATAGTAGAGAAAAGTGCGCTACCAAGTGGAGGATGGCCAGGCAGGCAGATAGTTGATGGGCGTCACTGACACTCGACAAAAATATATATATTGCCATTTAAGCTCCGGACGCATTTACGGCATTTACAGGTATCAAGCAGGGATCTGACGTGGAACAATCGGACAGCTCCTGGACCAGAGTTTCAGCCTGATGGCCGTTGAATGGACCACAGATTGAAAAACGGAAGCGTCCAGAGTGAATGAGTGATTGCATTCGATTGCATTTGAAAGCCAGCCGATGGCAGCTACAATCCGTATTCACATAGATCGGATGCGGCTATAACTGCGATAACTGCAAAAGAGAAAAACTGAAAAAGCGGACAACAAATTGCAGCTGCGAATGCAGGTTCACTCTATTGATGCAAAAGCAATTTAATAACAGTATTTTCCATATGAATATACTAAATACATATGTACATACATATATTTGACATGTTAATTTGCTGAATCAACAATGTAATTTTGATTACCATGAGCTAGTTTAGGCCGAGTGAGGGAGAATTGAAAGCGTTTCAATTAACAAATCTCATAAATTGCTTGGTGCATGTGGAACACAAACAAAATTGGCGATAATTCAATGAATGGAAACACACATGAAATATTCAAAATTAGATGACGAGTGTTTGGCCAAATTAGCAAGTGAATAAGTGATTATTACAAGGCGTAAATCTCTCAGTTTTTGGATAGTTGAACCTAATTGTAACTAAAACAAAACATAGCATAAAATATTTAATAGTATTATATATATGTATGTCGTGTCGCCATAATATTACGACGTGATTTTCTGAAATGAATAGAAAAATTCAGTTTTCTAAATTAAATTTGCTTATGGTATTAAAAGTATTAGTGCAAGGCTCAGAGCGTGCACTCTTAAGTCACTGTCAGTACACAAGAAGATTGTGAAAAGCAGCACAAAAAGAAGTCGTTGCGAAAGTACAAAATTAGAATGGAAGGCGACTAAATGAAAAAGAAAAAATCTATGCTCAAAGGTCAATGAAGTACGCACGCTTCTCAATAGCATAATTTTCATTGATTGCACAGAGGAATAGAATTTGGTAAGCCAGAAACAGAGTATACGCCCAAACTAAACTAAAGCCCTAAACTTAAGTCATCACCACAGGTTTTCGATTGAGGTGCTCAAAAAGAAATACTCTTAAGCTCAAATCGAATCTTTCTTTAAATGTTGATCAAGTGCCTGAGACAGAAGACTTGTCAAACGATATGCATTCATGAGTCTGGGATGGACAGAGAGAAGTACTCAACGTAAGTCGTTTCGGATCTAATCTGTTAAAGCATTTGCTCGAACAGGTAAAAAAAGAATAACGAAATGGTAAAGTTCTGCTGATACAGGTGTCCGTCAGTTCCGTCAATTTCAATCATTCCATTCAATCGGTGTGTCCTGCCGGAAATCAGCTTGGTCAGCGCTCGATTGGCAGCTGCGCGAATGCAGATTGTTGCATTCTTTTGGCTAACAGCCGACTGTCCCGCCGTTCCCCAGGTCGCCCTCAATCGCCGCTGCCACGTGCAAATTATTCATATTTTTTGCTGCTTGCCAATTTACGCTTTATGCTTCGCAATTTGTTGTTGCTTTGCATGGTCAACAGGGCTGCGAGTGGGAATGGGAATCGGAATGGGCGTGGGAATGGGAATGCGAATGGAACGTGTTTGGGTTCCCCAATGCGCTGCCTCGCCGACTCTTGACAATGGCCACCTAGTGCTCCGAACAGCACCTTGCGGCCGCCGCAGCGTGGCACATGCCGCAGCTGTGAGGGCTTATGCACTCGACGCATGTTGACGAATGCAGTAAGGAACAACGACAGCAACAACAACTACTGCGACAACAACAACTTTGTCAACCACAATCGCAATCGCAATTGCACTGCACATGGCCAGAAGGCGAGACCCCAACGCCCCCCGTCCCGCCCACATTCCACCATTGTTCGACGCAGTGTTTTATTATTCATTCGCCCCGTTTGCGTCTCCCATTGCAGTTGCTGTAGCTACTGCGCTGCAGTTGCTGTTGCTGTGGCTGTTGCTGTTGGTGCCACAAATTCCTGCTCTTTTTTAGCCAGTTATCATGCACATGTATTCACAATAATTGCGTGTAAATTTCAAGCGTTTAAAAAGTCAGCGCACAATCGTTGGAAAAACAAAAACACGCTTGTATGCTCCACTTAAGAGTGCTCGTTTATGAGATGCCCGTACCTTCCCCTATCTTTGTGTTATATAATATTGTTAACATACGTCCTTAATTTAATTGGATGAGGCAGTGAGAGATAGATATACTGAGATGGCAGCTAAGATACAAGCTAAGACTGAGACTAAAACACACTGAAACTAAGACTGACACTGAGACAGACTCTGACTCTGAGGCTAAGATTGACGCTGATACAGAAGAGTTTCATTAGAATAACACAGAATTTATTTTCAAAGTGCATACAGATCAAATGGCATTGCATTAGAATTAGCAGCTCCTCACTTGGCTGCTCAGGATCCTTATGAATCATGCAGCGTAGTTAGCTGGCATATATAAGGAGAATACATCCATGCGAAACAGCATAATATTTTTGAGTGAGCTGCGTAAAAACAATATAGAAAAAAGTTTTAACCAATCTGCAATCCAAATTTTAAGTTCTTGGCATTCCTTGCCCTCTCTCTGTCACATGACGATTTTCAAAAGACAACTCGTTAACAGGAACTGCCATTGCCATTCATTCCTCTGTTGGCAGCACCCAGCAGCCACCTGCCCATAGTGACTGCAGCGTGGCCTTGTCTGCCCGTGCTAACGTTTTGTTGTTAAGCCATTGGAATTTATGGCGTTGTTTACACAAAAATTGCATTCGCCTTGCAGTTGAGTAAACACACGACTCGCCAACAAGAAGAAGAAGAAGAGGAAACAGAAGAAGCCGAGGCAGCATCCAAAGCAGAGACAGCGAACAACCAAAGCTACACTGAGTACAAAAACCAAAAAGAAGTAATGCACAGCTGACCGACTAGAAGATACCCTGTGTTCTTCTGTAATTTCAATGAACATGGATTTATTCTGCTGTGGCACTTAGGGGGACAGACGAGGATCGTAAGGAATCCTTTGGCTGCACAGCAACTAAATCTAAGGTCCAAGCCAGCTTCAGTCAGACGTAGCTATATAGAGTCGCCCTTTGATGTTAATCAGAAATACATATTCTGTCTATTTGGCACTCCAATCTAGCCTTGCCCCACCAATTTGTGCAGGCTAAAGGGTATGGCAGGAGGAGAGCGCAAAAAGAAAAAACAATTTGGCAAGTCAAATTGAAAGAGCTGCGTTCCAGCGTTTCAGAATATCAAAATTTTCAGCTAACGGCATCCTTAATGAATGCCAATTACTGCTGAAGGACCTGCAACTCGATTATGTTAGTAAAAATGCAGAAAAAGAGGAAAATGAAAAAGAAAACCGATTTAAATAACGAGTATTTTCAATTGCTCGCAATGAACTGAAGGACTAACAACAACCGAAGTTAACTCGAGCAGAAGGTGTGCATACTTTAGATCCTTGGCCAGCTTCTGGCTGTGGCTGTTGAAAGGCGCTGAGCTGAAAGCCGCTGTACTATAGAGCGTATACGCAATGTGTATTAATTATTACAATGTTCCCACACACACACACACGCACACACACTCACGCGCACGCACACCCATTCACATAAATTTCAAATAACCATATCGTATAATTATATAAGCTGCACAACGACCCAAATGTGCGATGCCCAAGCATTAAGAAGACAACGAGGAAGAAGAGAAAGAGACAGAGAGAGAGAGAGAGAGAGAGAGGCAGAGAGAGAGAGAGAGATAGAGAGATAACTTTGGATTGTGGAAATGGGCAAAGAGACGTCCGACTACAGCCATGTTGCTGTCATTTGTGGGTCGCCAACAACGAAATTGCATTTAGGTGTAGCCAAGAACTGTCAGCCAAGAACAAACAAAGAATCCGAATCGGACAACAGAACCTTGCCAAAAACTCGAATAGGACTGCTAACTAATTACAAATTGAGATCAGAGATGAGAGTCGGAATCGGAATTGGAATCATAGTAGCTTAGCTATGATTAAGCAGCTCAAGTGGAAGAGCAATGTGCAACGGCACAGTGGGACCTCACTATAGTAGAAGAAACCATATTTCATACAGAGTTCAGCGGATTTGACTAACATATATAATAATATAAATATACATATATCAAATATACATTTATCAAACATATACCAAATGTAATTAAGAAGAGGATATAATCAATTTGAATCAATGAATATTTCAGTCACAGTTCGCCTAGACTACGACTAAGCCCAGGAGTCCAATTTGCAGAGGGAACCGAGGCACCTTTTGTTATCAGGTCCTCTGCTGAACTCGTACGAATTACCTAATAAGCTCTCCAATGCTGGGTTCATACATATTCGAAATGCGAAACCTTTGAAGTCAGGCCAAATGCGAAATGCTGAACTAATTAGAATTTGAGAGCTGCGACGGCGACTGTAATCGGATTTGGTCAGTGTGTCAGGCAGAAGAAATTAAATTGTTCGCCTGGCTTTTGTCTATTAACACAATAAGCCAAAGACATTATGTAGTGTGTGTGTAAACGATGTGTACACGTAGTTATATATACATATATACGTGTGTATAAATATAATTTTGTGTGTCTGTGTCTGTGTATAATAATTTGTCACGATAAATGTGCGACACGCAAAGCAATCATAAAATGTGCTTTTTGGTTACCTTAATGTGATTGTCAGGCCACATGTAAGCATTGAAAGCAGTCAATTAGCACTAACACAGACGCACACACTTGCAGACACACGCGCACACATAGGCAGCTGAAATGTGCTATATAAAGTATACGGCATGTGTGCCCAAAACGGCAGGCGACAAAAGCGGTCGCCGCAAAGGTCCGTTTAACTTAACGTTTCCCACGCGAGCGACAACGGTGTTAACCCACAAACACAGACACACACCCACACCCACATACACCTTGACAAAGTGAATGGGTAAACGGGCAAGTTGTTGGCTAAGAGCATTCCAAGCAGGCTGCTTGGCCAGTAGCACTGCGGTCTTAAAGTAGACAATGGATTGATGTTGCTCCAGAGAGGCATAAAGTGTGCCACAAAAAAATACAGGTAGTTAATTTTTAACAGACTCCAGCGATCGGACAGACAGGCAGACAGACGGACGCACTTTCATTTTCGCTCAACACTTGGCAACAAACGTCGGCCGACTCAAAGTTCAAAGCTAGCTAAAATTTATAAAGCTCACGCCCATTGGCACTAATTGCTGGCAGCGCTGTGGCGCGTGTGTCGTGCACATCCCGGCCTCTGGCTCGGTCTGTGTTGGCCTGTGTGAGTGCGGGAACTGCAGGTGCCTCTTAATGATGCAGGAAATGAGTTAATGCGCCCATCAGGCCCACCAACGACGTCTGTCAGCCGGGCCTGGACACCAGCTCAGTCAACCATTTACGTCACCCCACTCAGCGCATGCAAAGCGAGCCTGGCTGATTGGTATCCGTGGCCCCAACAACAGCAGATGTTATATTGTCGCCAATGTCATTAGAAGGAAGCGCTCACTAATCAGCTTATCATTATTACATTGACGGAGTGTGGGCCGACCAGACGGCGTAGCGCAATAAAAATCCTTGTATTGAGGCCTAAGCGCATTAGGATAGTTTGCCAGTCTTAGTCAACGCAATTCACAATACACAGCAAATGTGGGCCAACAGGTCGAACCTCGAATACACTTCACATTTATAGACTGCCTTTTGCCTGTAAAAGTGGAAAAGCCGTGTTAATTTGGGAAACATTTCATTATGAATTTCAATAAAAACTTAAGTCATATTTGGCCCATTTGAATCTGCGATGCGATGCTTTTATTCAGTTAAGTCCGTTCGATAAGAGACGAATGAATTTGAACTCCACTTTTAGCGATCAGTTGTAATTCAATTAAATAACATCGATATTTACTCCAATCGATAGTTTCTCCCATCAATAGCTTAAAAAGTATCGATAGCTCGATCGTCTTAACGGCAAATGCCTTTGGAAAAAAAAACAAAGTTTCATTAAAAAATATATAATAGGAAAATAATAGATCAACTTATTTATCTAAGTAATCTAATTTAAAACCAAATGAGACGATAATCAACAAAATTCGAGAATCTATCGCAAGCATAAATGTCCATCAATAGTATCGATTATGCTCTCGACGGTCTTAACAGCGCTTTTAACTGCTGGTATGAATGCATTTTTAATGTATTCAAAGCTTTTTGTTGTTGATTGAATATAGATTTAGATATCTGCATATTCTCATGCATTCGTGGTCGCTCTTTACACATCAGTCCTGTACTTCTACCTTACCGCTTTACCCTCTCTTTCATCAAACAGTTCAGTGGCTAAGAAGCATTTTTGTAATATAAAGAAATTTTGATGAATTGCAGAAATTTGCTCTAAAAAAAGTTATCAGTCTGCAATAGCTTTTATATAGTTATATTCATGTATATAATCATAGATAAAAATATTATATTACCATTGATTCACAATTTTTGAATGCGAACGTCTTGTTGGGCCATTAAAAGAGGAGTTTTGTTACTCTCGCTTAATGGGCGGCGCAAGCTGCGATGTATTTATGACATGCCCAGCGACAGGGTATTATAACAGTCGGACGTAAAATAAATCAATTAAAAGATTTCGGGTTTTTCGGGACGGCCGCGCATCGGAATAAGCCAAAAGCAAAGCTAATTAGTAAAGTCCACAGGGAGCTGACAGTTGGAGAGACGTCGGCGGGGGCGAGGGCTGGGGCTGAGCTGGGTCTGTGTCCGTATCGGGGTTTGGGTGTGGGCGTGGCTGGTCAAGCATATTGTGATGCCATTATCAGCGTATCATTAATTTAATGTGTGGCACATTAATTGCCGCATTGCGCATACACAGCAATACGCGCTGCAAGTGGAAACGGCGAATGGCAGCGGAAATGGAAATCAGAATGAGAGAACGAAGCTGAGAGTGGAAAGTGGAGACAGAATGCGGAGAGTGAGCCGGCGAGCTGTCGGCCAGAGATAGCTGATAAGAATAATAGGCATAATAATGCGAACTGGCCAGATTTCTAAACCATATTAATTGGATGACTTTGTGTGTTTTTGTATTCAGGCAGCACAGCGAATCCGGATGCTAAGCGACTCTACGACGATCTGCTCAGCAACTACAACAAACTCGTGCGTCCCGTGGTCAACGTCACGGATGCGCTCACGGTGCGCATCAAACTGAAGCTATCGCAACTGATTGATGTCAATCTGAAGAACCAAATTATGACCACCAACCTATGGGTGGAGCAATCCTGGTACGACTACAAACTCAAATGGGAGCCCAAGGAATATGGCGGCGTCGAAATGCTGCACGTGCCCTCCGATCACATCTGGCGGCCGGACATTGTCCTCTACAACAAGTAAGTAGCCCCATTTGCTAGCTAAGAGCTGACTTTAATACCAAACATTTTAATCCCAATCCCGAAAACAGCGCCGATGGAAACTTCGAGGTGACGCTGGCCACAAAGGCGACACTGAACTACACAGGACGCGTGGAATGGCGGCCGCCGGCCATTTATAAGAGCTCCTGCGAGATCGATGTCGAGTACTTTCCCTTTGACGAGCAAACCTGCGTCATGAAGTTCGGCAGCTGGACATACGATGGATTCCAGGTAATTTAACTTCGATCAATTGAATCATTCCTTTACTGGAGAAAGAGAGAACCGACTTACTATCCTATGAAATTCTGTTTCTTCATATCTTCATATGTGTTTTGACTCCTATACATCAAATTTGGGCTAGCGTATGCCTAAAAATCTATCGATAATGAGATGGGTTATCGAATATATGTTATTTTTATAGATTTAAGACTTAATTCTCTACCTTTTGTAGCTTAAAAGATAGAGATCATGCGGAAGGACATCACGATTATGACAATATACCAACTTTCTGAAGCTATAGATATTAGCTAGGTTTCTCCTATGTATTATTTATATTGTGCATAAAGTAACATTTGTGAAAACCTCTGATTTGTAACGTTACGAGGTTGTTAGGAGTATTTTACTGTTGAAGAAAGGAGACTGAACGTCTGTCCCCAAGTTTGAGTTTTGGGTTATATATATATATATAATTTACTCCTCCTAGCTTCATATTCCACCACAATACCAATCTCTTTGGGGTATAAAAATAAACGATAAACTACACCTGCTTATTTCAAGTCTAGCCTTTGACGAGCGAACAAACGAATCGACTCAAGTCCTGACTAGGAATATATAAGTTCGGTCTCCGCCCCGCCTCTTACAAAGCCAATGCTCGCTCGGAGTCTATGCAAATATCGTTAAATTCCGTTGGTTACTTTCATTCAGGACACGATTTTATTATACGAGTTGTAATCGAGATAAAATGTAGAAGAATTATCAAGCTCATAGAGCGAGAAGTGAAAAGAGAGAAGAATAAGCAGAAGAGAGAAGGAAACAAAGTTTGGCTTCTCTATGCTATTTGCACTTTGGAAATTGGGCTCCCGTGGATGAGTTCTCCGGCAGGAGCGGATCCTGCGGCTGGTTTAGTGGCTATAAACCCAAATTCGCTCATAATTCGTTGTTGTGGCATAGAATTTCTCGCATTTTATGGGCGCACAGAGGAACGAGCTGCATAAAATTGTCTCTGGCGATTTGAAAGCACAAACGGGAGAGAGTGAAGGCGGCGGGCAGAAGGCATTTGTGTAAACAAATATAGAACAGGCCGAGCCAAGGGACAATGAGGTGGCTTGACACCTGTCGGCAATAATAAAGACAGACACGGAGAGGAGCGACAGCTGAGGCCTCGTAAAAGGCGCTGTGCAGGCGGCTGCAGCTGGCGCTGCCTTGTGCGCTGCGGTCGTACATGGGATATGAGACATCAGGCATCAGCTAGCTTGGGCCATGTGCCCTGTGGTATGTGGCGTGGGGGGAGGGGCGTGGAGCATGGGACATGGGGCAATAGGGGCTGGCGTTAATGTTGCCACCCGCCAGCGACTTGGCAGCTAATGAAGTGGCATTAGAGCGGCATTCACAGCTTGCTGCGACTTTGCAGCTTAGCGCAAATGAGCCGACAAATGGCCCGCAGCTCTTGACGGCAGCGCCAGCAACTCTTTTAGCCAGGCTCTGCTGCCTCTTGGTTAACCGCACATGCGGTGCTCGGCATTGGCGCCCATAAAAAAGTCGCACTGCATGTGCAATACCTGTCCTTGCCGCAGGCGTAATGTTGCCCCGGCTTTAATCAAATCTTGTTACCCTCAATGATGCCAGTCTGTTCAACAAGCTAATGTGTGTATGCGAGTGTGTGTGTGTGGGGGGGAAGGGGGGTAGTTATGCAATTCTCTTAGTTGAGGCGAAGCAAATTGCTGCTAGTTGTTACGTAATGCAACTTGCAGAACTGCTGTTAATTTGCATAGCTCACAACCGTCAATCACACACAGACACACACACACACAAACACACACAGAGAGAGAGTGAAGTACGCACGCATAGCAGCGCCCACTTTTTGCAGCATACTTTGCGGCGCGCAATGCGTTGAGCAGACGAAGCAGCAGTAAAGGTGAGCTAGATAATGAAGCAAAATGTATGCGAAAGCAAGAAGCCACGGGAGAAGCTGAGTGAAAAGACCACGAAAATAAGCAGAAGAGCCTATTGGCACAGTGGCAAAAAACCAAGTGAGAGGCAATGAAATATTGTAATAGTATGAGATTGAGAATAATCATCAAGAACAGAGCGAAACGGAGGTGAGGAGCAAAGCTCACAGAAGGAAAACAAAAAGTAAAGTAAGCTCAGATACAGCAAGGTAAGAAGATAGAACTAGTTTAATTTATTGCGCGCAGCAAAGCAGAACTAAAGCTAGAAGCTCAGCGAAAAGCCAAGCGAGAAGTTAAACGAGAAGCAAATGGAGAGCAAAAGTTAGAAGCTCAGCTCTTAAGTGAGAAGCAATGCGAAAAGATAGTAAGAGGCAAAGTGTAAAACAAAGCGAGAAGCTCAGTGATAAGTCAAACCAGACGCAAAGCGAAAAGTGGAGGAGGCTAACGAAGCGGGATGCAAATTGAGAGCAAATGGGATAAGCTCAGTCAGATGAAAAACAAACAGAAAAAAGAAAGAAGAGCAGGAAGAGGCCAAGTGAAAAGGCAAGCGAGAAGCTTAGTAGGAAGTTAAGGGAAAAGGACAACGAAAATACCAGCTTGTAAAGGGTAAGAGGGAGAGAGTGAAAAAATAAGCGACAATAAAAGTGAGAAGCGAGAAGCAAATGGAGAATAGAAGTTTAAAAATTAAAATGAGCAAAAAAGGGAGAGTGAGAGAGAATGAGACACAAAGCGAGAAGCAAAGCGGTAAAAGTCAACCAATTGACAAGCTAATTGATACCATTAACGAGAAGCTCGACATCTCAGCTCTTAGAAAAGTGAGAAGAAACGATGGAAGAAAAGAAGCCATGATCAACGGAAAGACCTGCAAATGGAAAAATCGAAGGGAGAAGTCAAACAAGAAGCGAATAAATAAGAAGTGATAAATCTTACTAAATAGCAATTAAATATCATCAGTTGCTGTCCTATTCAATGCTTTTTCTAGCTCAGCAGTCCCATGAGCTCTGCTGAGCTTCTGCTGCATCTAATTCTTCTTCTTCCACTTTAACTATAACCCCTTTCCAGTCTAACTCCAATTTAAGGCAGCTGTTTACAAACCAGGCCAATCGAGGCCTCGTCGCAATTCGTAACGAATACATTAGGCCTTCGACTCACACCCAACTACACTAGACTACACGCATAGGGTCCACAAAGTTGGCAGACTTTGACTTTAATTTGCTAAAAAGCCAATCTTCGTTTTGGCATTAAAAGCCAAGGCGCTAACAGCATTTGACAAGCCACGAAACGCACAAAAACGTGGCTATCTGTGTCTTTACGGAAAATTCTGACTCTCTCTCTCTCTCTCTCTCTCTCTCTCTCTCTCTCTCTCTCTGTGTGTGAGTGTGTTAGTGCGTGTGTGTTTGTAATATTGTCATTGGCAACAATTGTTGTAATGTTGTTATTGTTGCTCGTGTTGCCATTGCTGCTACTGTGGCTGTTGTTGTTGTCGCTATCAACGCCTCATTGTTTCTTTTTTTTTTTTGTTGTGTGGACGCGAATGTGGGCATCGTTTGTGGTCCACATAAATCAACCGCAATAAGCGGTATCAACAGCGCCGTATCATAGAATATTTATAAACTCTCCTGTCGTACATATACAACAAGCCGTTGCGCACACAGCGGACAACAAAGCGTAGCCCGTTGGCGCAGTTGCCAGAGGCGAGAGGGACGGGAGAGACGCTAGGGACGAGGCACGCGGCACGAGGCACGAGGCCGGAAACAGAAACTGGACTGCTTAATGGCCGCTGGGTTGGCTTCATTGTGAATTGAAAGCATTTACAATTGTCTGTCAACTGTGACCCAGTGGCAAAGCGTTCACTGGCTCCGTCTCAAAGTGACGCTCTCCCTCTACCGCTCCCCCTTCCCCTCGCTGTCTCTCTCCCTCCCTTTCTCCTTCTCTTTTTACCTTGTGTGAAGGTCCTGTCGCAACAAGCAACGTCTTTCGGTGTCGGAAATATTTCAGTAAATCGTAACTTCCTTATAGTGAAATTTCCGCTACCACTTAAAATAACAATTTCCGCTTCGGCAGTTTCAGTTACATTCACAGTTACATAGCTACAGCTAACGGTAAGAAGTGCTCATAAGTTTGTAGTTGCAACATCGCAACAGTTGCACCTGACAACGTACATCCTGTCTGATTACAGCTTCTGCCTGCTCATGTTGAAAGGCAGCGAACGTCGATTGCACGCCTAATTTTATGTGAAGACTCCCAGAACACGCCAAGCCAAGCCAAGCCACGCCACGCCACGCCGCACAGTGGAGCAAAACATGTCTGTTTCATGCAAGAAAATTAAAATCTTAATAAGTTTTCAACATCTCAAAGCTTGAGCCTGAAGCAAAGTTCCGTTAATTTGTATTGGCAAATTGACCAGCTTAAGAGAATGTATATCGATATATAAAAAAAGTTAATAATTATGCCTCAACTCAGCTTTATCCTGCTCTGATGTCTGCTGGATAAGTGTGTCTTATGAATGCAACAGGCAGTAGATGTCATGGAAGTTCCCATAGAGTTTGAGTTGCTATACATGCAACATCCTACTTGTCCGTCGGCTTGTCCGACCGTAGATACGCAGCAATCCTGATTACCTTCTGTTCAAGCATGAACATGTTATTGACGGCCACTTCCTGACGCCTTCAAAAGGACTGTGGGAGGGCATCGAGCAACGTCAAAGCCATCAAGTCTAGGGACATGCGACAAGCGGTGGGTGTCTTTAGCAGTAGATAAAAGCTATTTTCTGGAAAAGCTATGTTTAATTAAAAAAATGTTTCTTTGGATAAGACTTTGATGTTAAGGCGTGACTCTTTGGAGTGCCGATCATATCATTTAGCATAGACCAGTGTAGCTCACTCATCTTAGGGCAGTATAAACTGTTGTAGCTCGTTCAAATATAAAAATTTCAGTTTTGATTATCTCATTTTTCAAACTATCGATAAATATCGACATGTTGATTTGTTTTTAAGCATATAACTCGGATCTCTCTAAAGCTTTAGACACTAATTCTTATCTTAAGATCACACTTTAGAAATACTTTGAAACTCTTAAAATAGTAAAATCTTATTGAGACAGGGTACAGTGTATACCCCAGTAAGGCAGCTCAGAGCAGAACACTCTGTATTGTTATGAACAAAAATTAATATCGACGTGGCACACGATGTATATGTTTATATGAGAAAAATTCCTTCGCCTTCTTCAAAGTTGTCAAAAGAAGCCGAGCATATTTTGTGCACAACGGTTAAAACTTAGCGATGAAGTTTATCCGCAAAAAAAAAGAAGTCAAAGCGTGAGTTTCGGGAAGCGAACCAGTAAGCTGTGCGCAGTCAGCTTTATGCCAATTATTTATTATAATTTGCGCTGATGGCCACATAACAATGTGTTGACTTTGCGTCAGCGTGCACTCGCTGTCTGTCTGCTCGCGTGTGTGAGGCGTGTGTGTGCTCATAGGCTCAATTTTCACAGTTGATTTGGCACAAAGCGGCATTAGCTAAAGCGCTCCGCCCACCAGGTGTGCCACTCAGGTTGACTAAACAGTCGAATCGACTCGACTCGACGCGACTCCACTCGACTCGACTCGATTCGATTCGAACTCCCATCGCCACTCAGCAAATCGAATTAACGTCACTTTTCAAATTTCACGCTATTCTCATCGTGCTCACCTCTGCTAAAAGAATTGCCAACACAACAGACTCTAACCGCCAATCGACCAACCACTCGACCCTGGGCTGTACTCTGCGACCCATAAGCAGCTCGTTCTGGCCCCACTTTAGCACCCACTACCTATATATTTCTCTCTCTCTCTCTCTCTCTGTGTCTCCTTCTCTCGAATCTAGCTCATTGAGGCGTAAACGTTCCTTCCATGAGGCTCGCAACGAAAATCGCATCAAAAACCGAATATGAAAAAAACAAAATGATCAACTACCTGCTGAAACTCTAATGCCCTAACTAAAGCTATTATACAAAATTCTAAAATTCCTATTTAATAACATAACTTAATCAAATAACTTCCGAACCAGTTATACGACAAATATTTTGTAAAAATATAAAAATAAACTTATTGAAATAATAATTTATTTTAAAAAAGTTTCTTGAAAAACTGGAAAAAGTTCGATAATACTTCAAATATATGATATAAAATTAAACATTTAAATAAAAATAAAATTGAACATACCTCATTTATAATTAAAATATATATTCCAAAAATTAAATAGGTAAATAATTTTATAAAAAAAAAAATGGAAAAAAGACTAACATTTTTTTACTTTTAATTTATCATTTCGACATTAGAAATATATTATAACAAAATTTAAAAATTGTTTAAAAAGTTTATAAAATAAATATATTATATATATTTAATATCTTCAATAACTGTCATTAAGTTTTGAGAGACTTCAGTTTAAAACATTTGAAATTTTAACTTAACTTTTCCAATTCTAAATATAAATAGCTTAGAATCTTATACATTGGATAGAAATCACAATTAAATAACATGTCTGAGAAATTAATTACAATCACATAACGAGCTCAGTTTTAGTTTCTAGTTTTTAGTTATATACTTTCTACTTGTATTTATTTATATAAATAAATTTTTTTTTAATCTAATTTTGAGCATTGAGCAAAGTGCAAAGCTGATGCATTAGCTGGAATTGCCTAGGCTCGAGGGCGCAGAGCATTTGGAAAATACATGAAACAGCTGGCTTCAGGCATCAGCTTGTGCCAGTTGTGTGGCTGGCATGCCAATTGCAACGATGTCCTGTCCTGTCGTGTCCTGTCCTTTCCTGTTCACATCCTGCACTTGTTCTATACTCGTGTCCATTCTCTGTCAGCTGCAGTCGTGCCGAACTAAGCAAAACTGAAACAGAAATTGAAGTGCAAACTTGTCTGGCTTAGCTTCGGCTTTCTACACACTTAATGCTCTCTGCTCCTGTTGCGGATGCTGCTTATAGCGGAAGACTATTTGAATACTCTGACTTTGGGCTAACACGATTCCGCAATACAAAATGCACTCCTCGACTTCGACTTGATTCGGGTTGGGGAAATACAGAATCTGCTGTGCAGAGTATATGAGATGCGGCTCTCGCTTCGCAATGGCGTATTCCATTTCTGTGTTTTACTATTTTGGCAAGTCGGACATGCTATCTGCTGATCCAGCCTCGCACAGCAGCTCAATTATGTGCGCTGTCAACGTGTGTAACCCTGTAATTGTCTAATCACTCTCTCCACAGGTCTCTCCCTCTCTCTGTCTCTCTCTCTCTCTTGCTATGTGCAGAACTTACTCAAACTCTTTCTCCCTCTCTCTCTCTCTCTCTCTATCTTTGTTTTATATATGTCAGGTGGATCTGCGTCACATCGATGAACTGAACGGCACCAATGTGGTTGAAGTGGGCGTGGATCTGTCTGAGTTCTACACGTCCGTTGAATGGGATATACTTGAAGTTCCTGCAGTGCGGTAAGTTTTCATATGCAACAACAGCAACAGCATCATCAGCAGCAGCAACAACAACAATAGCAACAACAGCAACAAAAACGGCTTTGGCAGCTGCTTTGGCCAACTTTTGGCCGCTGTCACAAAACACAAACACAAATCTTACGAATGTCAGAGCATTTTGCACAGGTCAAGGATGCTAACAACAACAACAACAACGACAGCAACAACGACAGCAACAACAACAACAGCAACATAGAATTTGCAACGACGACAAGTTACTGATGATGAGCCCGAGTGCTGCTCGCAGTGGGCGTACTTATGGGCGTGGTCGACAGTTTACCGCCAATATTTACACTTGTACATGAGGCGTCTGTTTCTCTTTTTTTTAGAGCCTGACCCCACCTCCCACTCGCCCACTCGCCCAGACTCCACAAATCGCAAGTCTCTGTGAGTCTGCGAAAAGTTTTTAAATTAAAAAACTTTGGCGCCGGCTGCCAAAGGAACAGCTTCTGGACAGTGAGTGAATATGTGTGTGTTGGTGGGTGTGTATGTGTGTGTGTGTGTGTGTGTGTGTGTGTCGCCCTCGTAAACAATATAGAGATGCCTGCTTAATTGCCACGCCCACTTTTCCACTACCTGCCCGACACTACGCGGGGCGAAGAGGCGGCACGCTTGTGTGCACACATCAGCATTTGCTCTTGCTACCAGATGAGAGGAGCTGAAGATGGAGCTGGTGCCGGAGCTACAGCTGGGGCTGGAGCGGGGGCCTAATGTGCTTAGTTCCAAATACAAAAGGCAACAATTTCAAAGTGTTTTCGCACATTTTGTTGCGCGGCGCAAAGTGCAAAAGAAGTTGCCGTCTTTGAACAGCCTTTGAGAGCGTTAGCAAATTAAAAGCCTAGACACACACACCCACACTGAGGCACACACCCTCCCATCCGCCCACACGTGCTCTGCCTCAACTGTGTGTAAATTTCGCTACTCATTTCAAAAGCTAATCAATGAAGCAATTCATGCAGAAGGCATAACAAATGATTTGTAAATCTTGCTCTGAACAAAGAGTACAGGTAAACACAGGCTCGGTGGTGGTGGGCCCAACCGACTGCTTAATGCTCGCTCAGTCGATTCCAAATTCCTCAATGACTAGACTAACTATTATGTCAGAGGAGCCATGCTCTCAGCAAGCTGAAATCTATGTATAGAGCAGCTCTTTCAGCCCGAGACACCATTATCTGCATGGCATGTCCTCTATATTTGACTTATATTAAGATTTCAGACTGCAGTTTTTGATAACAATTTTTAAAAGATTAATCAAATTTAAAAAATAATTTTAAGTTGGCTGTGAAATATTTTTCCTTTCTGCTAGTAATGATGATAAATGGTTATTATGTGCTGCAACCCCAAATTATCTTATCAGTCAGTTGAGCAATCCATCAGTCAATCATTATCTCACTTTTAAGGCCGGAATGAAATATCAATGAAGAGGGCTATTATATTGTTATATTTGGCTTGGACAACACTCTTACTATCACTCAGTGCGTCAATCATTCAGTCAATCAGTGATTGAGGTTTTATTCCATATGAGCACACACACTGACTAATATCAATTTGATTTTTGCACATTTAACTTCAACTGACCTAAAATGAGAACATATTGTCAGTCAGTCAATCAATCTATCATTGGTTTCTCTACTGTTCAATTAAAGTCCAATCATTATCCGATCATCAGTAAGTTAATATCTGATTAAGACTTTCATTATTTCTTCCCTGAAACCTGTTTACTTTATAATATATACAAGTTTTAAATGAAGACTTAGTATCAATCAGTCAATAGTTGAATCAGTCAAGAACTGTTGAATTATTATTCCATAGACTTAAGCCAAACTTCCATCAGTCATTCACTCAGTGGCTTATCGAGACTTTCCCCATTGTTTCACACGCTAAATAATATCAATATAGATAATTACATTTCCTTTATACTAGCTTTAACTGAGAAGCCTTTTCCCACTCAGTCTGCGATTTCCATTTCCCATTGTTCCACATTTCACTTTTCAAGGCTTAAAGCAAACTTTTAATATCAATCAATCTGTCAGTCTCTCAGTCAGCGAGAAACCTTGATTGAAGCCCAATATTTGTGAAAAATGATTGTGTATTTAATTTAAAGAAGACCCAATCAATTATGAACTATTGTCATAAATTGTGCAAGGGCTTCGCCACTAGCCACACGCTGCTCTCCACTCCCCACTCTCCACTTGGCCCCTGTACTCAGATGGAGCTTTTGTAATGGCTGCAGTTTACGGATTAGCTGCCTGGCCGAACTGAGCTGGACGAGCTGGCAACGAGCATTTTACCGACGCGACAAAGTCCTGCAATAACGGCATTAAGCTCGATGTGTTTGGTTATGGCCAGAGTCCACAACGAAAAAAAAAAAGTTATTTTGATTACATTCGCATTTCGCGCTCGCAATATTGTTGCTACCTTATCCAGTTAAACGCCCTTGATTTAGTCCCCTTTTAGCGCGAGCTTTTATTTTTTTATATATTTTATTTTTCCGCTTTTTTTAAGATTTGCCTTAACTGTCGTGCCCCCGGGCAAGTGAAACGCAACTGAAATCAAATTTAAGAGCAAAAAACAAAAGTTTTTATTTTGCTCGAAATGTTCGTAAAAAATGGGCGAGTACTCAAGATGTGAGCGAGTGAGTGTGCACGACTAGCAGATACCCAGTAGAGAGTTGAATCTTGCTGTCCTTGTTAGTTGAGATAATCTTGAGCTGGGATTGAGTATATAAATCTTAATTTGATTATGGAAGAGTATAAAGGGTAGAGTATATAGAGTAGGGTGTACATAAATAGTAAGGTATATATAGTATAGTATATATGGTAGAGAATATAGAGTAGAGTATAGAGAATAGAACATATACAATAGAGTATATAGAGTAGAGTATATAAAATTAGTATAGGGTATAGTAGAGTATATAAGTATAGTACAGTACATATAATTATATAGATTAAAGTATAAAGAATAGAGTATATCGAGTAGAGGACATTGACTACAAAACTCAGCTCGACTTTAATTAGTTTAAAATAAAATATCCAATATCCATATATATTTAATATACAAAAGGAGTATAAAACTCATCAGGTAATACGTATTGCCTATATATGCCTCGCCTTTATATATTCCCTATATGTACCACTTTCTGTCAGTCAATCCTTGGATTTGCTTTAAGCTCTGCTTCGAAATGTGTTTAAACTCTCTTTAGTTGCTTTTATTGTGGTTACAGGGTATGTGAGGTCGGCGACAAAACGTGAAATGAACTGAGCACACGTTGTTTTCTGCCATTGTTGTTGTTGCTGTTATTTGTCGTTGTTGCGGCTGTTGCTGATGTTGTTGTTGTTATTGTTGTTATCAACGTTGTCGTTGGCACGCGCGCCAGCCACAAACATGTCGCGACGCACAGCGTCGTTATGGGTGTCCGTGAAAGTGTTGTTTATGCCCCTAGCAGCAAGAGCAGCATGAGCAGCAGCAGCCGCAGCAGGAGCACAAAGGACACACACATATACACACACACACACACACACACACACATGCAGTGGCACAACAAATAAACTGAAGCGAAAAAGAAGCCAAACGCTCACCTGCTGCATGGCGTGTGCGAAATGCACTCGTTGCGGCACATAATGTGCGCTTGTGGCATGTGTGTGTGTGTATGTGTGTGTATGTATGTATGTGTGAGTGTGTGTGGCACGCACTTGCCACCAACTATTTTAAAGTTGCGTGCAAATCTTTTGTGATTAGCAACTCACTTTGACCTCAGAAACAATCCACAAGTGAAGCGCCTTAACCACCAAGCACCACATCTCACTCCCTCTCCCTCTCTCTCCCTCTCTCTCTTTCTCTCTCTCTCTCTGTCTATCTTTCAGTTGCCTTAGCCTAATTCAGGACCACTTTTGACAGCAGGCAACAGTGTGTGTCAATTGCAAGCTTTGTGTTTTCAGTTTGTCTATTGTTGTCTGCACAGGTGTCTGCGCTCGCGCTCCCTAAACTCGCTCCCAACTTCAATCTCTCGCTCTCCTTGGCCATGTCTGACTGTCTTCAATCAGCCTCTGATTGCAGTATTCGGCGCTTAACTGAAGTGGGCGTGTGTGTGCGTGTGTGTATGTACGTCTGTGTGTGTGTGTCTGTTGTACGTACGTGCTGTTACGGCCACGCCCCAACACTCAACGCTTCAGTTAATTTAACTGTCGATGTTGATGCGCATTAAAGTGAATCCTGCCAGGGCTCGGCGTGGCGTGGCGTAACGTGGAGCTCGCTGCGACGGCGACTGCTTCATCGCAAAATTACGCTACGTGCTGTGAATTGTGTTGCAGCATTTTAGGCGCAGCCCAGCCGCTCCGACCAGCCCGAACAGCTGCAGACAATAAAAGGACCTGCTCTCGCCTTGGCCCGCACTTTAGATCACATAGCCCCTGGCCTTGGCCCAGCCCCTGCCACTGCCACTGCCGTCGCCCCTCTTTCCCTCGAGCCAAAAGCCGCAATAGCGTCCGCCTCTGGTTTGTGTCACGCACTTGTGGCATAATTTACCATAGACTGCGGCACACACACACACGCACTCGCCCACACGCACACTCACCCACACATACACACACACACACACACACACACACACACACACGTGGCAGCTGCTGTCAACTTTTTAATTCCTGTCAATGACTTGAGCCCCTTTGCGCTTTGGCTTTGCTATGGGACTTTTGGCGCTTCGCTAGTTGGTTGCCGGAATGTGGCTGAAGTCCGTGTTTTAGCCATGTCATGGATGTAGTCATTATGAACAGTTAGGCATCCAATTGGCTAGCAAACATATGTTTCGAATAGTCAAACGTCTGTCTTATCCACCCCAGTGACAGCAACTAGCCCTCCGCCGCCATCCCCTTGAAGAGAACTTGTGTAAAGTCGAGCTGACATCCAGCAGCAATTAGGCCGTTTTCATCTTTTTGACTCACCTTCCCATGGCGGAAGATACGTGAAATCATTTGGAGGAATCGCTTTGACTCGACTTTAATCACATGGAACTTTTTCTGTTATCTAACGATTCGATTTAATCAGCAGAGTTTCGGCAATATTAGATTAGGGTCCTGCTTCCTTTTGGGCAACTTAATCTGACTGAAATGCATTAAATATATTTTTAAAGGCTAAGCCTAGGGAAGGAAATAGGCATTGAGGAATGCTCTAGACTTAATAAAATGATATCATAGTCCATTCACAACTATTCAGATATATAAGTCATCATAGATGTATTTCTTGCAGAACGCTCTACCTGCAAATTCTGCAGTTTGTATCTGAAAATTGATCGAAAATTGAGTTTTCATATCCGATTTGTCAATTAATGGAGAAGCTTAACATGAACTCTTGCCTTCCAAATATTAGCTTTAATTTCTTATTACATTAAAGGGTGATATTTGAAATAAAAAAAGGTCTAAAAAGACAGCAATATACTCCTTTCACGTAATGAACGAGCTGACTAACAAAAACTTCGAATATTTCTTTAAGCAATGGAACTTAAGCTCTGTCGAAAGCTGTAAAAACACGCTCGAGACGTTATGTGTTTGCATAGGATTAAGTTTGAAGGGCGTGAAAAATAAGTTTCTCATATTTTGCACGAGCTTCAACAATATTTATGAGCTGCCAAAGAAAAAGGAAGAACAGGAAAATAAAGAAAAAGAAAAAGAAAAAAAAAGAAAAATAAGAAACCTTTTTGATGCAAGTTAGGGTTTTTACCTCGATTCTTTTCCAAGTTTTCTTTTATTATTTTATTATTTCGTTTGTGTTTATGTTAATCTCATTAGGTAAATCTTAAGCAAATCCTCTCTTTACTTTCCTTTGTCTGTCGCAATCATTCTCGCTTTCCCTCTCTCAATTTTCAGCCGAACTATTGCTTAAAGTCAATTATATTTTGAAACTTCTCCCGGTTCGTCTAGTTCCTTCTGTTGCTAACGTTTCAAAACTCTTCTCGTTCACGACTTTAAGTTTCCCCTCTGCCCTTTGCCCATTCCCATGCTCATGTCTCTTTATCTATATTTCGGGCGTATACCTTGCTCCGGCCGCAGTCCCTGCGGCTGTTTGCGCCGTGCCCGACGCTACCTTACGTGGCATAAAATCAAAATGCCTGGCACATTCGCACAGTCGCCCTTTCGGTGCGGCAACTGCTCCGACTTATCGACAGATACTTTTGCTTTTACTTTCACTTTTACTTTCAGTTTCAGCTCCAGTTGGCCACTCTCTTTTGTTTGATGGCTTGATTAGGAGTCGCCAGGCGTAGGCGAAGGTGAAGGTTGCCATGCAGCGCTGCGCCTGATCGATTAAAACCATAATTAGCTAACTTTCAAGTGAGCCGAATAACTTGGCCCAGACCCCGCTGCCAATAACTGACCCGCTGTTGGCCAGTCAACTGCCGACCCGCCCCGTTTCCACGTTACCAGGCTGAACCTTTTAACGGCTCCGATTTCCATTCAGCTCTCAGTCATTGTCTTAAGTTCAGTTATTAAAATTCTATTACTTACATCGACTGCTGCCGCTCCGACTTCGGCTCGCGCTCACTTCGACAGCGCTCTGTCGATTTCCAAACCAAATCGAAACAAATTAACAACAACAACAACAGCAACAACAACAGCGAAAAATCTTTAAAAGCGAAAAGAACTTGGCACAAAGTTGTAGAAATCAATCAAGCGTTCGGCCTCGCCCGATCTTATGCTACAGCGCCCGCAGGCCAACAGGGCAGTCCCAACGCCCCCAAAAACCCTTCATTTTTTTGCTAACTGGCCAACAAGGTGGCAAAGGCCGCCTAAGGCTCGCCGCAAATTCGCTTTGAAGCGCCGCGTGCATCCAGCTTCGTTCTGCGGCCATTTTATGTGGCATTCGTCTCTCTTCTTCTCCTCGCTTTGCTTGCCTCCGCTTTGCTTTCCTTCATTTTGCCTTTCACGTATTTTTTATGTTTCCAATCATTTGGTATTTATGCGTTTTCTTCTTTTTTCCTCTCTCTCTCTCTCTCTCTCTCTTTCTCTCTCTCTCTCTTCCTCCTCTCTCTGTCTCTGTGTGAGCTCTGCCAATCAGCGTTTTAGCCATTTCACTCAGTTAAAATCTAAATCTTTTCCCTGTCCCCCACACTTACCGCTTTAAGCGCTTTTGGTTCAATTCTGTCCTTGGATTCACGAACATTTCAATAATTTCTCAGATGAGACAGAAGCAGAAGTTTTTACGTAATATACATACGAGTACAAACAGAAAGTAGAAAGTGGTAGCAGAAAATCTGGATCGGGGCAGTATACGTGCCCATCGTTTTTATTACCTTTTCATTTTCATAATATCGATTAAAATCGATAACTTGTTTTCGTTTATTAAGCCTACTTTGAATACCACGAAATTCTGAGATTTCAAATTTACTGTGAGGGCTTCGTTAATGATTTCAAATGATGGATAAAACATTTACAATTTTCAAAATAAATAAAAATGTTATATATACATGTATACAATTTATTATTGCAGAAATGTAATTTATTTAACCAACTTCCAAAAGGAATTATTGCTTCCCACCAAAGGTTTGCAATTCAGTTACTTAAGAGTCTTAAGGATATTCTTAAGGATAAAGCTCAAATATCAATCAAGTTTCGGTTGGGCTACTAAGACTCAAAAATTGGTTATAGTTCCAGCTGGAAGTTGAGTTTTCCAAGGGAAGCAGAAATTAGGTTCATTTAGCTCGGCAAATGTGTTTTTCACAATTCCAACAACATTATTAATGTTTCAGCCACGGCAACAATAAGAAGAACAAAACGAATCCTTTTCAGTTGCCTTTTGTAGCGGGAGTCGACGACTTTTAGTGGAATTTCCGCTGCTGCATGTCGCTCGCTTTGTGCGTTTTCGCTCCTTTGGCTCTTGGGCATTTTCATTACGCATACGCCGCATCGTACGAGGCATTGATGAATTGTTGGCACTGCCACATGGCGGCGGCTGGTGCTGATGCTGCTGCTGCTGCTGCTGTTGGTGCTGCCAGCCTCCGGTCTCATCAACTATTCCTTTTGTTGCCATTATCGTTGTTGTTGATGTTGCTCGGTTGCTGCCTGATGTTTGATGCCGTTGGATTTGCCCACGTGGCGCCACCAGCTACAGTAGCAGCAGCAACAACAACTACGGCGACGACGTGTCCAGACGTGCCCAGACACGCGCTCGCATTGGCCCTCATGTGTGCGACTTTTGCTCCCATCCACCCACTCAAGATAATACCAGCCAGCCAGCCAGCAGCAGGAGCATCATGGGTTTGGAATTGCTGGCGTGTGCCCTGCCTGCCTGCCTGCCTGCCTGCCTGGCTTTGCCTATTTTATGATTTATTGTATATTTTTTTCTCAGCTGCCCCGCAGCTAACCAACTAACTTAGCCATCACAGAGCTTATTACGCTGACCTTTACACACACACACACACTCACACACGCATCCTCACACGCATTCACATGTTTCTCTTAAGTAAAAATAATGTAAAAGCTAAAATTTGCGATGTCGATGCTTTGAGCTTAAGAGTTCTCCAAGTTCTCCAAGTTGTCTATGGCCCAAGTGTGAAGGGTAACTTGGGGATAGAACGAACGATCCGAAGAACTAGTGTCCAGCTCATTGAGTAAAGCTCAGTTAAGCCTTCTTATGCTTGTCTTTATTAATTTTCTGTTTTCTTTTTCTGTTTTTTTTTCTTTTTCTTTTTTTTTTTGGTATTTTATTACCCACTTTCTATATGCTTCAGTCAGACTTGATGCTAGCTGACAAATTACTTTTCGTTTACGTATTTTCATCTCTTTTTTTTATTTTATGCATTTTGTGGCAATGCCACGCTGAGTCGCAAGGCTCCGCCCAGATGTGCACTACAATCACCAGTTAAATATGAAAGCTGCGCTTTTCTCTCGAATTTCTCGGCTCTCAAAAGGACTGAAAAGAGATAGCAAGTCAAGGAGAGAGAGAGAGGGAGAGAGAGAGAGGGAGAGAGAGAGAGGGAGAGAGAGAGAGGGAGAGAGAGGGGGAACTATTAAGTTTATATTTCTATAGAACTTCCAGCAGAGCAGTTTAAGCTCACTTACGGAGGAAAAATGAATTGTGGCTCTATAAGAATCAAAGCAAGACAGCTCTAGCCATGGCTCAACTAGCAAATACCCTGCCCTGACGAGCTGGTATGCCGTAAATTCGAATATTAACTTTTTGAATATAAAAATTCAGGGTGAATCTCTTTTTTATGAAAGTAATAGTTAAAGTAATAGAAAGACATTTAAGGTAGATGAAAATGGCTATACATGGTACAGTTCTTGCTACCGATTCTTTGATTGCTTGATACCATCCTTAACCCGCACTAATCTTTAAGGTGGAACCTTTCCATGTGCTCTAGCTGAGCCCTATCGTCCGAGGTCTTGCGTCCGGGCAACACAAAGCCTTTTCGGCGCTCGCAGACACCGTTGCGCATTTTCCCTGAATTATACACTGACTTAAATTACTACAGTTTTGTAAGCTTCAACAGCTTGATAAACTTGAGTATATACTCTATTCACTCGTTCTTGTATACACTATCAAATTGCTTATTTATCGATAAAAAATCGGTAGATTGTTTGGCCTTTTAGGTCGTAAGTTGATGACCATAAAAGCTGATCCCATGCTGAATCTATACTCACAGTCTGTATTACAGCCTCCCCATTCTTTCCAACATGAGGAAAACTTACAACTTGAGGTATCACTTAGTCGATCACTGCCGACTGACTTCCTTACTTATTTCATTTACAAACAGCTGGAGCTACAGCAAGTCGGTAACCACCGACTGGATAATTCTCACAGTCGAAACCGATTTAATGAGGAAAAGAGTCAGGAAAAAGTATGCAATAGCCTAATGGTCAACTGCCACGCCCTAAGTAAGCATGAACACATCAATTTTAAATCCTTAAAAGAAGCTTTCAGTAATGTAAGTTTCAAATTTGGAGATAATGTTCTGAACCCTTACAAAATTAGATTTGCCATAAACCCAATGAGCTTAGATACACATATTCGTCATATCATTTTGATAAAAGGTTGTCAACGCGATCTTAAATTTCACGTCTCTATTACTTCAAATAATATTTGTTAGACACTGCATATAGTATATCCCGATTTCCCAAGTCTCTAGCTGGGCGTATAGGGTAAATATTTACAATTCATAAGAACAAGGGACCGTCGAGTATATATCCCAAATTCCAAGTCTCTAGCTTCAATAGCACCGTCGCATTCATACGGACAGGCAGACGAACGGACGGATGTACAGCGAGCCGGACATTGCCCAAATCCAATTTAATATTAATTTCAGTTCAAATATGTCGACTAAATTTCGTAATGAGCTTCCCTCAACATCGATACAATTCAGTTATGCTTATTGGCCATCGCTGTGGCGTCACTTAACAGTTTGGAAACCACCGGCTTGTGGCAAGTAGCACAAACGAATAGTTAAGCCGACCCTTGTCGGCTGGCACGATGTGGCCATCATCTGTTAAGAGAGTGTATAGAGCTTACCTAATGGAGGAAACTGCGTACTAAAAACTTCCTCCGAGATAGTTGGGGTAGTCCGACTAGCTCTCGCTCTTGCCCATAATTGAGTTTTAAGTTTTTAAAGATTTCAGCCCTGAGCCGTTTGACTTGCCGACTTCAGTGTGGTATTTCCCTGCGGGGATTCGAGTGACATCTGAAGTTTTCTTGAATAAATAACGGCTGCAGCGCAACTGTCGAACGCTTAGCTGAGCATATTTTACTCATTTTATATTGGTCATTCGATAAGCATGTGTCGAGGCAGCTAGCCTGTGCTCGTTCCCGTCGTCATCATTATCCTCGTCCCTAACCTCAGTTCACATGTGTGTGTCTGTGTGTGTGTTGTTGGCAAATCATCTGCCAAATACAGTTAGCTGTCTTGACTCGAATGCGGCGAGCAACTACTACTACTAGCCCAGTCCAAACCAGCCCAGCCCAGCCCAGCCCAGCCCAGCCCAGCCCACCCCAGCCCAGCCCAGCCCTGCCCAGTTCTTGTTTGTTTATTATTTATTTACAATATTTTCTTATTCAAAATGAAGCCGCAAGCCGCCCGGAATTATTGATGGCAAACATGCGAGTCGTGGCCCGGGCATCGCCTGTCCGGGCCGGGTCAACTAAACCCTTTGCCCACTAATATTCTCTAGCTGCCAGGCATTTCTTTCCTTTTCCTTTTCCTTCGTCTTCTGCTGTTTTTTTTTTTTTTTAATATTTTCTCTTATTTATTTTCATTTTTTTCTGTGTGCCTCTTGCTCCCGCCTCAAGAGTTTTTCAAGTGCGGTCGCCAAAAAGTTCTTGACTCAATTTACAAAATTTGCTTGCTTTCTGTTTCTGTTTTTATTTTGTATTTTGTATTTTTCTTCTTTTATTCTTGCGCTTGGCAGTTAAAGATTATTAACTTTTAAATTATGTAGACGACAGGCACGGCACGGCCAGAGTGTCAAGTTCATTAGCCAACAGGCACGAGTCGTGCTGTGTGTGGGGGCGGAGCTGGAGAAATTGGAGACTCAAAGACTCGGAGAGCCGGAGACTGAGTTGGGCTGCGGGGCTGTTGGCCAGTTGGAGTTGGGGTCAGCCTTTAGAAATTATTTGGAGCTTTTTCAATATTTATCGTGGCACTGATGATTTATGTGCTTTGGGCTTGCCACACACACACACACACACACACATACACACACACACATGCATAATAAATGTATGTTGGCTCTGCGGATGTGCTGTCTGTGAGGCTGCAAACAACAGACTATAATAAATAAACATTTACGAGCCATGTGGCATATTCTAACCAATACACACACTCTCTCCCTCTCTCTCTCTCTCTTTCTCTCTCTCTATCTCTTCTCTTTCTCTGTCTGCGCCATAATTTGGCTTTATAGAAATGAAAAATTCTATACGTGCTGCGATGAGCCATATCTGGATATAACATTCAACATCACAATGAGGCGGAAGACGCTCTTCTACACGGTCAACCTGATCATACCCTGCATGGGCATCAGTTTTTTAACGATTTTGGTATTTTACCTGCCATCGGATAGCGGCGAAAAGGTGAGTCTACTCCATGTCTCTCAAATTGTTAATATTTACAGTGGACCAGCATCCTACATTTATTTCCCATTTTCCAGCCGTATTTTCCTTCTGATTGTTTTTTATTTTTATTTTTGATTGTCTTTCAGCCAATTGCCATAATTTATTGCAGGCACTGTTTTCACACAGGCCCTCATTTCAATGTGCTTTTAATTAAAAACAACAAAAAACAGCAAATAAAATAATGTATATGTATGTAAACAATGGCAAACTAGCTGACTAGCAGATACCCTGTAATTGACGGAGGCAGCAAGAGATGCGAGAGTTCGGCGGGCAAAAGAAACATCCCTGATCTGGCAGCTCTTGCCACTAGTCAGCGATATTTACCGATCTTAAGTGCTAGAAGCGTGTATACCACATCTTCGTTTAATTGGCATAGGGTATACGCACTCCATGCTCAAACGCGAATAAAAATGAAAATGCATTTCCACATTTCTCTTTCGTTCTCTCCCTTTTTTATACTATTTGCCGCCATTTAACTTTGAATAAATAAAATTACACGTTGTATTCAATTTAATGCGCGCAGATATGCACACACACCCACTCACACACACACACTCACAGGCACACCCACATATGGGCCAATGAATTGCTGGCGTTAAAAAACGCGATTTGCGGCTCGCGCGGTGCATTTCTCAGCGCTCGAAGCGGTCAAAAAAACATTTTCAAAAAAAAAGTAGAAAAAAACAAATTAGGAAAGTTCAAAAAAAAGAAGAGCGGCATAATGCATAAATATAAATATTTACATACTGTGGGGACTTATGAATAAATTACGGCCAATTTTCAAAATAAATAAAACGCAAAAATAATTTGTATGTGAGCGCGGTTTTATGAACCTCTGACGTCGCCGTCGCCGTCGCCGCTGTCGAAGTCGACGTCTACGTCTACGTCTACGTCGACATCGACAGAGGCCATCCATGCATAATTTGTGTAATAAATATTGACAGTGCATTTGATGGGCCACGGCAATTGGCCGGTGATATTGGCCGTAAAGAACGATTCGCCAGAGAGTTCGCAAATTGAAATTACACGAGTTAAATAATTACATCACCTGGCATTTAATGAAAACCGTAAATGCAAATAGCTGCCTTTCCCGGCGAGCTCTTTGCGTGGACCAAAATCAATTTATGAGGAACTTGCAGCACTCGCAGGACTCGATTGCCTTTGACTCGTTGATACGTTGAGTCTTTGACTCTTTGATGGCCTTGAACCGTTAATTCGTGGACTTACTGAGTCATTGGTTCCTTGGCGTATTCACTCATTGGCTTATTGACTGATTGACTCATTGATTCATTGGCTAATTGGCTCATTGACTCATTGGCATATTGGCACATTGACTCATTGAGTCATTGACTCATTGGCTTAATAACTCATTGACTCATTGATTCATTGGCTCATTGCCCATCTGACTCGTTGATTCTAGAGCCACAAGTTTATATATCTAACTATGTTTAATGCAGATAGAACTAAAACTAGTTGATCAGGTATTCAGGATCTAAGTCGAGCGAGTATGTCAATGACCTTTACGCAAATTTTTAGAAATACTTTTGAAACAAGAATCAACTAGCAGCTGTTGTCACAAAAGAGAGAATAAGAGAAAGGGAACTATCAATTGCCACAGTTATGTCAATGAGAAGTTCCTATGATTCGCTATGGATGAGTAGAGTTGACACCAGTTGATTGGGCGTAGGAATTGGAAAAATGTAATTGTTGAGGAAAGTCGAGCGAGATAACAGTAATGACAATGATAACAGCTTGTCGTATAACATTTCTTAATTTAAGGCAGACTTTTGGTATAACAGAGCGGAATCCGCCTTGACCATGATTTAGATAGAATTGAAGGACGAGATACGCGATAAATAGTTGAAAGGAGAGACGAAAAAGCAACAAAAACAAAGAGGAAAAATTGGAACGGAATGCGCCTATGGCAACGACATTTCAGTTTCGGCTCGCTCGAATAAACAATTCATTGTGTTGTTTTTATTTTACGAGCCGGAGTCCTCAGGCCGTGCGCCGTACGCCGTACGCCGTACGCCGTTGTTGTATGTATTATTCGTTTTATGGTCACACATACTGGACCAGCTGGTCAAGTGGACTGATGGACATAAACACACACACACACACACACACACACACACACACTCACACACAGTGGGGCTGCACAAATATTTACGCCTAAAAGCGGTCAACATATTGAGCGGAGAGCAGCAGCTAGCAGATTCCAGAGTCTGAACTGGAGTTGGAAATAACTATGGGAACTTTTTGCACGTAGCTGGGCCGCATGGCCAATCGAAGTTGGAATCGGATTCAGAATTGGAATTGGAATTGCAATTGGCAATTTACATGCATATGCGGCGGAACGCACTCCATTCATTCAATTGCCGGACAGCGTTCGTGTCCAATACTAAGTAGCCAGCCACTAGACCCGCTCCGGCCGGACACCAGGCCAGGACACCAGCGCTGGCAGTTACCCTTTTTTTTCTTTGGTATTTTATTGTTGAAGCAATTACATTTGATGTGGGTCAATCGCCCCGGCAGCCGCTGAACCACGGCTAAATGCGACAGGCGCGAAAATGTAGTGCACATAAATTACACACACACAGAGACACTCAAGCACACACTCGCGCACACACACACACACACACTAGCACGCATTTGCATAAATAATGCGCCCGGACTGTGATCCTTAAACTCTGTGATTTCAGCTTGAGGACTTTGTAAATGTCGCCGCGTGTCAAAAGCGAGTCGCAGCCTTAATTAGTCAGCGCACTAATCGCTTTACAGCACTTTGCGAAACTAAGGCTAATTATCATAAAATCATTAGGCATCAAATTTATGCCACACACACAGACACCCACATACACACTCTCACTATGAAAGGCATTTGAGTTTTTGTGCACAAAGCAGCTGAAGCAGCGCCCAAATTGTTCGTCTCAGTTTCGACATTTAATTACTTTTTCAACACACTTCATTACAAGCAGCTTACACACACACACACACACACACACATATATATATACTCGTATATATATAAATATAAAGGCAGTGTATGTATGTGAGTGCGGGCGTGGCAGCTAGCTAGGGCACCTGGGCCACCTGTCCTGACCTACAGTCGAGCCAGCTGTGCTTAGCAGTTAATACAACTTGGCAGCCGCTGACTGCCGCTCACTCACTCATTCACTCTTTCTCGTTCTCTTTCACACACTCACACACACACACACACACTTGTACACTTGCACACACATATATCAAATCATATTGAGTTTGCTTTATTGAGCAAGCTGCGAAGTATGCTTTGGTTTTTATGTGCTTGTCTCCGCAATATATGCAGCGTATACTGAAAGCTGCCTGCCACAGTGGGCGAAACGAGCGCATAAATGGGCAAAAAAACAATTACATGACAGGCTATTATAGTAGACTTCCATGTGAGCTGATTAAAACTTTCATGTGACTGGACCTCTCATCAAACCTTGTTTAACTTTACTTAACAGATGCCTAACAGTTGCTTAACATTTACATTAGACAACAAATACTGATTTAACAGATGAAGGCAGTTGTTTAACATTTATCAGAGATGATATAATGTATATTGATTTAACAGACTGTAGTAACCGCTGTTATACAACAGATATAAACTTAACATATTTAGCAGCTTCTTTAAATAGATTAACATTTCTTTCACAGAATTATAACGAATACAACTATATAACAATTCTATTACATAAAGTATATATTAGCTTACGAAAAGGTGACTGTTGCTTTAGATTAGCATTTATTTTAATTGAGATGTTACCTTAACATACGATTAGCTAGATTAACATTTGAGTTATATAACCTAGCGCTAGAATATTATTGATAAATATTTGCTTTGTTGCCTTTAAAATGTGAATTCAGGTTATTATTTAACAGGAAGAAGCACGTGTGTCTGATTCCACAAAGTATATATATATATATGTAACCTTAGGATCGGGTGCTAAGAATACTAAGCCGTATCTGGCTAATTGTCTGCCAGCTACATTACGTAGCCACATCTGGAAGATGCATAACTTCTTCGTTCTTCGCAGACGCGATTAGAGCCGCTTTCTAGTATTTTAAGCATATCTCAGAAGTTTTAACAGAACTCCTCAAATTGTATAAATATATTTCTCTGAAGCACATACTAAATTTGCAAGGTACTTTAATTTTTTGATTCGTGCACTCAAGGTAGACTATAGAGTACTTCACACTTTTCAAGTACGTTTGACGATTCACAAAAGAAACAGAAGTTGAAATGTAATTTAAACAGTAATGGGTATCCGCTAGTCGACTACTCCTGCTTCTACTCTCAACGGTTTTAAGCAAACTAAAGTGAATGTGACCCACTGTAGGTGACAGTGTGGCTTAGTCGCTCGGCTTGCTATGTGTTTATTTATATTGCTTGTTGTTGGATCTTCTTCGACATCTTCTGTTTGTTTATGTACATTTCACACATACCAACACACACACACACGCGAACACACACACCCACACATCAACTCTCACACACGCACACAGAAAGCGAAATCAATGGCAATTTGTTTTGACTTTTTATATTAATAACTCAAGTATAAAATTGCTAAAAATACAAAAATGCTCGCAAATGATTCGAAATTAATTTCCTTTTTTACTGCGCAAATAAAGTAAACATGGCAACGTTTAAAAAATAAGTGGGAGAGAAGGAGGAGGAAGAGGAAAATCGTAATTACGTGTTTACATGCTGCTTAACTGAGTGCCATATAAATTAGCCGAGCAGCTTCGAGGACATCGTTAAATAAACTCTTCGAATCGAATCACTTTTCACAATAAATAAAAACAAATAGCCAGAGCAATAGCAATAACATTAACAAAGGCAGAGCATATGCGAGCATGTGAGACCTGGGATTTACGTCATATGCCTCCAAACTCACCGAGAAGCTCCCTTGTGTTCAGCTTTGAATGACAATAAGAAACGTGATTCAACCAGTTGCATAGCTGGATATGGCAAAGTTCTTAGAGTGCCTAACTCATTTAGAAGTATCTATATAAAAGTGACTGTAGTAATTCCACAACTGTTAATCGAATGTCCTGTATATATTAGAGATTTGATTTAGTCAATTTGGTCACCACCAGTCCTCTAGCTACACATAAGACAAATATCATTAAGATCGAATACCTATGTAAAAGCTCAATATAATGAGTCAATTCTCATAATGTAATGAGAAGACATAACACATATACAAGAGAACTGAAATATTTGCTAATACTGCAGTTGATAACTCTTTTTACTTATTACAAAGTCAGCCTAGGCGAATGAATTCAGCCTGTCGACCTCTGGGAGTTTTTGTCTTCTAATATTGATGATGTCCCCATAAAGTTAGGTCAGCTTTGAGCTGCAGCCATAGTCAAGCCAATTCGAGCTCTTCTCTTTGCCCTCCTCTCGCAATGCTAATTGATCGGAGTAAAGCGAAAGAAATTTTATAAAATAACTGAAAGCCATATAAAATTGTATCTATTATATAAACATATGTCTGCATATTATTATTTTGTAGTACCTAACGATATCTCTTGTTGACTTTTTGCTTGTTTAGTTTTTCCCCTGATTTCAGCATATTCTGTTCAGAAATTCATGTGCAGATAATAAGCATGCATAAAACCTTATCAGCAACTGTGTGTTCGTTCCACGGCGACAACGACGACGACGCCCATTACCATCCCAACACAGCATCTAGTTGCTTTTCCGTTCACCTGCAACTCAATTTCCCAAATCCCTTACCCTGTTCCGTTGCCCATCAAAAAAAGCTGCAAATGAACTTGACTGAAAACATCACAGACTCTATACACACTCGCCCTATCTCTCTCTCCCTCTCTCTCTCTCTCTCTCTCTCTCTCTCTCTCTCTCTCTGTACTATTTGTGACTCGATTCTGTCTCTGTCTGTTGCAGGTCTCATTAAGCATATCCATTCTGCTGTCGCTCACTGTGTTCTTCCTGCTGCTGGCGGAAATCATTCCGCCCACGTCGCTGGTGGTGCCGCTGCTCGGCAAATTTGTGCTCTTCACAATGATACTGGATACGTTTAGGTGAGTGAATATCTGAATCTAAATGTGTGTGACTGCGAGTGCGAGTGCGACTGTGAATATGAATGTGAATATGAATGATGTGAATACGAATGCGAATGTAAATTCCGGGGCGCGCACGCACTCGTTCGATTTGCATGCCAACTGATAACGGTACACTGTAACCTCCAGCCGGGCGCGTCTGTTCACCTGTCTGCCGCCTGTCCTCCGCCGTCTGTCCCCTGTCGTCCGGTTGTCCCTTGTTTATGAGACAGCTGCCATGGCGGAAACGGATGCAAAAAATAAAATTGCATGCGCTACAGTTATTTTTCTTATTTGAATACCCCTTAAACATGCATACCGAGCGCAGCCTGCCCATGGCATAGTCGCAATCTGTCAGTCCTCATGGATATTACCTAGTGTTAAGTCAGGAAAGGCTGAACAGCTTCTATTTTAAATTCAAATCAAGCTCAACTCGTCTACTTGAGCAAATTAAAAGATTTATTTCGATTAATCTATCGATTAATATCGATATCACACTTGGGGTGTTTTGAAAGCTGCAATAAGTCAATTGGGTATAGGGACTATCTTAAGATATACAATGCTATTGAGCACTTCAAGTTTGGGATCGTATCTTCCGACTGCAACCCTCTGATGAACATTCCTATAGTTGCTAGGTTATATCCCGATAGGTCTTGGATATATGTCAGCATATCTCCATTTGGTAAAAGTGACTTTTGCCATAGCATCTTTGGAGCATTACAGTTGTAGGGTATCTCTATGGTCGTGCATACTCGCTAATGGCTTCGTAGCTTGGCTGGCCGTCTGCCACGGCCGCAAACTGGACTTGACTTAACTTGACTTACAGCCCACCTCGACAGGCACTGGGAGAGGGAGCGGGTCTGGTCCGCTCCGCTCGGCTCGCCAAGTCCAACTCCAAAAATGACGCCGCAAATTTACAGTCGTTTGCCACGCCCCCAGCTGGCACACAAATGGCCGCCTAATTGTTGTTAAACAAAAGTCGAGGCTGTCTCAGGTTGTGCAGAGGACAATGGCGCAACAGGACTCCGCCTTGAACCACAAATGATGTAATTAAGCCAATGGCCATAACACCAACAGTCAGCCTCAGCACAGTCTCTGCCTCTGTCTCAGCCCAGTCTCTGCCTCTGCCAGAGTCTCTCGGCCTCGGTGGCCGTCTGGACAAAAGCTAATTAGACAGACGTGGGCGTCACAAGTTAATTAGCCGGACTAAGAGGCGCTGAGACGGTGCTGACTTAAGCCCCCGCCACATGCCCAGCCAAGCCCAGCCCCGCTCCGCCCGCCAGCCAACTGCCAACTGACTCTTCTTGTATCTCTCTTACAGCATCTGCGTAACGGTGTTGGTGCTCAACATTCATTTCCGGTCGCCGCAAACCCACACGATGGCGCCCTGGGTACGCACGGTGTTCATCAATCAGCTGCCGCGCTTCCTCGTGATGCGTCGACCCCTCTATCCGATCAGCGAGATGATGTAAGATCTCCCTCCCTCTCTCTCTCTCTCTCATTGTCATTATCATATCTCGTATATCCTCCATTTGCAGCAAGTCGTCGCGTCGCCTAATGGTGCGCACCTGCAACGGACTCGAGCTGAGGGATCAAATACCACCGCTGCCACCGCCTGTGGCCCTCTCCCGGTAAGTGCTCAATCCTCCCTCTTAAGGCTGCATCTAAAGTCTGTCCTCTATTCTCTCCAGAATGCACCACAGCCCGAAGACCACGTCGCGCAGCACCTCGCCCCACCTGCAGCATCGGGTGCAGGCCATGAGCCTGATGGACGATCTGGGCGGTGTGGGCGGGTGCGGTGGTGCGTCGACGATCACCGGGCATCTGAGCTCGCTGTATCCGCCGACCATCTCGACGGTCAACCAACAAACATCGACCACTTCCTCCCTTATCGACGCCCAGTACCACAACCAGTACCAGCAGACGGGCGGCTCGCTGCTGGACCATCCGCTGACGCCGACCAAGTTCCGCCAGATGACCTCCACCTCCAGCCAGACTGGCCAGAACGGATCGGGTCATCACCATTACAATGTCGGCGGCGGCGGGGGATGCGGTGGGGGTCGCGACGGCTGCGCTGGGAAGAGCATCTCCACCACGACCCTGGCGCACCAGGCCAGCCAAGTGGGTAGCTACCATTTGTATCGGCAGCAGTCTAGCTGCTCGGCGAACTTCTCGCCGCTGCCACTGCATGCGCATCAGGTGCATGCCTCGACGACCACCTGCGACCTGGGCCTGGGCGGTAACCACAATCCCAATGTGATAAAGTCCACGACGACGGTCAACTCGGTGGCCACTGCCTCCACGCTGGCCGATTCCTGCTGCAGCGGTACCATACAGATCCATCAGGGCATGGGCGCCGGCGCCGCCTGCCAATCCTCGGAGCTGCTGCATATGCATCGACCCACCACATCTGCCGCCGCCGCTGCGGCAGCGGCAGCGGCAGCAGCAGCAGCGTCGGCATCGGCCTCGGGCGCCAGCACCTCGGCGGCTGCTGCGGCGGCTGCAGCGGCGGCTGCGTCTGCGGCGGGTGGAATCACGCCGCCCCCACCACCACCGCCGGCCTGTGATATACTGCCCGCCTGTCAGCGAGAAGGCGGCCCCCACTGCTGTTCGGGGCGTGGCAACGTGCGCCAGCGCTGGCACACCTGCCCGGAGCTCCACAAAGCCATGGACGGCGTCACGTACATCGCGGATCAGACGCGCAAGGAGGAGGAGAGCACACGGGTGAGTTGACAGTCAAGATGCTGCCAAAGGCCTTCAGCCTCCAGCCTCCAGCTTCCAGCCTCCGGCTAGAGCAGAGCATGTGTAGGCAGACGGCAAATGAGGCTAAGTGAGGTCGCCTGGCAAAGCCCAAAGCCGCTTAGTATTTGGTGCAGCTTAGGCTAAGTCCCAGTCAGTCGCTGCCGCCGGCAATTGTCAATGGCGCGAGAGAGCAGGAGGGTAGACGGCAGGAGATTGGATTGGGTTATTGGGCCACAAAATTGGGCGTGCAATGTTAATAGGGCGACGTCGGCGGGTGCAATAAATTAGAGCGGTCTTAGTCCTGGATTTATTCGAACGTCAATAATCGATGGGTGGCGATGACACCTAACAGGGACAATGCCGGAAAGAATGAGGAGCCGAGCCGAGCCGAGCCGAGTCCAGTCCAGTCCAGCCCAGCCCAGTTCAGCCCGGCCCGGCCAGCATCATCGATAATGATGTTAACGGTAATATGCAGCGGACTGGTCAGCCTTGGCCTCTGGCTTGACCTCTCATCATGCACGGCCGGACTAGGGGCGCTGGGAGGCGGCGTGAAAACTTTTAATGACTTTTCATGCGTCGTCTCCTCAGAGTCCTTGCCTCGTGCAGTCCTTGTACGCGTACGTACAAGTAGTTCGCCACGGCATAATGAATGTCTTCTGCCAGCACAAATGCCAATAAAAGTATTTTATTAAAATTACGCACACATTCAATCATTATTGGAATGTCATGCTGGGCTTAGACCATGCCGCCGCAGAGCACACGCAGGACATGGCACGACAAGCCACAGGAGATAAATATGTACTATATACATATGTATATGTGTATGAGTATGTATAGGACGGAGGGGGTGTCCTACAAGACATGAGACAGAGCAAGCATAATAGAACAGTTGGCGCGCAGGCATTTACGTTCAGCTGAAGGGCAGGAATTTCGCGAGCGCACGAGTCTGAATCTGCGAAGCCAACAACGAAATGCAATCGAGCCTCAATGATATCCACTACATATATAGACACACATCGCCAAGGACATTGACTTCAACTCCGCACGTGTGTATGCGTGTGTGTGTCATGTCGTTTGAAACGATTCGAATCACTTGACGCTTGCCATAACCTGAGCCACTGAACCACACGCCCAATGAGCATTCATTTCATAAGGACGCCCCAAAGCCATCGAAATCCTTTAAGTGACCAATCAAGTCGACGCGAATCTTCAATTATTTAAAGATATACTTAATTTCGATATAAAGATATCTTTTTTATATGGAACTGACACAGGGATTTAGTAAAGTCCCATTAAGTCGAGCCAAATGAGAAAGGAGAAATTTCCGATAGATCCCAACAGATTTGCGCTCAGATTATGCCTCTAACGTACATTTAACTAGCATATCATGATTTACCTCTATCTCCGTGTCTCTCTGCCCCTGTGCCTGTCCCTGTCTACCTCTCTATACTTCCCTCTCTCTTTTCTCCTTCCTTCCTTCAAACTCCGTCCATCAAATTATTTGTTTATTTTAATCTTTTACGCCCTTTTTCTTTCTCCGCCTCTCTCTATCTCTCTCACTCTCTCTCTCCCCTCTCTATCTCCATCTCTCTCTCTCTCTCTCCTCTCTATTCATATATCTCTGGCTGTATTCTCCTTCCTTCCTTAAAACTCCGTCCATCAAATTATTTGTTTATTTCAATCTTTTACGCCCTTTTTCTTTCTCCGCCTCTCTCCATCTCTCTCACTCTCTCTCTCCCCTCTCTATCTCTATCTCTATCTATATCTCTCTCTCTTTCTCTCTCTCCTCTCTATTCATATATCTCTGGCTGTATTTCTTTCTCGCCATCTCTCTCTATCTGTTTCTCGGTTTTTATCTCCTCCTTCCTTCTTATATATATTTCTGTCTCTCAATCTTTCTCTACTTTTATATCTCCCTTTTACTCTCTCTCTCTCTCTCCCTCCCTCTTTATCTATCCATCTCTTTCAATTTGTCTTTTCTTCACTCTCTATCTCTCTCTCTCTTTCTTTGTCTAACCATCTCCATCCTATATCGCCACTTCTCTTCCCTTTACTCTCGCTCGTCAGGCACCTCTCTCTCTCTCTCTTTCTGTCTCTCCCTCCCATTCTCCCGCTCTCTCTCTCTCTCTCTCTCTCTCTCTCTCTCTCTCTCTCTCTGACTCCCTCCTTTTGTTATTCTTATTTGAACACTTGAACAATTTGGCTTATTGCAATCATTATTTTGTATATTATATGCTTTTTGTCAACAGGTCAAAGAGGACTGGAAGTATGTTGCCATGGTATTGGATCGGCTCTTTCTTTGGATATTCACAATAGCCGTGGTCGTGGGCACGGCTGGCATCATCCTGCAGGCGCCCACACTGTACGACACTCGCGTGCCCATTGACATCAAGCTGTCGGAGATTGCCTCCACGACGGCCAAGCCGAATGTGGCGAGGCCAGTGTTGTAAGTCCCGCAAGGGCCGAAACACGCACACACATACAAACAGACAGACACCAGCACATACATACAAACACACACACACACACACACACACTCTCTCTCACATAAACATATATATTCGTGCCCACATACGGACAGTCTGAAACAACAAGATGAGGATTTCGCATTTGTTTTATTTTTTTGTATCGTGACAACTGCAGCAATCACGACAACAACAACAAACAAACAAACAACAACTATAACTATAACACAGATACGTATATAGTAAAGAAAAGTATTTGTTATATGGTACGCACATATGACACATACATACATATATGTATATGTCTGTACTTACACATAAATGTATTCATAGGTAAAGAAACGATATTGAAAAGAACCTTAAATAATTATTACTAAAATTGTACACTAATGTTTAGCGAATACAACAACATCTACAACAAACGAAAAAAAGCACAAAAGAAAACAATTAGGAACGTGAGGAGCGAATCATGGCAAGTTTGAACTCAAGCTGTTCTGATCAGTAAATATCGAAAGGAGTCAGTTTTTAGAAATGGTTTGTTTCGATGCTGTTTTATGAACTAGTTATCGTAATCGTTCTCACATACATACATACGTACACACATGAGTAAGTCAGTTCGCTAGCTGATCCGCATATAAAAGAACTGATTCCTTTTTTGATTAGCACATCGTTAGCTGGTTATCGATAGGCAATATTCTTGCAACTGAACTATAATTGTCAACTGAACTGTAATTGATAATTGTTGTTTTCTGGGACGGCAGTTGAAAATTAAACAAGCATCACAAATGTTAGTCGAAATGTTACTTAGCTAGCTAAACTAAAGCAGAATCATAAACATACATATGCATATATGTATGTATATATTTTTATTTTTGTTTTTCTTTGAAATTGCCAGGGGCGACGGTTGCATGCGCAGCATGCGAGAGAATGAGTAGTTGAGCTTTCGAGCTGCAAATGATGCATGCAAATTAGTGCAAATAAACAGTGTACGACGCGCCTTGCGGCAATTAGTTAGCACAAAGCTTTAGTTATTATGCCCAAGTGTGCGTGTTTCAAGTGTTGCCAGTGCGACTGTGTGTGTGTGTGTGTGTGTGTGTGTGTATGTGCCAGTCACTGCATGGCATGTGTAGAAACACACACACACACACACAGTCGCACTGGCAACACTTGAAACACGGCCGCAGCCGCCAATATTAACCAGCGACATGGCCGCAGATCAACAACAGCCCTATCCATATGTATATGTACGTACGTACGTATGTGTGTGCTTACCATAGCTAAGGCCAGTTTAAAGCCTGGCAATAGTTTTTTATTAGTTTCTGCCATACATGCAAATGTGTGCAAATGCTCACACACACACACACATGCACATGCACTGCTAAGTTATTATCATAGAAGCACTATTTCGCTGTCGCTGTTGTTGTTGCTGCTGCTGTTGTTGGTGTTATAAATGAGCATGAGCATTTAATGTTCGGCACGTCGAGTATAAATTCTTTTTCTATTTTTTTCTCCTTTTATTTTTATTGTTGTTGCCGCTTTGTTCTTAGTGTATGCTCGACGTTTTTTAATGCACTCGCGCCTCTCATAATTTATGCAAATTTGCAATTGTGCTGCAATTTATGCGCACAATTTACACTGGCTGGCTACCTGGCCGAGCGGGTCACGTGCCAACAGCAGCAGCAACAACAACAACAACCACAAAGAGCAAAAGTCTAGGCGCCAAAAAAAGTCTTTGCTCTGTCTCTGGGTGTGCATCGTCGACTGTTTATGCCTGTAGTTGGCGGGGTTTGTTTGGTATGCTTTGGTTTATTTTATTGCTTCATTGCTCGCCCCATTCGTTTATCTGCATTTCCGTGGGCAATAAAAATCAAATAATGTTGATTAAGGCCAGGCGGGCGGGCAGCGCACAAAAAAGTGTTTTCCAAAAACCTTTTTAAATCCAAAAAGCCAAACGACCCGTGTTAAATGCTTAGCAAACGCGCGGGGAAATTTTAACAGCAGCACAGAAATGTCCTGCATCGAAGCCAACAGAGCGCTGTTAAGCGCATACTCACTGTAGCAGCGCGCTGTTATTGCGCTGTAATTAAGCCGTTTCTGATTAAGGATCTGAAATGCGATCGAAACTAAGTGGTCTTCTATAGAACCAGTTATGTATTTGCATTTGAAATGCTAATTAGCAAATGCCGAGAATACCGCACAATCAAATACATTTAATTCGCATTCGAATGCGGTTTTCGCGGCCTTTGAATTTGTTGTTTGCGATTATCCCACAGCCATAAATAATACGAGCGCATGAAAATGGTTTTTAATTGCGACAAGTTTGGCAAATATGTATGCATTTGCCGCTGGTCGGGGTTCCCGAATATCTCCCGATATGTGCCGTCTCGCAGCAGTGGACTCTACCCTTCATTATTGGCATCTTTTGGCGTCGGGCGAACTTTAATTAAATGAAAATGCAACTGCACACAGAGTGAAAAGCCATTAACCAATAACAAATTATTATTTTATGCCACTTATACTACATGTGTGTGTGTGTGTGTGTGTGTGTGCTGGGCGAGGACACTGCACAGAGCGGCTATAAAAATAGCGAAAATGTTGGGAAAGTTTTTAAAACACTTTTAATGACGGGCCAAGCGAGCGAGCGACTCGCTAGGCGTTCGTCTTGCCTCGTGCGGCCCGCTTCGTCTCAGTTTCCTTTTTATTTTCCTATACACCCCAAGTCGACTGACAATGGAGTATATTAGTTTTGTGCCCAATTGTGTAAATGGCATATACATATGTATATACATAGATATATCATTTGGTATTATGTCTGTCTGTCTATCTGTCCGTCCGTCCACCTGCTTTACCACCTCAACTTTGTTTCTTTCATCAGTTATACATGCAGTAGTTGACTTAATTTACAACTCAACTGATTTGTCTATTTTCGATAATTATCGATAGCCATCGATTCTGGTTTTTAGCACTTAACTCGATGACTATTCATGCTAGTCATTCCAAACTGGCCACATCTATCCTCATCATCAATACACAGCTTCTGAATATTTCCGATTCTATATAGCGTCCTCTATTCCAGCTAGAGTTTAATATATTAAGCCTATTTTATATAGTACAGACTTGTGCTTTGGTATGCACGCGTATTTAGATGCCAGAGTAACGGTCCGTTAATTTCATTAACAATGTTCAGCCGGAAGCGAAGTTACTTGAGGTCACATTTACATAATGGGCGACTGTGGGCAGAGCAATCGCAACATTTCCATAGCCACTAGTGTGTGTGTGTGTGTATGTGTGTGTGTGTTCATATACATAGATTAACGCCAACTTTATGTTATGTGCAGGGTATCCACTATTCATGCATGCCCGACTAGCGCACGTTTACTTATTTTTAAATAGTTTTGATTTTCTTTTCGTTTTTGCTGTTTTTTTTTTGGTTATTTTTTACTTAACTTTGGTTGTCGCCTGGGCGGGCAGCTCGGGCGATATTGAGGCCCAACCGCAAATCATAATTGTTGTGGCAACAACAACAACAACAACAAGAACGACAACAAGTGTGAGAGGAGGTGGAGCAACAGAACAATAACAATAATACCAGCTGTGGCCAGCACAAAAAGGACATTAGCCCGGCTATCGCCTTGACTGTCTGACTGCGCCGCGCCCAGCTATTACACACGCCCCCTTCAAGGCTCCTCCCCTCCCTCCCTCATTGGCTGTCTGCTGCTTGTTATTGTAATTCTCATTGTTTCATGCATTTTTGCTGTTTGATGCTGTAGGTCCTGGAGCTCGTCCTGGTCCTGGTCCCTGTCCTGGCTGCGATGCGTATCAGAGCGAGTTTTGTTACAACTTTCCCGCTCAGCCACTGAAAGTATGCTACAGCATTTATCTATTGCCCTGAGACGACGCGCAACGCGATCTGCCTCCCTCTCTCTCTCTCTCTCTCTCTCTCTCTCTCTCTCTCTCTCTCTCTCTCCCTCTCTCTCTCTCTCTCAGTGTGTAGCAATACAAAAGCAATCATAAAGTTACAGCCGCCAAACTGCCTGCTACCCCTTGGGGCGCCATTTCAAAAAAAAAACAGACAAAATAAATAAAAGTACAGTCAGAGCGAGAGCGAGAGAGAGAGAGAGAGCGAGACTTGTTTAAATGGGCCTATCTATAACCACCTAGATAGAGAGCGCGTGAGAAAGAGAGGGAGTGAGGGAGGGAGGGAGAAGGGGAACTGACAAATTTATTGCTTGCTAATAGGAAAACAGTCCAAAAATGGACAAAGGACCAACTTTTGGCAAACGCCGAGCGGAAGCAAAACTGTTTTTCGACATTTTCTGTTTTTTTTTTTTCGCTTGTAAAAAAAGAGGAGCAGGAAAATATGTTTTCAGCATAATTTCATTCATTATATACGAATTTTCATTGTTGCGCGCGTGCTGCTCAATTTCGGCGGACTCATTATCATGCCGCGCCCCCTCTGGCCGGCCCCGTTCACCTTGGGCAAACATATTTTGGCTAATTTGATTTTAATTTCATTCGAAATGCTCTCTCTCTCTCTCTCTCTCTCTCTCTCTCTTTCTCTGTCTCTCTCTGTCTCTCAGTCCGTTTGGTCTGGTCGGGTTTGGTTTGATTGTTAATTGGCAATAATAAAGCAATGCAAAGCAAATAACTCAAATTGAAGAAAACCGCGAGAAGAAACAGAAATTAAATGAAATCGTTTCCCCGGATTCCACCCCGGCAACTGTCACCCCGGGCGCTAGGCGCGCACTCTATAAATATATGTATATTTGCGGGCAGCATTTTAGGCTAGGCAACAACAACGCACATAAATTCACAGATATTTGAAAAGAAACATAAAATTTTAACGAAAGTAAGATTTAATAAATAAAAGACAAAGAGAAAGTAAAAAGCAAAAATAATTAAGAAATTCGGCTCTAAACTGCCCAGCTCGAAGACAGAAGCTGATCGCTATGAGCAGCTATGCCATAGCATTCAGCTGCTATCGACGGTCAACGGGCACAGCGTTGCCACATCGTCGCAAATGAAAGTTGATTCAATTGTTGAGCGAATGATTTCCAAGCACAGCTTGCGCACATTGGCTTTCCAACGGTTTTTCAGTTTGCCTCGACGCAACAAGTGGAGCGAGCACACGCATGGCAAATGCATGCGAATTCCAATTTCCAAGCACAATTTCAGCGCATCTAAATATCAGTAAAGTAAATATATATTGACGAGAAGTTGAAATATTTTTTACCAACTCGCAACACTTTTTCATCATTTAGAGTGTAAAAGAAAAAACAAAATAAAAATCAAGAATTGAGAGCAAAGTTTTTCGAAAATATTCATATTTAGGTACAGTCGCAACAAAGAAAAAAAATATATATATATAAAGATATATGTATGTGTATTATCAAGCGAAGAGCAACAATTTATACGTGCAGAGGGAGCTATATAAACACTAAATATAATATATAAAGTAAAACATAAAATATAATAATATTATATATGAAAAGGAAAACAAAAGAAAAAAAAAACAAAGAAGACATTTTTTTTTTAGAAAGTACCTTTAAATGCAAAGCCAAAACAACATAGAGAAGAAGAAGAAGGCGAAGAGAAAGAAGCAGAAGAAGCAGAACAAACAACTAACATTAATTTTAAACATAAATTTAATAGTAAAATTAAATGTATTATTGATAAGAAGTGGTCAAGAGGTATACACAGCAAATTGTTAACAAAACTTTGAAAAATTGTTTAAAAAAACACTAAAAAACTATGAAAAACAAAAATCGAAAAAAAAAACTAAGATACGAATTGAATTAATTTGTAAGCAAAAAGAAAAAGCCACACGAAATATGAAGAAAAAAAAACAACTTAAATGAAATAAAAATATACCTAAACAAAAAATTTAAAATTAAATAAAAAATTAATATAACAAACAAAAAAAACTACAAATTATACGATTTACAAAACCTAAAACTAAATTGTAAAAATCCCAACACTAAATACGGTTTTTTTTTTTAAACTAAGTTTTGAAATGGCTTTGGCATGGCAAGAGCATTCAATAGTCGAGTTGTTTGCCCAGCACACAATGCACACACACTCTATAAGTCCACCCCCACCCCCACCCCCACCCCACACACACCCAGCCCCCTTTCCTTCACCCCCTACACCTGACCGAACTCAATTCCACTTTCACTTGAACAAAATTTCAAAAATATTTAAAGAAAACACAAGAAAAAGCAAACAAAATAATAATAATAATAATAATAATAATAATAATAATAATGAGAAAAAAATCAAGTACACTCTCTCAAATATTTTGTGGCACCCAGAAAAAGAATCGAAGAAGAAAACACAAAATAAAATACAAATAAAAATAAAAACAAAAGAAACACAAAAAGAAAAACGTAAATTTGTTCGTAAAGTTTGAGAATTTTCTAAAAATGCAAATTGGCAAATTCACAGACAACAAAAAAATCTAAAATTAAAAAACAAAAAAAAAACAGGCAAAAAGCCAAAACCAAAAAAAAAACACATGAAAAACCTAGAAAAATTAAAAATAAAATACAGAAAAACAAAACAAAAATGACAAACTTAGCAAATAGTGAAAACTTTTAAAAGAAACAGAAAAACAGCAACAAGAAGAAGAAGAACAAGAGCAAAGAAAACACGATAGAAAACGGAACATAAACAGAACTAATAAAAAAAACAAACGAAAATAATATGATGAAAACAACAACAACTACTTATTTATAACAACAAATTAATGGAAAAGTGAATGGCAACAAGAAAAACCAAATGACATAAAACAAAAAACAAACAAACAAAAAAGCAAAAACAAAAAAAATTCAAATAGAAATTCTTTTCAAATATCAATAAAGCAAGAATATTAAAAAAAAAAAAAAAAAAAAAAAAAAAACAAAAACAAACCAAAAATGACTTTTCAAATCAGTTTTTATTTCTAATAGTTAAACTTAGTGGGGAGTGCCTCACTAGGAGATACCCTAGACATGCCCTGTGCAGGAGCACAGGAAACTCCAGAAAATCTATTACATTATTAATATCAACAAACGTAAAGCACTCCGAAATGAGTACAGATTTGATAAATAGAGATTTGCATGACCTTTTTTTTGCTTTCTATTCGATATGCCATTTAGTTCCGTAATTTGTATTAATGCCATTCATTCAGGCAAGAATTTACAATTTCTCTCATTTCTAACGTCTAACGCCTAAGCCTAAGACGGGAAAACAGCTAAATTGGCAGCACTGCAGGCTGGCTGCTGCGAATGCACACACTCACACACTCGCACATACATACGTATTATCACGCTCTGCTTATTGCGCTGCGACTGCACTCAGACTGCGCGTTTGGGCCTTGCCATGGGAATTTTATTGTTGAATAAGTTCCCTTCTAGATAGACTTTCTCACCGAAATGCTCAGAGCATGATAATGACATTTAGATGTGTGCATTAGCACTAGCCACATACATTTCTACTATTCAAAAAAGGTTCTCTTGTGGAAAGATAAAATGGCGGAAAGTAAGTATCCAGTACCAGAAATACCCTCTACATAAATCCACACAGTGAATATCGTAGTTTGTGGTACTTAAAATACTTTTTTTTATGCCTCCAGTTTTCATAGACATAACCTTTATTGTGATAGCCCTTATGGATTTCAACACTCAATTTTCACGCTTCAAAAAGCTGAAAACCCCCGAGATAGTTTGTAAATCAGCTTCTTTCATCTGTTTTCAAATTCTTCCCGCAATCGCACTTTAAAAAAAAACACCAAATCTGGCGATAAAACCCCCAAGACGGCAACACTGGCTCAAATATGTTTACTATATATTTTTACTCGAGTATTGCCTACTCGACTACATATATATTCGTTCATCTTGTGAATGTAACTTATAAGTTTAGTAACGCCGCCCAAAAGTCCATGAAAATGGATTTCAAGCGGAACTATGTGTACAGGCAGAAGATAGATAACATGGCTAATATTGAATATGAAGAATGGCATAGAAAACACCTATTCTCGAGCAGAAGCAGTAGCTGTGGCGATTTAGTCCTGGCTGTGTGTCCCTATGTCCACCACATTTGAAACCTCAGAAGGAGCTAGAGATTTGTTATCCCAGTATTATGCGTAGATATCAAATCATTAATCATTTTGAGTTCCCATGAAAGCAATAAGTCGATAATATTTAATATAAATTGATGATTCCTATTAAATCGTTCGGAAGAATCGATAACATTTCCTATGATAGCGATAGCACATTTATAGTTGTCTTATGACCTAGATCTATTAATATTAGTATGTAGACTATCTTTCGTATTTCACTCCAAAAACTACGAACCTTTATAATGAATAGTTGATAGTTTATTCAATAATGTTCGAGATGATCATATATACATATGATATCTACATATGTTTAATATGCTAAAGACCAAGGCTCTTCAAGTTGAGTGCCTTTAATGACCATTTATGACATGCAAAATAAGATCTACGCAATTATTTATATCAATCCAAGTCTTTGTACTCATCATTATAGCCCCCTTACTAAATTTGATATCTCTAGCTTCAGCAGTTCCGAGCTTAGTCCCTATCAAGTTAAAATATCGATTTGCACCAATGAAAGCTAAAAAATAATACTCTATATAAGACTTTATTTTATAAATCACAGGCTGATGAACAGACGGCTGGGCAAATCGACTAACCACGGTATTCTGATATAGAGTACTTATATAGTATATATAATACATATATTATCTTTGCGCAAATCACATTTATTTATAGTTAGTCAGTAAAACTGGGATTTGTCAATTTGTTAATCACTTTATTAGAATTGGACTATAAATTTATAGAAATTTGAATAGGTCACAGCGGAAAGAAGATGAACTATTTGTAGAGCTAAGGCGATCTATAAGCTACTGCTATATATATTCATAAGTACATAAATAGTATTGCTGTGGAGCCCACTAGGCGCGAGCTATTTTTGATAACTAACTAGGTACTAGAGAGAAAGAGAGATACAGTGAGAGAGATAGAGAGTGTAAGAGTGAGAGAACATGTGTCGAATGTGTGCGAATCGCGTGTCTTGTGTGATGCGTTTTTGTTGCACATGTGGTATGTATGTGTGTTTGTGTACGTGTGTGTGGTATATATATATATATGTATATATATATATATATATATATATATATATATATATATATATATATATATATATATATATATATATATATATATATATATATAAATATAGGCATTAGGATGCGTGCTCGAGACTTGGGAGGTAGTTGGGAACTATAGCGCATCAAGCACCTTGCCTTGGGGCTGTCTTTTATAAGCAGAAGAATCAGATTTGTTTGTTTGTTTGATTGTTTGTTTTGTTTTGTTTTTGGTTTTGTGCAGTCGAAATCAGAGCCGAATCAATTCGTGTTCAGCTCCTCGCAATCATCCTCCGGCTCGGCGCTGCGCCCCTCGCGAATCCGTTTCAATTTGCGCTTCAGCATCATGACGCCTGCAAGAGGAAGAGAAGTTAGTTGAGGTTGAATTTGGCCTATATCGAAAGCCTAGGGCATACACTTGATGGCCTGATAGGTCTTGGCCGAGGCGGATTCGGTGGCTGGGAGAGGATTGGATGTTGCCTTCTCATGCGCCAGCTTCACCTCAAGATAGGCCCGCTGCAGCGTCTTGTAGTGGCGATACTCGCTATTGTCCTTGATAAGGATGCATCTGCAAGGATCAGATCATAGAAATTAGTTTGGATAGCAAAGGGATTTCTTGGACTTGCTCACTTGGCAGCCGAGCCCTCGCCGGAGCAGTCAGATGGCGCCGTGTGATAGATCTGGTGGTAGAAGTACTGCAGCACCGGCGAGTTCCAGATGGCCAGACCATACCAAACCCAAATGGCCACGTTGAGCGGCAGCTTGAAGTTCTTGGCGAACAGCGTGGGTATGAAGTAGTTGAAGGGCAGCAGATTGATGTGGACGTGCAGCCAGGCGGCGATCCGCAGACCCATGAACACCTGGTAGACCAGGCGATTGCGATTCGAGTTCAGCAATGCCAGCAGCGAGAGGCATTCAGCCAGGATGTTGTACAGACCCAGCGTGAGATTCAGACCCACAAAATAGTTCTCATATCTGTGGACAACCGAGAAGGAAGTTAGATGTGTATATAGACTGATAGCTCGCCACTTGCCTGTAGACATCGATGGCGATGAGGGCCGACAGATAGAGACCCTTGGAGGCGGTCTCCAGGAAGTCGGCCTCCTTGAAGTCCAGCATGGCTCCGTGCAAATAAAACGTTATAATGAATATCGAGTAGAACTGAAATTTCTCGTATTGATGCGACCGATAGAAGATGAGATTGTCGGAACTGTGGAAGAGCGAATAGCGGCCCTGATTCTTCATCAGATGCGGCAGTATCATGAACTCGTTGTAGAAGTGCAGAAAGAGACAGCAGGCGCCATAGAATGCAATATTCCATATCAATCGGGCGAACTGTTTGCGCTTAAAGTATTTCACGTTTGACGATTTCAGAAAGAACTGCAAGAGAGACGAAGAAGAAGACCGAAAGCCAATTAGTCGCCGATCACAGCGGATACTTCCCGGTGCAAGCCATATCATATAGAATCATATATATACATACATACATATATATTTATGCGAATGCATATACATATGATGTATGTGTATACTATGTGAGCTAGGCTTGAGTGTGGTTGGCTTTGTTGCTTGCAATGCTTTTTAATCTTTATAGTTGCTGGTCGCGGCAGTCGGTCGCAAGTCTTATCTTAACGTCGCCGCTGCCGCTGCCACAGCCGTCGACGCCGTCGTCGTCGTCGCCGCCGCATTACATTTGGCTCCCGACTATTTATAAACGCCAAAATAATTGGGCACCAACAGCAAACAGCAGCCGAACGCCGTGCTGTCGCTTACTGCTGCTGCCCTGTTGCTCTGTTGCTGCTCACCTGGAAGACGCGCTGAAATCCATAGAAGCCACAGGATAACGCTATAAATATCCAGAAGACCGCGTTGATCAGGTAATGCAAGTCGATGTTTTGGACGAGCGCATCGAAGCGGTCGTTCGTAATTAGATATTTGAGCGGAAGAAAGAAGTTTCCGATCTCTGCCCAATAATCCGGCGGACCGGCCTTCATATCCAGTATGGACATCTTGGGGTCGTTGCGGCAGCCGCTGCCCCAACAACAGCAGGCAGCAGTTAGTGGATTGACCACAAGCGAAACTTAAAACTCAAACGTTTGGCATGCAGCAATTTGGTTGTCAACTTGAGACGGATAGGTGTATTTATAAACAGTAACAAAGTTTTTTTTGTATATTTATTTACGTGCCTGGTACATGGCAGTCGACAATCGATATATGCTCTGGCAATAGCTGTGACGCTGTATCGCTAAGCTCACCTGTACTATCGATAGCTCGCTGTCGAGCTGCCAACTTGTGTGCAGGGCGCAACAATTCAAATTTAAAATTCAAATATTTCAAAAGTGCGTGAATCTGGCTCTGTCTATTTCAATAGGATTTTGACAAAATGGAACAATCTTCTGTTTCGCACATTGTCGATTACCCAGATGAGCCTATCGCACTGCTCCAACAGCTGCTGGACGCAGTCAAAAAACATCGCCCAGACTCACAGCAATACATGAACTTGGCCACCGTTGACGATGAGTTTACCGTTCTCAACCGGACTGTGCTGTATCGCGGAATCAGCACCGACAAATGCATTATCTACGTCACGCAGCGCTTTACACGCAACTACAAGAACATCAAAGCCAATGCCAAGTGTGGCCTGACCATCTTGATGCCGGAGGTGCTGCTGTCATCGCAAGGGAGCACGCCCTCTATCTGGCAGGTTCGCCTCTTGGGCGCCACCGCCGTGGAGCTGCCTGAGTCCGAGCTGGATGCATGGTGGAACAGGGAGTTGCTGTCGGGAAAAATACGCGACATCATTTTTCCCTGTGGCCAGCCGGTGGACTATGACGAGCTCAAGGCCAAGCACGATCGGTTCCTCAAAGAGTATCGGGAGAGCGGAAAACCGCTGCAGCGTCCCTCAACATTGTAAGTTCTTGAAACTATCGAAAGTAATTCACGTTAACAATCTGGCAACTCTAAACAGTACCGCCTTCAAGTTCGAGGCTCAGCGCTATGACTTTCTCAAAGTGGGCATGAACCAGATCGCGGACCGAGTGCAGTACCGCCAGCAGGAGAACGGCAAATGGGAGGCAATGCATGTCTCCACCTGAAACTGAATGACGGCCAACTTCCAACTGTATTTTACTCACTTTTATTTTTATTCAACTAGCATTTGCAATAGCAAAACAATTGTTCTCAACAAATACAAACAAAAATAATATAATTACAGCAACTAAATGTAATACTAACTAAATGTCCTTTGATTTCTCCTCTTTCACGTTCTCGTTCTCTTTTTGTTTTTGTTTCGTTTAGCATACAGTTAAAGTAGTTAATAAATATTACACAAAACAGTAAAAAAAAGTTGGTTAAAATAATACATAATATTAGATTAAAACATGCAGTTAGGTTATGATTAAGGTTGCTTCTTCTCGCTTTTTACATAATACACGTTAGTTTTGCTTTCTTTTTTTACAATATGTTGGATATTGATAGTTCAGGTAACGCTTGGCGTCTACACCGCATTCACTGTCTCCCGTATCCAGTCCGCATTGGACGCAATCTTGTCGTACATGCGCGGCCGCTCCACGCCCGTCGGTCCACAAGCGATGCGCCAGGAGGAGACGCCGATCAAAGCCCATTGATTGGTGCCCGGTATGAGGCACTGGACGGGCGCGCCAGAATATTCCTCTTGCTGCAATTAGACAAAATTTATTTTTCAGAAATATTTCATTTAATTCATTTGGCTATGACAATAACTACGCACGCAACACCCTGTTTATAACAATTGTGACGTCACGTCACAATCGCGACATGCAGCGACGCGTTTAGCAAAACAAAGAATAGTATATGAGTAACGCCATATCAACAACAACAACAACAGGGCGAAATATGCTATCTCTTTCTAACATGTAAGCCCTATGCAGAAAAGCACGAGCGCACACGCACACGTACACGGACACAGATAGCAAATGCTAGAAACATCCCCGAACAATGCGTAGCTCTCATACCTACACACTCAATAGGGTAGGGCAAAAACAATTTGCACACAGGCCGCAGCTGCAGTGCAAGATCGATCAGGCTCTCTCGCTCTCACTTGCCTGATGATGTGCATACATATAAAAGATAGCGCGCGCCAAACCACCGTTTATTCGAGCGTCGACAGTGCAAGTGAACGAACGCAGCAGAGTCATTCAGAATTAGAGACGAAAGAGGAAAAGGAATTAACAGTTAAACGTAGCACAGCGCAGGCGTCATTCACGAATTTCGTCATGTTGAACATGAAAAACTGCCTGAAGATCAGGTACCAGGGCGAAGTGAGTTTCATCATCTGCGAAGCGGGCAGCACCTACGAGGAGATCATAACCCAAGGTAAATTGAGTTTTCTCTTGATAAAATTTGCAACGGTAAAGTTTGTAAACTCTCTCGTTTTGTTCCTTGCAGTTTGTGCTCGCTTCAGCATACCCGAGTCGCAGCGGGCTGGACTGATGCTAACCAATGGCCAGGGCTATGAGTTCGAGAAGCATTTATTGGAGTACTTTCTGGTGTTGTTCCCCTGCCCACAGCTACTGTTCCAGCTGCGCGTCAACTGGCAGAAGCTGCGTCGCGCTATAGTCGAGGAGCCCATCAAGCGCAGGTGCTCCACAGGCGATCTCATCAAGGCACAGCCACGAACTGACCCTGATCCCACGGCAGACTACGTGGCGGTGCCTGTGCATCGTCAGAATTGTTTCATCGGCGCACTGCCTGGCAGCCAACAGAGTCGCCAGCTCCAGCAACAACAACTACAACTACACGCCACAGTGATTCTACGCCGACTCCGGCCGGAACAATGCGGGCCATATACTGCACCCAAACGAATGCATCTCCAGCTAACCAACAAATCCCGACGTTCCGCTCCCAGTGCATCCCTGCTGGCAACAGGCAAACGCTCTCTACGCATCTGAACTTAAGGAGCAACTAGTGTGTCCCCTCAGCCAGGACGAAATTGTATATAAAGTATTCCCATTTAACTTTAAGGTTGGAGCACAGTTCCTAGCTTATACACATATACATATGTACATAGGAGAAGGAGTCCAACAATAAATATTCCGTTTAAATCCCATCTTACAGTAGATTAATATTATAATTGAATGCATACATATGTATATAAATACATATGTATGTATATATGTATGCGTGCAAAAATAAGGAGAGGCTTTATTTGCCTCTGACACTTTTCGGTCCATCTCTAATGAGACTGTCGTGTGTCTCTGTGTGTGTGTGTGTGTGTGTGTGTGTGTGTGTGTGTGTGTGTGTGTGTGTGTGTGTGTGTGTGTGTGTGTGTGTGTGTGTGTGTGTGTGTGTGTGTGTGTGTGTGTGTGTGTGTGTGTGTGTGTGTGTGTGTGTGTGTGTGTGTGTGTGTGTGTGTGTGTGTGTGTGTGTGTGTGTGTGTGTGTGTGTGTGTGTGTGTGTGTGTGTGCATGTCTGTCTGCATGTGCAGATGCACATATGCTTGTTCGACTATGTATGTATGTATATGTTTATGAAAGCTAATTTGCATGTGTGTGTGTGTGTGGGTGTGTGTGTCTGTATGTATGGCTGCCTGCCTGCCTATTCTCGTTGGTTGCTTACTCAATTCTGTCCATCTACATTGGTTCACAGCTTATTTATTATTTTATATATTATTATTTATTATTTTATATATTCAACTCTTAGAACAGCAACATTATTTGATAATAATTTTAATTTAGTTTTTATAGAAGCCCAAATAATTTTGAATTTGCTGCTTCAAATAAGCTGCGAGTCACTGTGCGTACGTAATTGGTAATGACACAATATATTTTGGAGCGATTTTAGCCCAATGTTATGCAATAGAGATCAATTTCAAATATTAGTATACCCTGGAACCACCCATTGAAAATGTGTTTTTGGGGTATATTAGTTTTGTGAAAAAATATATAACAGAGTAAAGAAGTCATGGCGGATATATTCCTGTGTACGACGATGAGGTGAGTCGAGTTAGCCGTGTCCGATCACGTAAATAGCAAAAGCTGGGTCATTGGCATTTCAGACTTATACTCATTTATACCATAAGCAGTAAGAGTTTATTAGTTCTTTTTCGATAACTCATCGAATATCTCTTTTATCGATCAAGTCGATAGTTTAGCTTCTTTCTTCAAGCGTCACTTGAAGGCCGCAAGAGCTATCGACTTTGATTTATTGTGAAATATCGTTTAATGAATTCACAGACTTGGTTTAATTCGGATTTTGGATACCTCAGATCTTAATCAGTATGCGATGATCATGCCTAAAGCTATAGTTGACCCTATCGAGTAGGTCCAGTCTGATTCAGCTCCAAAACTTTGTATTCCAGCTCAAGAGCAGGGAGAAAATCCAATTCTATAATTATATATAATTTATCTCAAATATAAAAGTATAATATAATAAAATAGATATTCATTTATCTACAATAAATAATATAATATAATATTATATCATCATTTATCTATAGTCTATCTATATTTATTGAAATTCACTCGCCTTATTCCATCCGAGATCAGTATTTTTTGTGATCAATCTATAGGGAATGTTTCAAATCTCTGGTTTGATCTTGAGTTTTCTCGATACGCCACGCCCACAATGGGCGTATCTCAATCTGACTCTATATATTCCTTATGTGATAACTCTAGACTCAAATGGACATCTCAAATGACCAATTGCCAAAAGCCACTATACTCGCTTTAGACCACTTCGTGGGCGAGTTTTAATAATGGGTATACCCAGACACACATACACTTCCAAGTAGTACTCACCGTGCAGTCGTACTTCTGGTAGGTGGCCTCCATGCACATGGAGTTGACCGTGGTTATGGAAACGTTCTCGCAGGGCGCCATGTCCCCGATCTTAAGCTGGACCCGCTGCAGGTGATCGCGCTGTCGGGACCAGCCGAGCGTGTTGCAGTTCGTCCAGATCTGCTCTGGGGCACTGGGTGGTTTGGTGGTCTTGGACGCTTGCGAGGCGGAGGACGGGCCGTAGTAGTTGACCTGTGGAGCGCTGTCCGGCAGCGGATAGGCGCCCAGCTGCGGATGTGCATCTTCATCATCCGGCCTGTGCTGCAGGGCCTCGGCGCGCGGCATTTGGGATGCGGCTGCCTCGGCCATTAGATGGTCGTAGCCGATGTCATCTTCGTGGTCTTCGGTGCTGGCATCCGCGCCCTCCGGCTGCTCCTGCTGTGAGGGTATGAGGAAGAACTGTTGCGTCTCCTGGGCCAGGCGGCGCTGCGGGTGCGACGCAGCTGGCGCCTCCAAGCGCTCGGCCACTGGGACATAGGCTCGGCGCTGCATTGGCGTCTGCTGCTGCTGCCGCTGAAGTGCGTCTGGCAGGCAAATGGGGCGCACGTGATCCGAGAAGCTCACCGGCGTCTCCAGTCGCACCAGCGCCGCTGTGGAGCCCTCGACGGGGCTTTTGATCATGCCAATGATGCGACGACGCTGTGTCCACGGCGCCTTCGCCGACAGACGCACTGCACCCACTATGGCCATCCAGGTGGCCCGCGGCTGACCCTGGAAACAGCTCTCCGTGGTTAATACCCAGTCCGGCGATATTAGCGTTCCGTCGCAAACGTGGATATCCTCGCGGAAGAGTGCCACCAGCCACGGCCAGTCGCCCGGAGCCGACATCTTGGGCAGAGACAGATGCTGTTTGGCATTGGGCAGCGCCGACTGGACGCCGCAGCGCAGATCCCCACAGCCCACGTAGAGCACCTGCCTCTTGGGGCAGTGGGTGCGTATGAAGCTGATCTCCGGCGCATGCGGATCCAATACGCGCACGTAATCCGACAGCTGTTCCGTATCATTTTGCACGTCAAAGATCTCCACAGATCTGTCGAAGAAGGAGAAGATAATCATTATTTCAATTTTCAAATTGATCTTGCCGTTAGAAACAGTTTTGCGGTGAAATTCACGGCGTTGCCACCTGTCAGATAAATTTTAATATATCGCGGGCCTTGCCACCTCATTGGCTAGGTAATGGCGTTGTCAGACAGATATTGTGCGAAAAGTCCGTTACAGAATTAAAATGGATGCACTTACTCATAGCCCAGCGACTTGCACAGGGATTCCGAGACAGTCTGACGTACTACCAGCTTGGCATCGCCTTCCAGGCCCTCGGCGCACAGTTTTCCAACAATGCCCTTCTCGGAGAAGACAGCATAGCCGGCGGCATGGAAGCGCGGCAGATAGGGTACCCATGGCTCCGGCTGCAGCAGATCCGCGGCCAAAGGAGCTATAGAAACTGCAGGAGAGAGTAACAGATCATTGGTAAGTTTAGCTAGACTAGCGATATTTGTTGCAGCATGAACTTACGGCAATCCTTTTCGTCAGCGCCATCCGGACAGTCGGCCTTGCCGTCGCAGCGCGCCTTGCGCGGCACGCAGGCTCGCCCACGTCCGCAGTAGAGGGCATTGGGGGCGCAGAAGGCGCAGCTGCGCTCATCGGAGAGATCCGGACAGTCGGCATAGCCGTCGCAGAGGCGCGGACTCTGGACATTGCTCTGCATGTCGCCCACGCAGTGAGGCTTCTGCTGGCAGGACTGCGTGCCCGTCGACTCTGGGAAGCGTTCGCAGTCGAAGTGCTGCCGGAAGCGGGCGGGCAGCCGACCTCCACAGCCGGCCATGAACGCCTCACAGTACTCGCGGCAAATGGCGCCGGGCGTCGGCTCCTGGCTAACGCCGTGCGACTCGCAGGGCGGCTGCAGCAGGCGGCAGACGAAGTCGTAGGCCTCCCGGAAGCACTCGCCGTCGACGAGCTCGCGGAAGACGATGACATCGTCCAGCACTTCCTCATAGTTGGCGTGGCCCAGCAGATTGGGATAGGTGGTCACGTTGTAGCCCACGTTGCGACAGTAGCTCAGCTGGAGCGGCTCGCAGCGGCGCGGCAGTGGGCGGGGCGTGGTGCTGGTGGGCTCCGTGGTCTCGTCTTGGCCGCCCAGCGGCGAGCTGGACATGACGGGCTCCTCGATCAGCCCGGTCGTCTCTTTAATGGTCACGCTCGCCACATCCACCGTCATATTGGCAAAGTGCCGACTGCGCGCGTCGCTCAGCTCCTCGTGGAACAGGGCCAGCAGCTCTCCGCTGCTGACGAGGCCCGCGTACGGATCGAATATCATGTTGAAGTGAACCACAATGTTGTTGTTGTCCTCGCTGCTGCAAAGGCAAACATTTATATAGATACACTCGTCTCATTCCACCCGAGATCAGTCTTACCCGTCAAGAGCCAGAATCTCGCTGCCCTCGTAGGCCTCGCGCAGGTCGGAGCGGCGCAGGGTGAGATTGATGCGCTCCCGGTAGTCGCGTGCCTTGTGCTGGAAGCGCAGCGAGTTCTGATTGGCTAGCTCCATGCTCCACTTGTCGTTCAGCACCATGAACTTGCCGCGGAACACGCGATCCGGCAGCGGCTCCGGCCGAAAGTAAGTGTCTGCAATGGAAGGTCGCGTTAGATTAGGCTCTGGCCCACCCGGTCATGCTTCGCTACTTACAGCCCACGTAGACGAAGGCGCCGGCCACCAGCAGCGCAATGAGGAAGCCGGCTATCACAGCGCATCCGCACTTCTGGCTGTCGCCCAGCTTGCGCCGGGTGAAGCGAATGTCCGAGTCGGTGGACAGCACGGACTCGGACTTGCGGCGCATGCCGTGGTGCGCGTGGTTGTGACTGTGGCTGTGCATGTGCAGGTGATGCTGCGTCAGCTGCTGATCCACTCCAGCTCCAGTCCCAGCTCCAGCTCCTGCTGCTACTGTCGCTGCCCCAAGTCCGTTGCCATTGGCGTGGGAGTGATGGGGCTTGTGGTGTCGCGTGCAGCGTGTGTTGTGGAAGACCTTGGGCGGCTGGGCGGCAACTGTCGTCGTCAAGGCGCCATTGCCATTGGGATTGCCATTGGGATTGGGATTGCTTTGGACGAGGCCCTAAAATATATACGAACGTAATTAGTGACATAGACGAAAATTTTTAGCGGCCATGGACCACTGGTCAATGACCACAAAAGCGCCTTAAAAGTAAACGCTTTGATTTTGCGCCAAATCATGCCGTTAAATCAACCAACGAAACGAACGCGCCATCACGCCAAGTGCCTCGCGTCTTGTGCCTTGGTAATGAACGAATGCACTTGAGCGAGTTAATAATAGTTGAATTTTGATGCTGTTCACTTTGCTGCGGCGCATGCAAATGCACCGCAAATGCACCGTTTGCATGCAGAGCAGAAAACCAAGGAAGCGGTGCTCGAAATTTCATTTTGCGCTAACTAATTACGGAACCAATTTGCCTCGTTGCAATTGTTTTTTTTTTTTTTGAAAACGATTAGCGATAAATTTAAGTCTGGCAGCGTCCAAGGATCACTCATTCAGTTCATTTAGTTCATAATTTTCAATAGCAACAACGATAACTATCTGGCAACATCCAAGCAGCAATAGGAAGCAAATTTAGTTCATAATTTGAAATAGCGAATTGAAACTATCTGGCAGCATTAAAGGATCAGCAGGCTGACGAAAAGCTAGACTATTTAGTTCACAATGTTAAATAACGGACGAGAGGCACAGAGAGAGAGAGAGGGAATCCATACGCTTGGTTATGTTGCAATTGTGAATGTGCCACGGTACAGAGAACATACAAACAAACAGACACACACACACACACACACATATATATTATGCACATAAACACAATTTAGAAAATTAATTAAAGCGCAAGTAAAGCAAAATAATACAGCGTCTGACATGACGGGAGGGCCGTGCCGTGCCGGGCCGAACCAAGCTGAGCCGGACCGCTGGCGGGTAAACAGGTCGCGTTGTGGCCTACTTTTCTCTGCGAGATGCTGCCGCCGCCACCGCCGCAACGTACATACGAAGCCACAGAGACACATAACAATAATAAACTACATAAATAAGCAGCAACAAGCACAAAAATGTAATTAAACTTTGCGCGCTAAGCAAAGAGAGTGCGTAAATGGTTTCCTCATTTCATAATCAACATCTGCGTTTATTGACCATGTCGCACATTAACAGATCTACACGCACACACACACACACACACACACACATACACACATTAGCTTATTAGCGCCATTTGCATTTTGTCTGTTGCAATTGCAGCACTCGCCACTCTCTCTCTCTATCTGGCTCTCTCACACATGCTCTTCGCTCGCTTATTAATGTCAGTCAGAGGAGTTAGTCAAAAGTCACTCGGCCGCATAACGGGAGCAGAGAGCGCGCACGTGCAAGCAACTCATGTTACCTCACACAGCGTCACACACACTTTTGTTTCCTTCTTTCTTTATGCTTTTCTTCTCTCTCTCTCTCTCTTTAATTATTGCACTTCATTGCGCAAACTAAGTTATACATATATAACACACACACACACTCACACTTACATATATATATATATATATATATATATATATATATATATATATATATATATATATATATATATATATATATATATATATATATATATATATATAACTGATTATATTTCCGTTTAATTACCTTCCAATTGGCTTTGCCGCCATTTGTTTGCATCTCTTTGCTTTTGTCTTTGCTGCTGTTGCGATTATTACTGCAATTGTTGTTGTTGTTGTTGTTGCTCCTTTTGTCTGCTGCCGCTGTGGCTGCTGCTGTTGTTCCTGTTGTACTTGTTACAGTTGTTGCCATTGAGTTTTTGTCTGCATCGCGAGATTTTTTGATCTGCAAAAATAAATTTAAAAAGAAAAAGAAAAAACAATTTATAGGTTGGTAAATTTACAGATATGGTAATAGCAATAACATGCGCACCGCCAACAGGTGCTAATTGCACGAATTTAACACCGTTGGCCCAACGGGCTCGGGCTCGGGTTCGGCTGAGCCCATGACTCAAGCTCAACTGCTCCAGTTAGACTGTGCGTGAGTGTGTGTGTGTGTGTTGTTTGTATTTCAGTTAGCAGAGTTGGCATGCCAAAAGATTACACACACACACACACGCACACATACATATGTACAGCTCTAGCAATGATGGCCCATAAACGAAGCCAATGTCAAGCGATCAGCGCCCCAAAGCGACATCGACAGCGACTGCGGCGTCGACTGCGACGCTGGCGCCACAAAGAAAGAAAGTTGCGGCAGCGTTTCCCTTGCTCATCTTTATGTTCGCACACACACACACACACACATATGCACAGATTAACATATTTTGGCGTCGGTGCTGAACTTTTATTTTCGATTCGGCAACTTTTACTTTGTCGCTTGTTATGTGTTGCTATCAACATTTTGCATCAACAATGCCCGAGCGACACCAAAAAGTAAACAACAGCAGCCGCAACAGCAGCAGCAGCAGAGGAGGCAGCAGCAACAACCTATGCCACGTTTCGTTTTCGCTTTTCTTTCACAAGACTAATTAGGAAAATTCATTAAAATCCACACACACACACACACACACACACACACACACACACATGCGCCAGCATGAATGCAGCTTATAAACATGTTTGGTCGCAACATGTTGCCAACGCACTGTGGAGCGCCAACATGTTTAGCTTTACACATTTCAAACTTAAATCAACTAATTAAACTCGATAAAAACAAAACAAAAAACAAAAACAGAAAAAAGCAAAAATACAAATTCCCGCATATTTATATATGTATATATATGTATTTATATTTATATGTATTATATATGTATATACATATATTTAATATTTATGCATGCATCTCAAGTCGTGGGAATTTTTTACGGCTGTCGCCCACTGTGTATTAGCGCTGCAGCAGCGTTGCCGTATCGTCTTTTGGGGGACACCAACAAAACACTTTCATTTCGCTGACGATGTTTTCTTCTCCTCCTCCTCCTCCCCTCCTCTTTCTTCTTCTACGCTTGCCTTGGCTTTTGCATTTTTAACTGCAGTTGGCACAAAAATTCGCTTTCGCTGCACAACCAGACAAACAACAACAACAACAACAACAACAGCAGCAGCAATGGCGACAAATATTGCAAGCGCTTCTTCTTCTTTTTCTTCTTCTGCTTCTTCTTCGCCTGCTGCTTCGTCCCCCAATGACACTTGTCAATGGCAAACGAGTTCGTGGCCTAAGTCTTTTGAACTTTATTGCACGCTGCACTTTCTCAGCTGCTCCTTGCTGCCAAACGGGCCAGAAGGGGTGCTGAGGAGACTGTAGGGGAGAGCAGCAGCCGCAGGAGCTGTCTCCATGTGACCTCTAAGCCACAAACGAAAGTTGCAATTGCAAATTGTTTTTTTTTTGTTGTCTTCTTCAAATATTGACTCAAAGTTATATATATATATATATATATATATATATATATATATATATATATATATATATATATATATATATATATATATATATATATATATACATTCATATATAAATATATATGTTTATTTTTATATATCTTTTGCATTTATATTTTTTAGTTATTATTATTATTATTTATTTTGATATTTTTATTTAATTTATTTTATTTTAAAACACATTTTTAATTTGTCAACTTTTTATGAAAGTTAAACTTTAATTTTATTTTCATTATTTTGTTTTATTTATTTTTGTTAAATCTTTTATATCGAGGGTTAAATATTTTAAGTATTTTATTTAAATAATTAAATTTATAAATCAATTTTTTAGAATTTTTTTTAGATTTCCAATTGTTTGTTTATTATTTTCCTATATGTACTACACATATTTATTTGTTTTCTTTATTTAAATATTTATATTTTATATACACATATACACATACATGCATATATTTTTGTGTTTATTTTTATTTACATATTTTTTATTTTATTTTTAGTTTTTTTTATTTTTCTTGACTTTAATTTGATTTATTTTTATTTTTTATTCTCATTTCCTTTTTCATTTGAATTCGATTTTAGTTTTGTATTATTTACAGTAATTTTCCGATTTATATTTACCATATATCACGCCTTTTAAATTTTAAATTATTTTTTATTTTTATATTTCTTTCTATTATGTATTATATAAATATTATAATAAATTTGATATAGCTACATAGGTTATTGGGGTCGTGGCCAACCGACTAAAGCAATCTCAAAATATCAATATTTGAATATGTAAATTTGAAAGTTTTCGGAACAACTGAGCGAGTATTAAGCAATCTACAGATTATTGTTGATCTTAAGTTCTCAATAAGAATGCTAAAATCTTGAATCGATTAGTAACCAAATCACCCCAATCAAAATTGAAGAAGTTATAACATTCGTAAAAAGTAAAAGTATTCAGATATGATACGACATATATAATATATAAAACGTAAATTGAATTTAAATTAGATTTGTATCATTATATATATTGAATATATATTAAATATATATGTATAATATGGTGACCTATTTCTAGGCAATTTAAAATATATTTTACACATCTGACTATATATGCCAAAATTTAAAAGATCTGTTTATGAAATAATGGTAACAATAAAGAATCAAATTAATTCTCCATTTTTATTTGCGGAAATCGTTTTCTGTCTTCTTTCTTTAAAATTTTAAGTAGGAAAGAAATATTTTATAAATTAATTATAGATTATGAAGAAATGTTATATAATTAACTAAAACTTTATATATATATGTATATATCTTTTGAAAATATCATATAATTCTAATAGAAATAAGTTAAATGAAAAAAAAACCGTGAGATTAAATGCGGAAATCAGAAGTTATTTAGACGTATGTTTTATATACATATATATGAATCTGGTGTATGATTATATCTGGTATATATATGGCAACGACCCAATTAATAATATTTCGTAAACTTTTGGTAATTAATTAGCTCAAATGAAGCTGAAGGCGATATGAATCATTCGTTTTAAGATTTAAGACTGATTTGGCTTCAAAACTAAACGGTTAAGTACTTGCTATGATTAATATATATGTATATATATATGTGTGTATATATGTATATGTATATATAATGTATGACAAATCAAAATATTTATAATAAAGAAAGAGAAGGTGAAGAAGAAGAAAGAAAGAAAACAAAGACATAATGCAAGAGAAATATAAAGAAATAAGCAATACACTGAAAGAGTAAGGGAAAGAGCAAGAGAAGAAGCTCAATAGAAGTGAACTCCGAATTAAGCTATAAACATTTCGTCTGGAATTCGCTCTAAGCTACTTATTTTTCGAGTATTTGTGAGCAAGAATCTAAAAACAAGAAGAAGAAGAAGAAAAACAATAAAGTTTAATTTAAACCAAAATATAGACTAGATTTTATTCCGCAGAAGTTGAACGAGCCGACCTGGTATAACTAATTATTCTATAAAGAGAGACGGAGAGAGTAGAGAGGAGAGTGTACTGTAGAAAATAAAATACGGTAGAGTAGAAGAAGACTTGAGAAGAGTCGAGTGAAGAAGAGCAAAGTCAAGTAAAGTAGTGTGGAGAAAAGTAGAATAGAGTAGTACAGTAGAGTAGAGTAGAGTAGAGTAGAGTAGAGTAGAGTAGAGTAGAGTATACATATGTAAATCGAAATTGAATGTTATCGTTTCAGTTAGAGTTAAGCCCTTATTGAATATATATGAATATGAATACATATGATTATCGATAAGCGATTAAATATATCTATCGATATTCAATGTTATCGTTTCAATTACACTTTTCGTCCCTTTCCCACCAAAGTCTCTTCGCCCATGCAATCCATTTTATGTCAGAGCTTTTCCCATTTTCAATTTATCGATAAGTTTGTCATCTCAGCTATCGTCGATCGCAGCTGGACTCCAATTGGAAAGTACATCAAAACGGAAATCGTGAAGAGGCAACATCAGTTAGCCACGTGCGGCAGCTGCGGCAGTGACAGCTTTTCTTAAATTTCCCTTTAAGCAAACAGCTGACATCGCTGCTCGCCGTTCGCCGCTTGTTGCTTGTTGCTTGTTGCAGCTGCCACTCCACTCGTGACGAATTAATAACGGCGACCCCAAATGGCGAAAGCGCCAAAAATGTTGCACAGTTGCAGCGGCATGAGCATGTCTGCCTGCCACGCCTCCAAGTGCGACGTGCGTAATTGGAATTGGGGCTGGAGCCGTTCGACGTGACTGGAAGGCATCGGCAAAGCAACAAACCAAATGAAACTCTGATTTTTCCAATTGGATTTCGGGGTGTGTGCTAAAACTAGAGAACTGACTCATGCAAGAGCGAAGCTAACTGGGCCTGGCCAACAGACACCCACACACACACTAACATATACATATGTATGTATATACATATATTCGTATATGGCAAATCAAAATGCAATGCAACGAGCTGCTCATCGACGCTTTGGCCTCGTCTGCCTCGTCTGGCGGTCTCACGGATTCGCCTTTGCATTCAAATGAAGTAGAAAGTTCTTCAAAACAACAACAACAACAACAGAATGCTAAAATAAAGTCTAAACACAATTAATTAAAATGCCGACGGGCGCTTTCCCAACATCCATCTTACGATTCCAGTCAGAAATGTTCGGTGGGTGGGAATGGCCAAGAATCCAATAAGAAAATGATACACATACATCCCCATACAGACATTCACACGCATGCATAAATAGATTAGCATACAAAGTTCATTGAATTTGCCTGTTACGGCGAGAATATTAAACAGATCATATAACAAAGATCATTCTTATAAGCAGAGCTAAGCCAAATTCCCAACCAAAATATGCCGCATGAATTCCAATTGGAATCGCCAAACTCAGCCTAAGCACGTTAAATGAATCTTTACATATTTGCATATAAATATAAACACACGTATGTGTGTGTGTGCGTGTGTGTGTTAAGTAGAACAGCAAAGTCAGCAAGTCTCCAAAAAAGGTTACTTTAGGTCACTTTATTGGCACACTCTTGCTGCATGGCCAAACGCAATGAGGGCAGCTAAACTAATTGTAATAAATAAATAAATAATTGTGAGCAAGAATACTATCTTAGCTTTCCTTGCATACATATGTATGTACATACATATGTTTATATCATTTACTTATTCAATTTTTTTTTCTTTCAAATTCATTTAATTGCCGCTTGTTGTCTTAGACTCTTTCGCGAGTTATCACTTAATTTACCTTAGCTTAATTTTAGGCAGGTACGCCTGTATGTATGTATTAATTTAGTTAATCTATACATATATTAAATACAATTTGACAAAGTTTGAATTCCACGACGATCGAGGGGATGCAGTCTCTTTAGTCTTCTCCTGCTTCGGTTGTTGGCCAGATTAGATGCGAGCTGGTTTGGGCTTTTGAAATAGGCCCGTATTAAGTGACTGTGACGTCACTTTTGACACTGGATAGCGCGCTCACTTTGCGCATCTTATACCCCATGCAAAACATGAGCTGTTAGGCAAATGTTACGACAAGGAATGAAAAAAACCCGTTGCAACGCCACTCTTTTGCACAAATTCGCTCAGCAATGAACGCCCAAAACTGCAAAACAAAGGATAAAGAGCGCAAAAACAGTTTTTGCTCGAACAATCGTTATTGTTCGCTGATGCTGCGATTGCTAATTATAGACAATGTGTATAAGAGTAAAAGCTCAAAGGCTGAATTCTGCTCTCCCTCTGTAAATGCCCGTATGTTTGTGTGTGTGTTGCAACTGGCAAGAGCTCAAATGGTCATTGTATACATATGTATATAATTATGTATGCATTTGCATTTGTGCGTGTAAATGTGTAGTGACATGGTAAATTGAATTACCTACAGAAATCAATCAATTAAAAGCAATTCATTATTCAATTGTTATCCAGAAAACGTTATTTAACACATACATACATACATACACATACATATATGGTTACATATAATATAACAAGTCAAGGTTGTCCCCAATCTCTTAGTCAATTGCCCCCAAACATGAATTTTAATTTCCGCTGCCAAATTTGCATTGTTGAGTCAAACAAGAGTTCATTAGTTGTTTTTGCACACGATTGCAGCAGGAAAAGCTTTTTCAGAAGAAGAAGAAGAAGAAGAAAACAGCCAAAAAGCGCCATTTATATTGTGAATTGGTCAGCGACGCCAACGCATTGCGCCGCCGCCAACGCCAGCGTCAGCGCCGACGCAGTTCAAGGCTAGGCCAGGCGCTGCGACTGCGCCCAAGCTAAATTTGTGTGCGAAAGAGGAGAAAAGTTGGCTGGCAAATAGGGCGGCTACAGAAATAATAATAATAAACCACTGCGAATCGGAATTGGAAAGTAAAGGGCGCAGAGCCACACACACACACACACATACACGCGTATGTTTGTATTTATACAAATGTGTGTATGTGTGTGTGTCTGTGCTCTTATACTCACAATCGAAAGGAAATTCAATTTATAAATCCATTCTCACACACACACACGCATACAGCGCTGCGGCGTCGTCGTTTATAAAAGTCATAAAATGCTTGAAGCCGACATCAGCAGCAACAACAACATCAACGGCAGCAACGCTGATGAACAAACAACCCAGCAGCAGGCGCTGCCAATGAATTGTGCTACTTTCTTTGCCAGCAGCCGCTGCCGCGACCACTGCCACCGCCGCTGCCGCAGCGCTGTCAACGTCTTTGTTAAGTCTTTCGAATTGCACATGATTTTTGTTGGTTTTGTCATTATTGTGGGCTATCTTTATTGTTGTTGTTGTTGTTGCTGATATTGTGCGGTTGCCTTTAGCTTCTAATTTATTTCAATGACATTTTGTAAAATAAGAAAGATGCAAGCCAGCCACAAAACGAAGCCGCAGAAAGCTGCTGCGCTGTTCTTTCCACAGCTAGCAGAGAAAGTTCATGCAACTGTGTGAATACGAGCATGTGTGTGTGAGTGTGTGCGCAGCGTTGCCATTAGCGATCGTTTAGCGGGTGGCCAGATTGATGCTGGCAGCTGCCATGAAAGGTCACTCAAGCTGCCGCTGCCGCTGCCGCCGCTCAACATTTGCACTCACATCAGACGTCAATTGCGTTCAAATAGAAAAGCTCAAGTAATAACGGAGCATGACTTGTATATGCATGGAAATAAGTACAGAAAAACAAGCTATTATTATTTTTCTAGTCTCTGCTGCTGCTGCTGCTGCAGCTACTTTACTAGTTTGTTATTTTTGCCGTTGCCGTTGCCGTTGCTGTCGTGTGGCATTTGCCAAATGGCAACAACATTTAATATTGTTGTTGCTGCTGAACCTGTTGCAGCACATGGCAGCAAATAGTGAGTAGAAAACGCGTTGATCTCCAGGCTAAGCAAATAATAATTTCTGACTAGACGTTGCGGCACTTTGTACATAAGTATGTACCACACACACACACACACACACACATAAAATGTAGAATCTACTCTCACTCTCTCCCTCTGTCTCTCTCTCTCTTTCATATTTGGCTTTGCTACAATATGAGACATTTGAAAAGGGAAATATAAGGGAAATACTTGAGACCTTGGTATAAGAGTTTTGCCTATGCAACGTAATCAGCTGCAAAATGTTATTTTAGGATATTATGCGGACTGTGGAGGGGGGTGTGGTGGGGTGTGGGGTCGGAGAGTGGGTGTTAGGCTAAGACGATGGCGTCAGCTTAGCCGCTGGCTGGGCTTTTGGTGATTGTGCAAAAATAGCGGCACTACCAAAAGCCAACAACAACAACAGCAACATATAATGGCAAAACCAAGATAAGACTGGCTTTAAACAGACAACTGAAAGTTGTTGCGTTTTTTTTTCTAAGCCAAACGAGTTTGTTGTTGTTGTTGTTGCTGTTGCTGCTGTTGTCGCCGCAATCACTTTTGGCCGTGCGAGTCTAGACTAGACTGAATGGAATGGAATTTGCTATGCAAGCAAACATATGTATGTGTGTATGTATGTATATATGTATACAATATACATATATATGTATGTATGTATGTGTACGTACATATATGTAACATAGATAGAAATATCTATATCGCGACTTAAATTACAGCGACCGATCACAGGCTGCAAATTGCTCAATAGTTAAAAACAACAACAACAACAACAGCAACATTACACGCCCTGCAACAATAAACAAACAAACAAACAGAAAACAACAGAAATTTTTTGGTCAGTGAAAACCTTGGTTCAGTTGCCGCTGTCTATCCGTCCGTTCGTCTGTCTGTCTGTCATTGTTGTTAATGTTGTTAACGGCGACATATTTTGCTATGGAAAAATTCTCACAAGACAAAATAAAACAAAGCAAAAGCAAAAGCCAAAGCCAAAAGACAAAAAGTCTCTCCCAACTTCACTTCACAAACAACAAATTTTAGACATGGGCATTAAGTTGCTTGTCAAAGCAACAACAGCAGCAACAGCAGCAACAGCAGCAATTTTGCATTAAAATAGTTGCAAATTATAATAGCAACAATAATAACAACAACAACAACAAAAGACGTCAACAACGCACGCAGCAAAACTTTTGATTTCTTTTCATATTCAACAGCAACGCGCGGCGCAGCAATAAAATGAGGCGGCAAACGGCCATGCGCCCAGAGCAACAACAACAACAACAACAACAGCAACAGCAACAACAACAATAGCAACAACAACAATAGCTGTGCTGCCAGCTAAAGTAAGTTACTAAGGCAAATTGGTTTATAACGGGACGAACTTTCACTGGCTTATGGATGCTGCTGCTGCTGCTGTGACTGCTGATGCTGCCCATCGGCTTACTGCGGGGCGTGCCAAAAGCGCCCAAACTTTATAATTTGCATAATTTTTATAAACAGCAGTCAGAAGCAGCAGCAGCAAAAATACCAAAAATGCCACGAAAAAGAATGGCTTAAAATGCTGTACCAAAAACACGAAAATAATGTACCAAGAAAAGGATGAAAAGAGATGTGTACCAAAACTACAAAGAAAATTGTGTACCACATATATACATACATATGTATATTAAGTAACATGTACCGATTGAATGAATAGAAATTAGACGTGTACCAAAGTCTATATAGAATATGGTGTACCATATACATCAACTAATATGTACCAAGTAAGCAGAAACCAAAAATAGTTTACTAAAAATATCAATTGAATGCACCAAAGAAAGAAAGGTAAATGTACTACAAATCTAAAGAAAATAATAATACAATGGCCAAATAAAAAATACCAAGAAATGAATGGCGAAAGATAATGTACCATATTATCTAAAGAATGTATCAAGAAAGGCATAGAAATATCTCAAAAGCATACAAAAATAATAGAGAAATTATGATTCAATAAGATGACAAGACGTACCACAAATATCAAGAAAATAATGGAAATGATATGTTCCAAAGATATAAAAAGAATGTACCAATGCATGCATATGCATACTATAAATATCAAGAAAATAATGGAAGTATGACCCAAATATATCGAGAAAATGTAACAAGAAAGGTTGAAGAACAAAATATATTTAAACAAGTAAGAAAACTCTAGTCGAGACCGCTCGACTAGGGTATACCCTGAACCCTGCGAAGATCCGCTATTCCAAGCATTCTTCATTTCTTTTATATACACATGCATATGTACGTTCATTACAAGCAAAATATACACACACACACGCACAGGCGCAAGCACACACAAGCGCAAGTCGTTGCGTTAGCTGTTCTTTGGCTGCTTTGCATGGCAATGCTATGGGAAATAAAATGTTTAATAACTTTTTTTCTAGAGCAACGATTTAGATCAAACTTGTTGGGCGTAATCATGTCATCCATATGTATGTATGTGCCAAAGCACAAGTCTCTAGTATTTGATATACGGGAGTTACAAATTTGAGGCGAAGGGGGCGTGGCACCCAAAATTTAACAAAAACCGAAATTGCGTAAGGCTCACATAACACTAAATGCAAAATTTGAAGACTCTAGCTAGAAAGATGAATTATATAGAATTGTATAGCTTAATTTAGATTTTCGTTTTTAATCGATAACAATAAAACGATAAAAGTTATCGAATTTCTGAAACAAACTCGATCTTTTCGTGCTATACAGGAACCTACATAAAAAATTTCAAGTCTCTAGCTCTTGTAGGTTCTGAGAACGACGCGTTCATACATACGGACAGACGGACAGACCGACGGACGGACAGACGGACAGACGGACGGACAGACGGACAGACGGACATGGCTATATCAACTCGGCTTGTCATCCTGATCAAGAATATATATACTTTATGGGGTCTGCCACGCCTCCTTCTGCCTGTTACATACATTTCAACAAAAACATTATACCCTGATTTCCCATTTTCAATGGGCTCAGGGTATAACAAGTAAGAAAACTCTAGTCGAGACCGCTCGACTAGGGTATACCCTGAACCCTGCGAAGATCCGCTATTCCAAGCATTCTTCATTTCTTTTATATACACATGCATATGTACGTTCATTACAAGCAAAACATACACACACATATGCACAGGCGCACGCATACACAAGCGCAAGTCGTTGCGTCAGCTGTTCTTTGGCTGCTTTGCATGGCAATGTTATGGGAAATTAAATGTTTAATAACTTTTTTTCTAGACCAACGATTTTGATCAAACTTGTTGGGCGTAATCACGTCATCCATATGTATGTATGTGCCAAAGCACAAGTCTCTAGTATTTGATATACGGGAGTTACAAATTTGAGGCGAAGGGGGCGTGGCACCCAAAATTTAACAAAAACCGAAATTGCGTAAGGCTCACATAATACTAAGTGCAAAATTTGAAGACTCTAGCTAGAAAGATGAATTATATAGAATTTTATAACTTAATTTAGATTTTCGTTTTTAATCGATAACAATAAAACGATAAAAGTTATCGAATTTCTGAAACAAACTCGATCTTTTCGTGCTATACAGGAACCTACATAAAAAATTTCAAGTCTCTAGCTCTTGTAGGTTCTGAGAACGACGCGTTCATACATACGGACAGACGGACAGACCGACGGACGGACAGACGGACAGACGGACGGACAGACGGACAGACGGACATGGCTATATCAACTCCGCTTGTCATCCTGATCAAGAATATATATACTTTATGGGGTCTGCCACGCCTCCTTCTGCCTGTTACATACATTTCAACAAAAACATTATACCCTGATTTCCCATTTTCAATGGGTTCAGGGTATAAAAATGATATGTACCATATGGAAATGTACCAAAAGAATGATAGGCAAAGTGATGTGCTTAAACTGTCAATCATAGGTACAAGTGTATTTATAATATAAAATTTATATAAATATAAAATTTATATAAATATACTATTTATGTGAATATAAATAAATACAAGTAAAAATTCGTATACAAATATATAAAATATTCACACTTTTTAATTTATAGCAGCAATGTGCAGTGTACCCTTATATGACAGCAAAAAGTCCCACTTTTGGTACCAAGTGGCAAGCGTCTCACACGCACACAAGCGTCTCAAGCATGCATATGCCTTCGGCTGGCATGCATTTGGAGCATAACAATTGTGACTTGCTGTGCCGTTACTTTTGGGCAAATTAACTTGTTATCGATAGGCCTGTGTAATACAATAAGGCAGTCCGATTGCATAATCGAATTACGAACTACGAATATGACAAATAGCTAGTTCATATTTTAACGACGTTTTAATTTCACTTTTACTTTTGTCTCATTAATTAACATCGTCAAGCTAATTTCCAATTAGGGTAAATGACAAAAGACAAAAGCGAATGGAAAAGTGTTTGGCTGAAGCAGTTGACGTCCACAATATTTAGTGTAGTAACTAAATGAGTTCAAATATAACTACACATATGTATATATATACATATGTATATGTATATGTGTAGAGGTATGTCTTACCTGGCTATTGCTGCAGTAGTAAATGTCCGACATCCTGGAACGGCTTTGGAAATCGTCTGTTATGATAGCTGGCGTCTCTTTGGCTCGACTCCAATTGGAATGATGAACATGACCGCGTTCCCGAGCGCTGCAGCAGGTGTAATTGTCGCGCACAGGGAAAGGTGTCACACGAGCGTAGCTGGGAGCTGCGAGTTGTAAGCGATACGTTTAGCCACTTGCGCAATAGATTGAGTTGCCTCTCAGGATCACATCAGAGCAGATCGGATTCGGATCAAATTATTCGCATGCTTCTGCTGCCCCCCACATGCATACGAATGCCAAACGGATTAACAATAACAAAAACAAAACAACAAAAACAAAAACACAGCAGCGTGTGGCTGCACTTCACGCTTCGTCTTGCAGAACACTCGCTCGCCACTACCGCCGTCGCCGCCGCCTTCTGCTTCTTCTTTTTATTTGTTTTTTTTTCTGCTTTTTAGCAAACGAGAGCGCACGCGCGCGCCTTTCCCAAAAACAAAACAACGGTTTACAAGAGGGAAATAGAGAGACAGAGAGAGCGAGAGAGATTGGATAACTGCTGACGACTTAGCGCGACAAGCAACCGACTCTGGCCGCGTTTAAAAGCTGACTGTCTTCAAAGCGCGACAGCCCGCAGCCACTCGCAGCTGAGCAACTTCTTCGACGACGCAACCGCAACGAAAGTTGTTGCAACCAGTTTGACGACTGTGGCCCATTCAGGCTGACGGGTCGGCTACCTGACAGGAGTAGATATGGGTGTGCGGGCGGTCAGTCAAGCGGCCGACCGATTAGCGCAAAGGACATGCACTTAAGCCGGCGATTTATGGTGAAAATGAATTATTGAAACGGGTCGCACCTGTTCGCGACAGCTGTGCGGGCGCAAGGACGTTGGCCAAACGCAACAGTGTGACAAAACTTATACTTTTGTCCACTAAATTTGAATATTAGGAATAAAAGAGACAAATTCCAGAGTGAAATGTCAACTTAAAGTTCCCTTCCTTAGATTCAGTTCCATGTGGTTCGTGAACCTTGTTATCGTTCACAATTTTACTTGTTATCAATGGTAATTAATATATTATTACATATTGTCTATTAATAATAATTGTTTTATGTGGCAGAATAAGACTTTGTTATAATATGAGAAAAGAATAGACATTTTTAATTTGATTTGATCTTAAAATTTCTTTTTTATTTCATTATGAAATATTGCCCGCTGTTCGTTTTAAATTTGAATCTGACGTGCCAACGTTGCCACCTTCTGCACTAAATGACGATGTGCACACATAGCCAACAGCTGACCCTTGCTGACAAAAATTGTTTTGTTATCGATTATTTTTATTTTTAGGTGTTATGGTATCGATTTTTAGGCACCTGGATGGATTTATTGTTGTTATATTTCGTTGGCACTTGATTTGATTTCATCTGTCATCTACGCTATGATATATAAGTTTATGTTCAGTTACTAAAACCTTCTAATGGCGCGAAATGTGCTGCAGAGCAGCCTACTGGGCGCTGGTTTCAGTATCATCTTTCAGGTGAGGCCACCGCCACGTAAATTGCCAGCGCATGAGTCAGATTCCCACGAAATTCGTAATTTGTTGTTATCTTGCAGATACTGTGCCGCATCCTTACGTTCGGCATCAATGCCTACATCGTGCGCAATGTAGGTCGCGAGGTGCTGGGCATTATGAACGTGCGCCTGCTGCTGCTCGAGAGCACGCTGCTCTTTTTGTCCCGCGAGGCCATCAACCGGGCAGCGCTGAGCGCCAGCTCTCAGCAGCGCGAGAAGTGCTCGTGGGCGCAGTTGATCAATCAGATGTGGCTTACGTAAGTGCGTGCCGCCTGTCACAAATGGGAATTTATCCTGCCACACTTCCAATACTAGCTTCTCCCTCCTCTCTCGTTTTCTCTCTCTCTCGCGCTCTCGCTCTCCGTTTAGCGTTCCTATTTGCGCAGCTCTGTGCGCCCCCTGCCTCTACATTTGGCTGCACTGGCTCTCGGCAGTGGATCCACCCTATAGCGCACAGTATGAGTTCGCTTGCTACGCCGTGGCGCTGTCCTGCGTCCTGGAACTAGTTGCCGAATCGGCGGTGTTTGTGGCCCAGGTCTTCTGCTTTGTCAAGTTGAAAATTGTGCTGAATACGCTCCACATCCTGGTGCGCTCGGTCATCTTCCTGTGGATTGTCACGGGTGACCGCAGTGTGGCCATCAACGCCTTTGCCCTCGCCCAGCTGGCCAGCGCCCTGACTATTGTCCTGGGCCAGTATGGATTCTTTCTGTTCTACATCAACAGATTCAATGACTTTAGGCTGCGGCAGCAGGTGCGCAAGAACAAGACTGTGCCAGCTCCAAGCTCTTGGGAGCGCTCGCTCTTCGACCACATGGACGACTTTCCGTTCACGAAGCTGTCGCAGCTGCTCCCAGGCGTGTTGAGCTACTCCGGCGGCGGAGCCTTGTTCAACAAGGAACTGCAGACGCTGACACTGAGCTTCGTTAAGCAAGGCGTACTCAAGCAGATCCTCACCGAGGGCGAGAAGTACGTGATGTCCGTGTCACCGGTGCTCAGCTTCGGGGAGCAGGCCACCTACGATGTGGTGAACAACCTGGGTAGCATGGCGGCCCGCTTCATATTCCGACCCATCGAGGACAGCGCCTACTTCTACTTCACGCAGACCGTGGCTCGGGACACGCGGCTCAGCAAGCAGCCGGCGGAACGGGTGCGTCAGGCGAGCAGCGTGCTCAACAACCTGCTGCTGGGCGTCAGCTCCATTGGCTTGCTAGCCTTTACCTTCGGCCAGAGCTACTCGCACACGCTGCTGCTGCTCTACGGCGGCGAGGAGTTCGTTGCCGGCGGCCTGCCCCAGCGCCTGCTGCAGTGGCACTGCCTGGCCATCTACCTGTTGTCCGTGAACGGCATCAGCGAGGGCTACATGTTCGCGACCAACACCAGCCGGGACATCGACAAGTACAACTACCTAATGGCCATATTCTCAGTCAGCTTCCTCGTGCTGTCGTATATCCTGACGGGCATATTCGGCCCGGTCGGCTTCATCTTCGCCAACTGCATCAATATGCTGGGCCGCATCCTGTATAGCACCCGCTACATACGGCATCAGTATAAGCCTCTCGGCCTGAATCCGCTTCAAGGGCTCTGGCCGGGCAAACTCTTTGGCGGCACGCTCATCCTCGCCGGCGCGACCTGCTACTGGGTGAGTTTACCCACAGCTTAACCATCTAATCTCTGTTTAATTGAATTCTTGCCACTCCATTAGCATCGCGACGCTCTCTTCGGCACGCACATGGGCATTGGCCTGGCCACGGGGACTCTCTGTTTGTTCGCCTGGGCCCTGGCGCACCGGGATCTGATGTTGCTGGGCTGGAAATACGGCCGTCGCATCAAGATCGAATGATGCTGAAGCCCAAATCGTTTGTTTTCCTTTGTTGCTGGTGTTACTTGAGCTCTACTTCCTAACCTGAGGCACAATTTACGCTTCTATCAATCGCACATCATAAATACATATACATATACATACACATACATATATATATATATTTATATATAGTCATGTTGGACATACGTAAATATATACTTAAGTTTCTACATGTATGTATGTAGTTGAAAAAAAATTAAACTCTAGCTAAGTTATGTATGTATTGTACGTTTAAAATTGATTAATTTGCCTACTTATTATGTTTATTCGCTACAAATTGTTAAAGACGCATAAAAAGACAACGAAATAAATGAAACTAAGCCAAACAAGAAATCTCAACTAACTGATTTATTTGAATATTTGCATTTGCACATGCTTGCACTCATACATACATACGTATACACGTGCTCTGAAATTCGTAAGAAAATCCTTATATTATTGCACACACTCACACATACAGATACATGTTCATATGTGGATTTACAAGCGTTTTCCCAGAATTTGAATTCTGCGTTCATGAGAAACGCGCGTTAAAGTGACAACAACAACAAGAACAACAGCAGGTCCAATCGATGTTTTGACATATACTCATTAATGGGGTATCGATAACTTATCGGATTGTACGTTAAACAAGCGACGAGCGCGCATTGCATCGGAGGCGAGAATTTTGTTTAGTTGAGTCTTTGACAAAACATTAAAGCAGCTAAACATGAAGCGCACTAAGGACGAGGACAAGGATGAGGTTGCAGTTAACAGCAACAATAACAACAACAACAGTAATACTAAAATAAACGCATCGCCAAGTACTGATGGCAACAACAGCAGCAACAACAACACGCCCTGCACCGTGCGCACCACGGGCCGCGTCAAGGTATGTAAATAGTGGCAATGCACGCACTCCAGCCTGATATTTCACTTACATTTGACAGAAACCAAAACTAGTTTATGATCCGTCCGACAATTACATATCGCGCGGATCGCGCAACTCGTTGCCAGCTGCGGCGTCGTCGTCGCAATCGCAGCCAGCACAGGCCACAGCAGGCAATGCAAATGCAACTTCGTTGCAGCAGCAGCAATCGGCATCGCAGCCGCAGGTATTATCGCATTCGCAGTCTCAATCACAGTCGCAGACTTCGACATCCCAATCGAACCCATCGAATCCGCAGGCAGCGCTTGCCAGCGATGTGGCTCCATCCCAAACCGCCGCCAACTCCACCGGCAAAGATGATGCCAAGGAGATGGTTGTAGTGCCCAGCGCTGAGCAGCAGCGCAACTTTGACACTTGCAAGAAGTGCGGCAAGAGTGAGATTAAGCGTGGCTCTGGCTATAAAAGCAATTTTCTCACCTGCAAGGCTTGCACCTTGAAATGTAAGTCGGTTGTCGAACCAAAGAGGACATCTTAATTTCAATATTCAATTATTTCTTGTTGGTTTCCAGGGCATTTCGCATGCTTGCCAATGAAGTTTGAGGTTCTAGCAAACGCTCGCAAGAAGTTCAAGTGCGAGAAGTGTCGTCGCTGCCTTTTGTGCACGACCACCAAAAACGCCGACAAAATCAAGGAGCTGATAATGTGCTGCATTTGCGCCAACGCCTATCACTTGGACTGCCACTGCCCTCCGATCATGCGCGACAAGTTGACTGACCCCAAGTGGAAATGCTATTCCTGCTGTCCCCAATACAATCCGTATAATAGCGAGGACGAGAATGCCGAAGCTGGGGCTCACAAGGCCGAGATGAAATCTCCGCCGCGCAAATCGAAGGCTGGTCGCAAGAAGCGGGCCACTTCAGACCCATCTGCTGTCAGCGCCAAGAAGATAGCTTCGAATAATTCTCTAAGCAAGAACTTAACGATTGATAGTTCTACTAATAACATCAGTGGCAGCAAACCATCGGCCACCATACCATCTAAGACTTCTGACAGCGCTGTCGCTGTCCCCGCCGACTCGAAGGAGGAAGATGTGGCAGCTGTAGGCAGCAATGAACTGGCACCGCCGTCCAGTTCTCCACCGATGCCGATGATTCCGGCTCTCACATTGCCAGTCTCAAAGGAAGGCGAAGAGAATGGGCACATGAAGGATGCAAACATGGAGGATGAAGACAAGAAGAGTGTAGAGATTGAGGCTGGGAATAAGGAGAATGTGGAGATGGAGCAGAGAGACAAGGGATATGTTGAGCTAGAGATTGGAGTCAAGGAGAATGCCGAGTATAAGGATATACTTCCAACTCTGCTATTGGAGAGCGAGAAAATAAAGGTGGTGCCCGTGCTGACCTGGGACGTGGATCAGGTGGTTAGCTATATCAGCAAGTTTTATCCGTGCGAGGCTGACGTCTTCAAGGCGCAGGAAATCGATGGGGCCGCATTGATGGTGCTGACGCGCCAGGACGTCATCGATCGCTTCGGCCTGAAGCTCGGCCCAGCGCTGCGCATATACGAGCTGATCCTTGGCTTGCAGACTTCATCGGACGACGTGACCCTTACCTGGTGTGACTAGAGCATTGCTGTCTTTCCTACTTCCTCTTCATGTAATTAATAGACTTTTGTTTTCATTTTGTTATGTTTTTAGGATAATGCACTCTGCGTAGAAGAAGCACTAATTAAGCTCAGTAGGTTAAGGATCGAACGAAGATCGACGAAGCCCATTTGATCCCTCCCCCCCATTATGCGTTACACATTCATATGTATATTTCACTCAGACAAACAGAAGAAACCTACATACGTAGACGAAGCCTACGTATATACCTATGTGTATATATACGTCGCCAAATGACTAAAACAGAGAGATTTATTCATGAAGTTAGATATTATCTAGTTATGTATGTTTTTTTTTTATTTTTTACACAAGTTACTTTTTCTTTTTTATTTTTATTTTTTTTTTTTTGTACAAAAAAAATAAAGAAACATTTGGCCAAAATCTCGAGCTCATTCCACTCTCTTCGAACCACACGAAGATGCAAAATAAAACAATTCTTGAACGTCTATATAAATATATATATATATTTGTTGAATTTATTTAACATGTAAAACTGAGGACAGGCTGAGTAGATCAGTTGCCGGCTAGATAACTATATGTATACATAAACGCGTAATGTTAGCCCGAGCGTCCTAATTAATTCGATCAATGGGACTTAATATAAATACATATATATATATATATATATATATATATATATATATATATATATATATATATATATATATATATATATATGAAGCTATTTGGAAATGCGCAGCGCTTCCGCATAAAATATCAAAAGCAGTACGAATATCAAATTGAAGTACAAATACAGTGATCACGTGGGCGGGCTGTCGCGGCCCGAAGTAAAAGGAAACACAAAACACGAAAACGAAAAATATTCAACAATACTGTTGGCAAAGGAAAAGTAGACATGATGTTGGACAGGTGAGCGAGCGAATCCACATTCGAGAGTATTGCATTTGCGCTCAGACCCGTGGCAGCAGCTTCTCCTCGTCCCCAGTGGCGGGGCCAGCGTCAGAGTGGGATATGGGTTTGGCGCTGGCACGGGATGGGTCGTAGCCGTACATGAATATGGAGGCAATGACCAGCATAGCGCCGGCGCTGAACTGGAGCGTTAGGTTGAAGTCGAATATGTAGATGGAGGCGATACAGGAGATGATGATCGCCAGCGAGGTGGCGAATCCCTTAAGTATATTGTCCGCGTACTTCACAACGACGGCCACGATGAGACCGCCGCCCGCCTGGAGCAGGACCAGATACCACACGAAGATGTCGTAGCCATGAAAGAAGCCGAAGTTGTAGATGCGACTGGCGTCGTTCACGAAGCAGGTCAGTAGTCCGAAGGGTATGCTCAGCAGGCTGAGCTGAACGTTACGCATCCACACGGAGATCTCGGCGCCCTTCAGTATCTTCTCAAAGTAGATACCCGCAAAGCCGGACAGGAAGCAGGCGCCCAATGCCGCCCACAGGCCCAGCATCCGGTTCTGTGCGGGCGCCCCAGACGTCAGCGTTGCACTGGCGGCTGTCGAAACGGCGCTACCAGCGGCGGCGCCATCGGAGCTGCTGCCGCCATCCGTTTGAGCCAGCTGCACCAGGACAATGCCCAGGACGAGCAGCAGCAGAGCACACCACTGCGTGTTGAAAAGCTTGCGGCGCAGTATGAAGACGGCAAACATGGCGGTGGTCAGGATCTTCAGCTGGTAGGTCACCTGGTAGGTGGCCGCGTCCAGATGCGACGCGGACACATAGAGCAGATTGTTCTGCACAATGTAGACCAGCGATGGGACACACACCTTCAGCGTGTCCACCGGATTGGCAATGATCGTCTTGTGCAGCGAGCGCACAAATCTCTGGGCGTCTTTGCCCTCCTCATTGAAGACCAGCACCAGGCAAGTGATTAGCTTGACGAACTCCGCCATCAGCACGGCTGCAAAAACAGAAGTTTCATGTTGATATCGGTGAAAACGAAAAAGGCAACAACAAAAATCAGTTAGAGCAATGCGACACACACCGACACACACACACACACACACACACCCATGCACGCACGCGCAAACACGCTCGCGCACGCACACGAACACATGCATAACGAGACTGAGTACACAGGAAGTATATAACATCAGTTGCTTATCAGTTGGGGGCACCAATCTTTCGCCATTGTAGTTGCCCCTAATTGAAAAACGAACCTTTTGCGATCCCATTAAAACAGAGTAACGTATGTGTGTGCGTGTGTGTTTGCCAACAGCGCATCTGCTTACGTCGTCTCTTATGGAAGAGTCTCACCTGTGGAGCTGAGGAATATGTCGCCCGGCCGAGTGCGCGCATAGCGCATGCTGAGCCCCAAGATCGCATTCTGTAGCGTCAGAGTGAGCAGGCTCACATACTTGAGCGTATTGGCATTGACTGTAATAGAGGAAAGCAACATGTTAGAGGTAATTGTTGGCCATTACTGAAAGCGTTACAACTGACAAAGCCTTGGCCACTTACCGTGTATATTCATTTTGCGCTTAGCGTCTGTTTTTGTATCAGAGCCGGCAAGCGTGAGTTTAAACCAAAATAGTTTAAACAAAAACAAACAGAACGAACGAAAATGAAAAAAGAAGAGAAAATAAAGGGAAACACCTGTTCCGGTGATAAACAATTGCTGCGTTGACAGTACGCGCTGCCCGCCTGCCGTGCGCGTTGTGTCTTCAACGATTTTTCGGCTATGAAGAAGGCACGGACACGTAAACAAGCTTTCAGCTCATATTGCGTCCAGTTTTATCGTGTTTTGTTGTTTTTGCTATTTGTGTACGCGCTGTTGCCTAGTGGAATGCTTTCGATAGCGATACCGATAGTTTTACATTGAATAACCGAGTATCGAGTACAAGTGCACCAACACGAGCTGATTTCCGAATTTAAGTATCGATTGCATATTGTTTTGTTGTTGTTGCTGTTGCTGAACAGATATTTAGCCGTGCATTTTGTTATTTTCTTTTAGTTTTTGCAATTACACTAAAGATTTGCCAAAATGCGCGAACAGCCGTTAAACGAAGTTACCCAACTAATACATGCCATTAAAATGGGGTAAGTCACGTACGACACCAAATACACCATTACGTTGAACTAAGCAGGAAATGTTTCTGCAGATTAGTGGAGGGCTCCTACAGCATTACCAACAAGACACTAGACATCTTTAAGTATATCATTATGAGCAAGAGCTGGGAAAGTGCCGAGTAAGTGGACTTGGAGCTCATTCTCGTTATCCATAGATTAAACTATCTGATTGACAGCGCCCTTATGCAAATCGTGCGCGCCCAGTCACGAATCCTACAGGCGGCTCTGCCCCAGGAGACGGTCACCTCGAACATAGCACGGCGCATACTGAAGTTGACGCGCGAGGAATTCGAATTGTTGCAGGCGAAGGTGCAGCATTTCGCCGACGACTCACAAGCGTCCCTGTCGCTGCACAAACTGGTCACACAGACCAGTGAAAGCTGTGTCAGCGTGGACTACTCTGTGCCGCAGCACGGACTACGAGAAGCGCTGCTGGACCATTTGCAAGAGGTTGAAACCGAGCTGGAAACCAGCTCGGAGAACATCAGTGTTCAAGCCGAGGAGCACATACACTCCTCTGAGATAATACTTACGTTGGGTCATTCGCGCAGCGTTGAGAACTTCCTGAAGCGGGCCATAAAGAAGCGACAGTTTCTTACAATTATCGTTGCCGAGTGCGCTCCGGCCTGTCGGGTGAGTCGAGCGGCGTACTTTTTCAGGACTTTCACTTTTAATACGGATTCTGACTGATTCCGCTGGATTCGTAGTCATCACAAACACGACTAATTTGAGGACACAAATATTGAGTTAGGCAAGCGGCTCAGTTCACTCCACTTAATTTCCCAAACACAATTTACAAAGCCAGCTGTTTGCCTTTGATTATTTGGTTGAGTACACACATGCGTATATATATATATATATAGAAGTCTACTAGGTCTATATATATATATATATATATATATATATATATATATATATATATATATATATATATATATATATATATATATATATATATATTCGTATATGCCCTTGACGAGTCCTTGCGTAATGCGTCTCTCTCTGTCTATCCGCAGGGCCATAACTTAGCTGCGACCTTAGCGCAGGAGAAGAATGTGGAGATTATTGTAATCCCGGATGCATCCATATTTGCAATGATGTCGCGCATCAACAAGGTTATCATTGGCACACACAGCGTCCTGGCCAACGGCGGACTACGGGCCGCTTGTGGAGCCAACACAGTCGCTCTGGCGGCCAAGCACTACTCAGTGCCGGTCATCGTGCTGGCGCCCATGTACAAGCTGTCGCCATTGCACCTCTGTGAGCAGGATGCGTTCAATATGGTGGGCTGTGCCGAGGACGTCATTGCGTATGACTCGGTGCCGGCACGCGACGCCAAGGTCTACAGCCCCATGTTCGATTATGTGGCGCCCGAACTAGTCACGCTCTTCATATCGAATGCGTGAGTGGCCAATTACATGAGTTTAGCTTCAATCAGTTGCCCATTCTCACTCCCATTCGCATTCCCATTTTATTTGTTCTATTTTTTAGCGGCGGTCATGCTCCCTCCTATGTTTACCGCTTGCTCTCCGAGCTCTACCATCCAGACGATCTGGAGCTTTGAGTCCGAGCTCTTCAGCTGATTCTACATTAAATATATATATGTATTTGTAATGCAATGGACTTGGCCAACAACAAAATCAAACAACAGCTATAACAAGACTACAGCAACGATAAATAAAATAATAATAGCTTCTACTGCAAGTTCTTGAACAACTCTATGAAGTCGGCCAGGCTGTCGGCGTAATAGTCTGGCTGTGCCTCTGGCGCCGCCGCGTCCATGTCCTCCTTGGTTAGGCTGCCCGAGAGTAGGAGCAGCGACTGAAAGCCGCAGGACTTCCCAAACTGCACATCCTGCACGAGCATATCGCCGAAGAAAATGCATCGCTCTGGCGCTTTTATGTTGTACATGTCCTTCAGCATGTCGCCCAGTATGGGCGATGGCTTGCCCAGAAAAATGGCCTCCCGGTCTGTGTAGTGTGTGACATGCTGCAAGAAGTCGTAGAAGCCAGGCACATTGAGATTCTCGGCCAGTGGCATGATGACATCGCTGCCACCGGCAATCAGCTGGCAGTTCTTGTTCAGCTGCAGATGGCGTATTGCCTTGGCCAGCTCCACGTAGGACATGTCCAGATGTATGTCGAACAGGACAGCGTCTACCGGCTGCTCAATGGCCAGATGATCGACCAGGGTGGCCGACGTCAAATGCTCCTTGATTTGCTGCAGTTATACGACTTCATTACAGCGTTCAACTATATTTTTAGCACAGCTCGCACTCACCAGCGACTCATACTCGATGCCGTGCTTACGCAACGTCTCATTGGCTTCCAGGGACATAAGCGAGTACACGCGTTTGCCGGGCTTGTGCTTGTGCAAATAGCGCACTATACTCTTGACCGGATGAACTACGTCATCGTGCTGTATGTTCGTGGCCCCAATATGGTCGAACTTGTCCATGTATTGTTCGTCGGTGCGAAAGCTATTGTTCGACACAAACTTCACAGATTTACCGGCATTCTTCAAAGCGTTTATCGCCTCGCCGGCACCAGGTATCCAGCCGTGAAGGAGCCAGACAACGCCATCGCAGTCGCTGATTACCATATCGAAGGAGTCGATAAAGTTTCGCTGCTCCTCAACGCTCAGGTCGAGTATATGCCGTGGTGCCATTATGATTACAACCGCTGGTAACGAAATTTTGGACGCAACTAACCGGCCGCTCTGCCAGTTATTATAACTGTTTGTTGATTGGTTGCGCTCGAAGGAGGTGGTGGATGCTGTTGCGCGCGCACGCCAATTAACAGTTGTTCTGAATGCCAAGGCAGCCGTTTAACCTTCAGCGTCACATTGAAGTTCCAGCTGTTGCCTACGCTGATTTAACTCAAGCTGCTAATATATGTATACTATATGTATCCACTTATCTCGAGATTTAAGTATTTTGCCAACAACTATTTTGTAATTGCGGCAGATAAGGTCCCATGTGGCCAATCCATGTCTACCATTTACAGATGTGTGCTTTGCTTTTCTTTTCTTTCAGTCGGCGAACACGCAGTGCATGATCTCAGAGCCGCGCGTATCTCTTACTGCTTTACATTCAAGTTAAATCCTATTGACATTGCGTTTATAAAGATAGCGCGCACATGCCAGCGTTGCCAGACTCTGAAATAAATTAGCGCTGCTCAGGCATTTCAAATTAGATAACAGTGTGACCGTACCGCAAACTCTGTCATTTCACAACAATCGCTTTTAAAAATTTATTGCAAATTATCTAAATTTATAAAGTAGAAGTATTCGAAGGAATATATACTGTGGAATAGCTTCAATTAAGTTGTTTGTAAGCATGAGCAAATGAGATGGCAGCAGTTGACTGGGAATAATAGGAGCGCTCTAAAGCACATTCGATGCTTCTACCGTATTTTAGATGACTAAGAGCAACAAGATGGATGCGCTTGTCAACTAATAAGGAGTATAATTACACTCTTTCCGCTGCGCTGTTTAAACCATTTTGTTTTTATTTTCATGCAGCTCGTTACTTTGCTGAGGATTGGCCTTCAGGTATTCGCATAGATTGACTGACGTCAGGCACTCTTAAGACAATGTTATACTACTTAGACGTTATTGGTCGTATCCAATTACCATGCTGGGTGGTATATTGTAGCAGTCAAGTGGCATGTAGCTTGGTTTCATTATCCATTGCATTGTCAGCTAAATCATGATCTCTATGGGAAGTTCATCTGATACAATAGCTTTGAGCTATTGCAAGACTTTTAATCTGGAATATATACCGACACGATCAACTCTTCCTTACAAATTGCCTGAAGCAAACTATAAGATCTATTTTTATACAGAAGTACTTGATCATCACTTGTAAGTCTCTAATATTATTCAAAATGTAGTCGCTTATTGAGCTTTAAGCATTCTGCCTAATGCTAAGCAACTGATATATGATATCTCACGCCCGCTTAGCCTTGACATTAGTCCACTAAAGCCATACATACATATACATATACTAATTACCTGCGTGCACACAATTATGCAGACATGGCTAAGTTTTCAAAATCGAAAATCGGAAAGGAAAACCAGAAACGAAAACGAAAGTAAGCCCTGACCGCACTCTGACATGGGCTATGATTTGAGGCAAAACAAATGCAGTAAAGCTTGATGGAAGGGAAAAGCTGCGAAAACAAAAAGCAGAAAAGAAAAGCAGAGCAGAGCAAAGCAAAGCAAGCGAACGTGGAAAAATTGGCAATGGGAATATAATTGGAATACATTGCCAAGCACACGTTATCTGTGCAGCGTAGTTCTGGCTGAAAGACAAACGAAGAAGGCTGCGAGGCGGCTGGCAGAGAGATAGTAGTTCGACTACTTAGTACTAAGCAAATAGGCGCTCGTTGAATACATGCGTAAATGGGCATGATAAATACATGAATATATATGTATGTACATATAAACATATGAACAAATACATACAGATGTACCTACGTACGTACATACGTATGTGTGATATATCAAAAAAATCCAAATCGATTGGCTGCCTAGTTAGGCGTTTCTGATAAGATAGAAGACGCCTCGAGCCAACGAGCACGGCGCTGCACGTACAAAGAGAGAGAAACGGACGGAGACACATACTAACTCACGTAGATATTCCAGCGGAAAAAGCAATACATAACCGGAGTGAAACATCGAGAGCTAGTCGTGGTTACACAATTATCAGGCAAGCAGCAAGCAAGGAGTAGGAGCCATGAGCAGTGCCGACCAAGTCAACTTTTCCATTGCCAGTGCCAATGGCCATGGCGAGAACGACAAAGACACCAACTCCACAGAGACGACTACTGCGTTAGCCAACAACGACAACGATCAGCTGCAGATCTTGGGCCAGTTGCGCAGCATCGAGCAAATCAATGAGCAGCGCCGCATCTTCCTGAAGAGCACCATCAATGAGATTCAGGAGGAGAACGGCACCGAGGCGCCGGAAGAACTGCCGGAGCTGAGAAGGCAATTGACGTCGCCGAACAGTCTCGCGCTTAGCGTGAAATATGCCACGCTGCCAAGTCCATCGCTGGCCACATCGACGCTGGTGCGCTCGCCGCTGTCGCCGCCACCCAAACCGCCGATGCTAAGCCGAACGCGCAGCACTGGCTCGGGTGATGCTCGCTCGCCCCTGGGCAATGGCGAGGCGGTTCTGATGCGGCACAGTGTCACCGAAACCGCCTTGTCTTCAGCAACCAAAACAGCAGCAACAGCGCCAACAGCAGCAGTCGCATTACGAGCAACAGCAACACCTGCTGCAGCACCAACCCCGACACCAACACCATCTACAACAACAACAACAACAACAACAGCAAAGACATCCGTTGAGCAGCCAGCGGCACCAGCTACCATATCTAGCAAGCACTATGAGAGCCTAATCGAGGAGCTGCGCTGCCCCGGCTGCGCCAGTCCGATGAAGGCCCCCGTGCTGCTCTGCAAGAGCGGGCACAGCGTGTGCGAGCAGTGCACCCGCATTCGGCTAATGTGTCCACTCTGCAAGGTATGTATATATATATATATATATATGTAGATATCATGCTTCGGTTACAGATATATGAATGTGTGCGCATAGAGCACCAGCAGCAGTTCCCTTCTGGGTTGACGTCAGCATTAGGTAAGCGATATCAAAGCACTTCACAGCGCCCATCGTGGAGCTGCCCGCTTATCGCGTCGTCTTATATGACGTTTTGCAGGCAATTACAGTGGAGCCTCCGGCCTCACGCTCGAGTTTCAATCAACTTCTTGTCAGCTAGCGGAATAAAATATCAGCATTTGAACATTATTCACGCATATCAATACCACAAAGATCTTGATGGATTGACTGATTCATGGGGCTGGTGATCAATGTGGAGCTCTAATTTCCATTAGGAAATTTACCAAGAACTCATTTATTTTTAGAGATTTTCGTATTTGAGTTATTTATATTATATTATTTATAAGTAAGAGTGTTATGGTCTGGAGTGTCCGACTAAAAGATACCCTGAACACACACACTCACTCACTAAGCTTCAATATGAGCTTTGCTAGGCTTCAATATGAGCTATTGACTAACTTTTCTCTTATAGAAAGACTTTCTTCATTAAACTTTGTAGAACAGGCTAATGGAGTCACGTCGTGCGTATTTGCCAAAGCACAAGTCTCTAGTCTTTCAAGTACTTCCAATATATATATTTTTTAATTTTGGGTAAGCGAGGAAGATATTCTAAATTGGAAATATACGAAATCTGTGTATTCATTAGAGGAAGCCCCAAGCAACGCTCAAGAAACGAATCAAATGATCGATATTTATCGATAATAAAAAGAGGTATAAGTTATCGACAAAAGAGATAAACATGTACTGCGCATGGTCAGCAGTAATATAGACTACAAATTTCAAGTCTGTAGCTTTTACGGCTAATGAGATCGCTGCATTCAGAAACCAACTGACGAACAGAATCATAGATCGACTCAGTTCGTCTTTCTCTAAGGGTCCTAAACATATATCGAATTCCCATTTTCGATGGGTTCAGACTTTAGACTTCATACTCTCTTAATACTCTAGAATGTATTATTTCACATTTATAGACAAGAGTTACATATATAACTTTATAAATTGCTGAAGAGCTGGAATATATATATATATATATATATATATATATATATATATATATATATATATATGACCCGCTGACTAAAAATAATTCTGTTTGAAGACACCCGTCTATTAATCTTAGTTGATCTGAAGTATATACACATATTATAAATTATTCATGTAGATTTTACAGCTTGAACCGAAGTTATTCAATAGCCTATTCCCTTATATTGAGTAGGCTGTACGAGGCACGGCTACGGCTATGTCTACAGCTTTCTATTCAGTGAGAGGGGGGAGATTCCCCTTTGCTATCCTTCTAAGCCTATGCACATCTTCACCCAGGTGCTGGATCGAGCTCAATGACTCTTAATATATTATATATCTTAATATGTACGATTCACTGTCTCTCTGGCAAGGCTTTCGACCTTTGACCATTGTCCAGCTTTCCGTGTCCGCTGTCCGTTGTAGCGCTTACTCCTTTACACCCAGTACATTATGCACACGCTGCCTAGAGTGGCCCTTAAAGAAGTCTTCCACACCTAGCCAGGCTCTTCCGACTAAAGCATGTATAATTAATTAGCTTATAGAGTGCACTCAAGATGATTTGCTGATGTTCAACATTTGATTTATTCTTTTGCAGGAGGGATTCACCAATTCGCGCTCGCTGACGATTGAGGCGCTGTGCGCCAAGGCGCATTTCGGGTGCAGCTTCGCGGCGGGTGGGTGTGTGGTCAGGATGCCGGTGGCGCTGCTGCCGTGGCACGAACAGCAGTGCATCTACAAGCCGATGAAGTGCTTCATGGGGCGCGTATGGGGCGACTGCAAGTGGCAGGGCAGGGAGGTGCAGTGGAAGCAGCATCTGGAGGAGCAGCACACGTCGAAGCTATTCTGTGCGCCCACGGCAGACCTGGTCTGGAACATGGCCAAGCAGATCAGACCGCTGACGGGCTACTATGTGTTCCAGGCATACGACGAGATGTTCAACTTCTATGAGATCTACGACAAGCAGCGCATCCTGTTCACCATGACGTGCACCTCGAACCGGCGCGAGAGCAAATACAACTACGCCTACGAGGTGACGCTGCTCCAACCGAACAATGAGGCGCTATCGTTGACCCAAAAGTTTCCAGTTCACAGCGAGTACGACAAGGACATTCTGCTCGAGGGCACCTGCGTCAGCATCGGGCTCAACGAGCTGTCGCGCTTTGTCGACGACGATAAGGTTCGAATCAGCCTCCAAAGGCCCAATCTCAGATCCTAATGAGTCTCTTTATTACCCCTACAGCTTCTGCATTATCGGGTGTCTGTCATGGCGGTCAGGTCGCCGCGCCTCTCCAAGCCCATGCGACAGAGTCTGCCTCAGCCGCTTGACTATCAGCAGACAAAGAACGCCGGAGTCAATGGCAAGAGCGTGCCCGCCTGCATGATCATTACGCGCACCTACAAGGAGGCAATCGGCGAAATGGTCAGCATAGCCGGTACTCCAGAAACGCCGGATGCCGAGGAGAGCGGCACCAGCTTGGAGCTAGAGCGCAAATGGGGCACTCCGCAGCTCCACTTCAATCGGAAGTACTTGAATACGTCGAGTGACGTGTCCAGTGGTACCGAGGCAAAGGAGGACGTACTGCGCCCGCTCCACGAGCCGCGTACCAGTCTCCAAGTGGCCAACGAGGACAAGCTCTCCATGTGCAGCAACAGCACCAGCTACACCAAGAAGGTCTCTAACTCGTTGCGCCGCAGCATACGCTCCCTGAAGTGTGACTTGATGGAGCTGCGACCGTTCGCCAAGAAGAAGTCAACTGCGAAGCTACCAACAGCAGCAGCGCCAACAACAACAGCAGCAATTGCCGCCAATCAGTGAGGTTCTCTGGGGACTTCCTGGCAATATATTTATATTTGTGTGTGGGACTCCCCGCCTAAGTACGGCTATAAAAATGTAAATAGTTTTTTTTATTCAACAACAATTGGGAGTTGAGTGTTTCCTTCAAGCATGAGAATCGGATATTGTTTAAAATAAATTCACTAATTGGAGACGAAATACTCCAAGGAAAACAGGCAAATCGCTTAGACACAATGCTAAAGGTTTGGAGTTGGCATAAATCAATAGAGTTTTCGCTTGATCTAATTAAGTTTATTTATCTCTCTCACTATAAATGATCTTTAAACTACTTTTATATATATATATATGTCTGCTCCAATTCGAGCTTCATGCTTGTTTTTTTTTTTTTTTATTTGCATCTGGCTATATGTAAAATATTTATACATATGTAATAAACTTGCGGTTCGACCCTGACTGCGGAGTCCATAACTGAATTTTGTTTCGAGTTAACTTGTCGACATAATTCTGTTTGCAACTTTCAAACAATTTGGGCTGGGGTCTCTTATCGTGCTAATCTAATTGAAATGAAACTATGCATTTAATGTACAATCGTTTAGTCTGGCGTTAATTCGCAGGTGGGTGCTGTGCTACAGCAGACCCTGCATCTCGTTCATGAACTGCAGGTAGGCATCGTCCTTTGTGGGTGGCTTGTGGCTTGTCTCGATGGGCACGTGCACACCGCGCTCGACAACATCATGGACGCCTGAGTGTTGCTTGCCTTTCGTTGCTCGGCGCTGATCGTCGCGCTTCACGCGCAGCGTTGACGGCACAAATCGTGTGACATCAGCGCTCAGATTCCTGCAAAATACACGCAATGAGGACTTGTGGGCAGAGAGATTCAGGAGATGTAGCGAATATACCTTATTTGTGGCTTGGCCGTGATGATGGTGACGCCTTTGCCCGGTTCTTTGCTTGGTGGTGCATTAGGGTTGCCATGCTTGGGATGATGGGCACTCATGCGTGGCGGTAGTCCTGGCGGCGGACCTGGAGGCATGCGTATTCCCATTCGAGGTATGGGGCCCAGAGCGTGTGGCGGCCGTGCACCAGGCGGCGGTCCAGGCGGCATACGCAACCCGAATCCGGGTAGACCCGGTCCAGGTGGTCGCATTGGCGGCGGCCGGAACATTATGCCCGGCGGCGGAGCGATGCCGCGCAAATGCGGCAATTGGGGCATCTGTGGCGGCGCCGGCGCACTTGGCGGCAATGGTATGGCAGGTAATGTAGGCGCTGTTGGCGGAGCTGGCACTGACGACGTAGCGCCACTTGCTGCTACCGCTATAGGTTTCACTGTCTCTTTGGTGGAAATCAAGGCGGGTTGCTTAGCATCGGCATCAGAGCCCGCAGCATCATCGGCTTCATCATCGTCCTCGTCACTGCTACTGCTGCTGCTGCCACTGTGCTCGCTAGCTAAACGTCGTCGGGCTGGTGGTGATTTACTCTCTGAAGCGCTATCGCGCTTGTCATCCTTCTCAGATTGATCCCTATCATGATCCTCGTCGCTCTGCAGCTTGCGGTGCTTCCGTTTGTGCACATGCTCCATTTCTTTCATGAAGTCGTCTATGTTCTGCATCCGCTGCTGTAACTTGGGGCTGGTGGCCTCCTCTTCCTCGTCGCCCTCGTAGTCGGTGTTACCCTCTGCATCCGAGTCGAGCTCCGACATTGCAAACAGATCTGGCGGCGGCCCTGGGGGCACACCGAGCCATTCTCTCTCGTCGTCGTCTTTTGATTTATCCGAGTGTAAGTCGGTCGCAGATTCGCTATTCTTGGCCACACCTGGCGGTGCGCCTGGGGCAAAAGGCGGCAACGCTAACGTCATAGGAGGCGGTGGCATACGAATGCCACCTGATCCACTTGGAAATATGATGTTATTATTCACTGTGCTCGCGGTGGCATTTGCTGCAGAAGCTGGCGCGGGCAGTGGAATTTCATCAATTTGCACGCTTTGAGCATGCTTTACGCTTTCATAGTATTGTTGCTTTTTCAGTCGTTTCTTCTCGTAATCCACCTCCTTACGCTTTAGTTCCGCCCAGTGCTCTGGCTCATCGTTATGCTAAATAAAAATCTGGTTTATACATGTCGATATATGTATATTTATACACTTACATAGAGTCGCATGACTCGATCGAAGGTCTCCTTCAGCTTCTTGCGCTTGTCGCGTAGAACCTTTTCGTTAAGCGGCGACGGCTGCAGCACATTATACTCTGCGTGATGGCAAGGAACGTATAAGGCTATCCATGTTAACGTATATTCGACTTACCCATCTCGTCTATCTTTTCCATTTCTTCAAGTATCTGCGCTGGATCCTTGTTCTTAAGCACAGCCGCTCGCACCATTTGCCGCTGTCGCTTATTCTTCTTAAGCTCCTTTTTCCGTGCCTCCTTACCTGTGTGCATGCGTTTTTTTAAGGATTTGCACATGTGTATTAATGGATAAGTGATACTTACGGGCTTGGTCTGTTGGATTCATGTATTTCCCACTTTTAGTGGTATTTATGGAGCGTCGCCCCATTTTAAAATATTGTTAAATAAACTAATTCAAAACAATTTTACTACCAGACGTCTCCTTTCCGGCGTTTTGGCTACAAAATTATTAGTGCTGGTAAACATAGAGTGGCGAAGTTCAATTATCGATAACAGCAAACTATGATGAGTGCTAATAATAGTCGCTAGCCAAATGCGACGGTCTGGCAGCACTGTCGTAAGTTCTGTTAAATGATGCCGGCATATTTGTAGAGAGACGACGTAAAATAAAATAAAAATGTCTGACAAGATGTCGGAGTATGCGAGTATTTTAACTGGAATAAGCACTCTAAACCTAGTTAACGACGCAAACTTTCCTGGCGCTAAACATGGCTCGACCACGGTGAGTATTGGTTAAACAAGCATAATGTTTTGCGTGCCTGTTGATAAACAAAACTATTCAAACTGCGTGCAGCCACAAGTGCCGAGCAGCACTGACGATCTTCCGTGTAAAACGCCCCAAACAGCAGGTGATATGGACAACAGTGACGACACGGATACGAGCTCGGACGTGATTATTGTTGATACCTCAAGTGCCTCGTCAGATGTAAGCTTCTTTTGGACATCACCTTTAAGCAAATCATCTGAATCAGTATTACAGCACGATCAGAGGGATTATTCAGACGCAGAAACCATACCAGAGACCGAAAGTGATAGCAACATCAATGACTGTGGTAAGCTGTCCATTGTGACGACAAGTATTGTCTAAAAACAAATCAATTATTGCAGAAGAGCCCTGCATGATGGATAATACTGTAAGTACACCCATTAAGCGCAAACACGACTTCTATATCAACAAAGGGAGTAATTGTAAGTGATCATGATTGGTGTACGATCTGTGAAGGCATTAATACTGGTCATTTACACAGCTGGATCACTAACGCGACCCAAACTGGGTGTCGATGTGGATGCATCGCCTGTGCCCAAGCCCAGTGTGACGACAACGCGCAGCGGACGAGCCGTGCGCGCAAGGATTGACAACAAATTTGACTATTCGTCGGAGCCGCAGGATGTCGATTCAGATGATTCCAATGACCCTGATTTTGGTGATAACGAGTTCGACGACGACGACGACGATGAAGAATATGTGGATCACAGTGAACCATCGCGCAAACAGCGACGGGTTTCCATGCGCAACAGCTGCTGCAGCAGCGATGCAAGCTCACTGCTCGAATCGGATGCTCTCATCTATCTGGATTTGAGCCGACCCGTTGCAATTGTTACGAGTGAGCCAACGGATGACGAAGCGGTCGAGTTGGATAGTGAACTCCAACTGCGTTTGCAAAAGTTCTTGGGCCTTGTTGCGCGCCAGCGCCGTCTCTACAATCCCATGTCTAACTTTGATTATGTGGATCATCATATGGATGAAGACGAGCCTCCCCCCCTTTCCAGTTGTCGTATTCAACTAGTCGACAACAGCACCAGTACGCCCAACGTACCGAATAAACCAAATCCAGGGGCAACTCCCCTCTCAGCGCCCGGTTCTATCTTAACCCATGAAATGAGAATGCTTCTCATCGAAGATGTGGTGCAGCGCGCCAATGCCAACTACTTTGAGAGCAAAACCCCAGCCCACATCAAGGCGCCCATCGATTTAAGCGGCTTGCCCGGCGAGGAACAGCGTTCGACTATTTGTCAGCAGCATAAGAAGATTACCACTATGATTTCGCCCTATATGGGCTTGTATAACTTCGTGGATTCGCTTCGGTGTGAGTCAATAGTGAAGCTAATAAATATAAGATCGAAAATATACTGAACCGAACTGAAAACTAACATTTAATAATTGCAAATTGAATGTCGCATTAGCTAAACAATACGATCTTTGCAGCATCCACGCCTTTGAGTATGTGTCATCCGCTTGCTGTTAACTATCGGAAGCGGGACTTTAGTGCGTGTAAGGCGCATCTGGCCAAGACCTTATTTGATATACTCAATCACTTAGTCTTCCACTGTGGTCTCCGCCCGGAAATTGCGTGGAAGAGCTGCATGAATACGCCCAGCAACATCGAGCACCGCATTGAGGCTGGTGGGCAACGCAGATCGCGCATTATTCTATGGCAGAACCTAAAACATCCTGGAATGGTGGTGAAAGAGCTAGCGCACGAGATGTGCCACGCGGCTGCCTTTGCGTACCACGGCGAGACAGGGCACGGCGACCATTGTCGCAGATGGTAAATGCCCTATCAGAAAACAGCCAATAGGATTATAACTTTGTGTACTTTGAATACAGGGCTTATCGTGCCAAGTCTATGCTACCTGAGCTGCCGGAAATAATGGATTGCACGGCTAGCTACAAGTACACCTGTCTTCTGTGTCGTGCCCGCTCCTTCGGGCGCGTGAAGTTTGAGGATGAGACGCATCAGCTGCGTTGCCACTACTGCCAGTTCGAGGTTATTGTGGAGACCTGCAGAGACGATATCTACAACCTATCCCTAACTGACCAACTAGTAACCCCATATAAAGAGTTTGTGCGCGCCAACTACGGCAAGTGCCAGCAGAGCGGCCACAGAGCCAAGATGCGCGCAGTCAACATCTTATACAGGGAGCACCAGCAGCAGCTGTCTTCTAATTGAACCTAAAACAAAGAGCTTTAATGTTTGTTTTCGCCTTTTTCTGCTATTTTGCATTGAAGTAATTTTAAATAAATAAGTCTTTTCATTTTCAATTTACACAGCAGCTGCTGCAGCTGAAATATTTATTCATCTTCAATTTACTGGAACGCTTAGAGCCTGATTGATATATAAATTAATGCTGAATGGACACTGACCTAGGGCATCATGCCCTTGCTGCGCTTGAAGGCAGCGCCCGCCTTGCGATTGTGATTGGCACGCGATGATTTGTGCGCTTCCTTCTGGTTGCGATTGCGCGTCGTTTGCTGGCTCTGGCCTTGGCCCTTGGGCGCGCCCACTACGTCGGTCTGGCTACGGTGGCCGTACTTAGCCATTTGCTTTTGCTGATAGCGTGCGCGTATTACCTCTGGATTCTCACAGAAGTCGAAACGTTTTCTGTTTGTTGCCGCATTCGGTTCACCCTCGTTAGCCTCATCTTCGTCATCTTCGGAAGCGTCCTGTGCTTCAAAGACACTGTTGGCAGCTCCCGATGACCCCCGCTGCAGTCTGGAACGCAACAAACTTTGCGGCGGCGCCTGACCATCGTTTATGGCCTCATAGCTGTCGTCGTACTCATCATCGTACTCGTCGCCACCATCTTTTGGTGTCTCCTCTACCAGAGCATATTCCTGATAGCGCTGCTTTAATTGCTTAATATCGCGCTTGTCGTCCAGCAACTGCTCAGCATTGCGCGGCCCTCCAGGCAGTCCCTTGCCCTGCTTAATAATGCACTGCGGATTGTCATGCGTGAGCACGTCGTACTTATCACCGTCGTGCACATTGTAGTGGCGTACACCAGTTTGGGTTTGCATTTTGTCCTGCGGATCGGCTGGAATGTATACCTCCTGCCGATCTGACTCCGCCAGATCGGGCGGCAAATTATCATCCAGTATAGCGGCAATCGCCTGCTCGCTACTGTCGTAGCGAGTCAGTACGCGTCGAATAAAGCCGATTCCGAAATCTGGCAGCATTTCTAGCACGGCTGATGCTTCCAAATCAATGTCGCGAGCATTGCTGCTTTTGGCTACTGGAGGCGGTGACGGCGGTGAGGGAACCGACTTTTTTCTGCCGGCGGCCTTTTGTTCAACATCAGAACTACGCGGATTTGCACCGAATTCATCGGCGAGGATGCCGGTGGAGCAGCTGCTAAGCGCTTTCTGGTATCCGGTTATCAGAAAGTCCACCTTGTAGTTCTTGCTGTAAGGAATTTATAAACGTAGATTCGTTATCAAGTTTTGGACACACATAACAGACACTCACATGCTGGGACACCGCTGCAGAAGCAACTTTATATCGTTCTCCACCGGATATTGACGCTGATAGTCCACGACAAAGGTCTGTGCTGAGAGGCATTCCTGCAGCAGCTCCACCAGCTGCTGGCCACGACTAGATTTTAACTGCGCACTGGTTATTTGCCGCACAATATTCACGTACTCCTGACGCGCCTCATTCAGCCAGCGCAAGGAGCTTGCTTTCGAATTATTAAGATAGATATTTCTATACAGCATTGGGATGGTCAGATCATAGAAATTGGCAATGCTGTAGAGAAATGGAAAACAAGACAACACATTATTTCTTTCTCTCTCACACACACACACTCTTTTTATCACTTTTATACCTTTGTACAACTTTCAGCTGCTCACAGGCCTCGAGCAGAGCAGGGCAAAACTGGATGAACAGACGCAGCGTATGGGCACAATCTAAGGCAAATAGCACAACATCATCGTAGGGCGTTTCAGCATCAGGATCCAGGAGTGTGCCACCGCCGGCACCCTCGCAGCCCTCGTTTTCCACCTGAATCTGCATGGTGAGAAAGGCATTCTCATAGAAAGCCAGACCTTCCTCCAAATCTTTTCTGTAGTCTGGCTCAATGCGCAACACAGCCTCAAATATATGTTGCAACGTTTTCGAGTTCTGCTCGTCAGCATCGCCCACGGCAATGACCAAGTCGCACAGCAGCGGCACAGACATCAAATAGTTGTCATACAATAGGGAACCGTGCTGCTGCCGTGCTATCCATTCTGTGGGCGACTCCTTTGATGTCAGCAGGCGCATGACCACGCGGACAGCTCGGTTGAGCAGTTGGGCATAAAGTACCTTTGCATCGGTCAATACCGCATCATTTGCAGATGTTGCATCACTGTCCTTCTCCGTTCCATAGTACGGATTAGCACGCTGAAGGAATGTGACAATGCAGGCCATGGCTGATTCATCATACACCATGCACGACCAGAATCTGCAGATGTAAATTGAATCGAGTATATATGGCGGCTGTCTGCACTCTTACTTACTCGTGATGATTCAGTTGAAGGAGGAACTCGAAGTCTTGCAGACAACTATTGGCAGTGTGTCGCCACTCGTCTAATGCGGCGCCCGTCTTTATACGTCCATAGGATCTTAGCATACAGATATAACTGTGAAATGCCTTATCATGTTTTAGCCAATACATATCCTGTAATAAGTATTTGAGAACTTATGGCCGTTAACTAATAAATATAGATATGCATAATTAAATACTTACAAGTGCAGGCACTTGTCGTTTGACGCCATCGTTGGCAGTTAGCGTAATCTTTAGGTCGCCTAATGGTAGCTTATTGGGATTTATGTCACTGTCCTCCACGTTCTGGCCTATCATTACTGTAAATGATCCAATGAAAGCAACACAAATTATACACAAGACGAAAGGTTTTACAAAGGCTGTTGAAATAACATATCGATATATACATGTGTTTCCGATTATTATATTATATGTATCGATATCTTTCACGAATTTTAAGCCGTTGATATTTAGCTTGATAATGATTACAAATCGTAACTAAACTAAGTAGATAATGTATATGTAGTAAATTGTAGTAAATTACTTAAAGCATGCTAATTCATATGTTTCGTTTCATTTCTCCATATACGAATTCGCCTCCAAACTATACTGAAATTAATACCAAGTATATAACTATTATATAACTTTCTATATAACTACTACTAGTTTACAAAAACTTGATATATATATATTTTATTATTACTATTGGCATATTGATGTACATCGGTTTATACTATACGACATTGTTAACACTGGATGTGTAGTAGTCCCTATCGGCGCCATTTCGATAACTGCGTAGTTTTCACTCTTTCAATTTGACATTTGACTTGATTCTAACTGTTGAGCTGATTTTACGGTGGAAGCTATGGATGAAGATAAAAATAGGTAGTAAATGTTGAAAACATTGAAATAGCTTAATTTAACTAAGTCGTATTGAAATCCATCTCTTATTACTTATTATCCAGCGTTTTCCCACCTTTAATAGCTGCCATTGGGCGTGCGCAGTTGTCAAAATATCTGCGATCATATTTCGAGCGCAATGAAAACGTTCTTAAGCGACTGGAACTGTCGCCATTGTCTCAAGTCGTGTCGAAACAGCAGCCATGCGACAACGCTGAGTTATCAGCGGAAACAGATGAAGAGAACGAAAATCAGTATTCAAAGGGGCAAATCACACAGCATGTTTGTGACGGCGTCGAATACACTTATGTGTCTCTATTATCGGCTAGTGGAGTAGTGGATTTCTTGTCCGCAAGCGTCGTCACTAAAGACTGGAATATTGATCGCATTGTGGTTGTCTGTCAGTATCCAAACGAGGCGGCCCAGTTGATGCAAGAATTGGGCAAACGCAGTATTGGCTGCCTGTTGATGAACGAGCCCGACGAGGCAATTGATGCGGCTGTCCGCTTGTGGAGAGACGGTGTAAGCACTCCAATCGTTTCGGGTATATGTATATTTCACATGCCTTTAATTTGTCTCTTCGATAGCTACTCAACTCTATCGTGCTTGTGTGCGATGCTATGTTGCAGCGTTTGTCATCTTGCACCGATCTAAAGGTGACCTACTTGATACATTCGTCGCAGACTCTGCCGCATGTATTTCAAAAGCGTATTCAACTGCTAATTCCCCAGCCTTTCGAGGGCACCCAAGTGCTGGTGATTAAAGCTGAAGGCGTCAATCAGCTCCAGCATATATATAGAGAGTCAATCAATCCAGGAGATACTGGACCAGAGAACAATCAAAGTTCATCTAATGACATTTCAGAGCTAAAGTGCCTGAATCCAGATAATAAGGCACCAGAACTAGATGAGCAGGCTGATATAGAAGGACTATCACAAGACAATGTGTTGGAGGAGACAACTCAGCAAACCAAGGACCTTCCAGAGGAAGAGCAGAGCAACGTAGTCAAACCGAATGTTTACATTTACAACAACTATGGCATCTATGCTTGGAGTCGCAGTCAACTAATTTCCTGTTACAATGCAGGTGAAGTGTCCGGGTTTGATCCGTACATCAAGTTGGCCATGCAGTCCATGAACATTGGGCTGAAGCGGGCGAAGCGTGTACAGCGCTATGCATGGCCTCATGCTTCTGTTGGCCGTTCTATGTGCATAATTGGAAACGAAGGGGTTGGCAAAACCTGGAGTTACTTGCCCACGCTGGTTCAGCGCGTCATATCCGAGGCACCGTCGCGCCTACTGGACGACACCGAGTATGGCCCAAGCAGCATTATATTGTGTGCAAACGCCAAGCATGGCGAGCGGATTGTCAGTTGGTGTCTGGCATTGCTGAGCGGGAAGCTCGTAGACATGAAGCACGTGATCAAGGCGTTCAATCGTTCCACTCTTGGCAACATTGCCGAAATTATGAAACGTCCCTGTGGCATTTTGATAACCACTGTTGAGTGCCTGATGCAGCTGCATCAGCTCCACACCACTACGTTCTCCATTTTTAAGGCAGGGGCCATAAAGTGCGTTGCCTTTGATGGCATGGACAGCATATGGCGTGGCGGAAAAATGCACTGCGAGAAAGCAATGCAGTGGCTTCTAGGTATACTGCGCTTCGAGGAAGGCCACAGCCAGCTGTTCGTCATTGGGCGCTTATGGATAGAATTATTCATGAGGCCATTGATGACTCAATGTCCTGATGTCGCCCTCTTGTTCGAGGATTCATTGGAAGCTGCCGTATTTGGTGGCGTAAGGCTCGAACTGCAGGCAGCAAGCCCGGAAAACTATGAGCAGAATATCCAGTCTCTTTTGCTGGAAAGGAAGCGAGAGCGTATTGTTTTGGCATGTAATACCAAACCCGACGCAGCTAGGCTGAGCAAGGTACTCCATGCCGCTGACATAGACAATCTAGTTGTCGAACAATTGGATGCAAAAACTGAGCTTATTTACAGCGAATGGTGCAAGGAACCTTTTCCCCGTGTCCTAATTATCTCAGATGTAGTGTCCACCAAATTGCGCAACGAGAATATTGATTGCCTGATTCACTATGATTATAACACCTGGCCGCGCTTTAAGGCACGTTTCAACATATTCTATGGAAGCTATCAAAAGCTACCAGAGACCTCCAACACCACATCGATTGTACTAGTGCGTCCCACCGACGTTGAGCAGATTTGGCTAATCTGTGACTTTATGCTCAAGCACGATCTCTTCCCACCCGACACTTACATGACCATGCTGACTGAGTATCGAATGCAATTAGCGGTTGCTAACCCGCGCTCTAATATGCCGCTGTGCCGCCAGCTGATGGGCTATGGCAACTGCATACGCCACTCCTGCCAATATCGGCACACTCTTTATGACTACGAAGTGGAGCCGCTAGAGCAGCTTTCTAGCAACGGCCAAATCAAATTCCACGTGCTATCAGTAAGTGAATAATAGGCTAATCCTTATATGTATTAATCAACTGTTTTTTTTTTAACTAACCAATAGAGCGTAACACCGGCCCAGGTCGCTGTGAGGTTCATAGATAGCAAAACCACCAAATACATTGTGAACACTCCCGTGACAAAGTTGGGAGAAATGATTCAAGAGCACTACGAGAATCGTGTGAACCACCGCAAGCATGCAAACCCCAGTGTGGGCGATGTGTGCGTACTGAAGGTGAACAAGCTGTATCAACGTGTGGGCGTAATTCGATTGGAAACTCAAGATCGCGTCGAGGTCAAGCAGCTTGATGCTGGCATTGAATTCCATATAGCTCACAAATCGGAGCTGCTTGTCTGTGAGAAAGAGTTCAAAGAGGATCCCTTTGAGGCCTACGATCTTCGCATCACTGGCCTAACGCCCTTCAACATGGAGCGCATTTGGCCAGACGACGCCAAAAAGTTGGTGCGTCACAAATTTTTCAACCGTCTTCAGGGCAAGCAAAATCGCATTTTCACTGCCGAAGTAGATTTTCCGTTCCACGAAATAATTTTCGTGAAAAACATCTACGACTGTGACGGCAATGACCTGAAAAGCTTTGTACTCAGAAACATCCCAATGTACACGGATGGGGAGGTGGAGAAGCGCTTGCAGAAATGCATTTCTCTAGCCAAACCCTTTAACTCTGAGGCATAATTTATTATTATTATAAGTAAGCTGAATACTTATTTTAACGTAAGTAAAGACTTTGAAAACCTTTCACTTTACAGATCCATTTCGGAATTTATTTATACGTTTTTATACACACAGATATGAAGACTGCCCAAACCAAGCATATGGTTTTTTTTTTCTAACTAATGTATGTTAAATAGGCTAAATACTTAACAGATATTCCATATTGGAGAATTAATACTACGCTTTCATAGAAACGTAGATCTGAAGACTTCCCAAACCAAATATATGCCTTTTTTTTGACTAATATACATATTTTAAATAGGCTGAATACTTATTGCAAGGCTTGTAAGTCTTTACTCTTACTCTACAGTTAGTCGGAGAAAGCTACCAAAACTTACCATTTGGAGTGAAATTCCACTGTACGCCTTGTTTGTAACGCATTAGCTTTTAGCCATTAAAGAGCCTCGAAAAAAGTCAAATTTGTTTATTGTATTTATGTAAGTGCCCTATTTGCAACGCATTATCTTTAAGACACTGATGTGTAAATATATGTATATGTGCAGTAATTATTTGGGACATAACGGCTTATGTTCACTTACATACATAGGTATGTATAGAGTTGCATTTGCAAAAGTCGCACATAACTAAGAGCCGTTATGTCCCAAATAATTGCCTCATACTTGCCCACTACCATAATGAGTATATTCGATATTAATCGCATATCGGATAGTAAGCGGACCATTTTTCAGAAATGCATATTTGCATATGTGTAAAAGAACCGTTGTAGTTTGATATATTTGTATTAGTGCTTCATATATAAAAGTTAAGCTAATGAGTATTACAATTGTGATAGAATTTTCTTGTGATTAATAAAATGCGTTTTTCTGATGAGGTTCGATACTATACACTATTCGCCAATATTATTTTGCCTATATTTTCTATCTACGTGTATCCTTGTAGGTTAAGTGTCATATTTGCAAGCGGATCTTTTGCTGCGGCAAATGCCGCCAAAAACATCAATTCGAAGCACACGCCATTGCCATAAGTCAGCCGATAGAGCAGCATTCGAAGATGGTTGGCTTTGGCAGCGAGATTGCAGCGAAACCCTCGACCATCTATGTATTCTGTCCGATCTGCGAGCAGAAGCCGCTGACGCTGCGCAAAGAAATGTACGCCGAGCTGCTGGCCCACATCGAGAGCGTGCACCTGCCGCTGCGCTGTCGCAAGTGCCTGAGGCATTACACCAAGATCGATGACTTGAAAGAGTTTAGCAAATGCGTCGATTTGAGCCAGAACTGCAGCTCGGCCAGTTCGGCGCAGAACGTGACCTGTGACACGGAAGCCTCGAAGGTAACGGTAAAAAAAGCAACTGTGGCCGCCAACACTATATCGACCCAAACGTCACCCCTTATAACCAAAGACATGGACGATACACATCAACATTTGAATCTAACGCCCATATCGCTGTTTAATCTCCGATGGAAGGCCAAAGGTCGCCTGACACAGGAGGAGTTCATCAGCGATAGCGTCTCATCCATACGCAATCTCTCGTCAGAAAGTGTTAACTTGTCGGGGCAGCAGCGTCGCAGCATTGGACAAGTGTGTGCCCCGCCAGATAATGTACACAATGATAAGAGCAAGGGCAAAGTGATACGCTCGACATCCACGCCATTGCAGGTATACACGATGTTTGCCAAACCCAAAGAGCCGCTCACATTTAATGCATCCAGCGTGGGGGGCGGTCAGGTGTCGAGCATCTATCACAGTGGCTACGCTCTAGACGAACTCAATGCGGCGCAAGACAATAGTCACCTGGTGCCGTCGCAGCATCAGCGAACCTGGAAGGTCGGTGGGCGCGGCAAGATGACTGCTGTGACGCCCCTGCGCCAGGTCATGTCGAAGAGCATACAGAAGGCTTTCGTGGAGCACGGCGCTGTGGGCATGCTCCCCGGCCAGAGCGAGCAGCGACGAATGCGCCCCGACTTAACCGAACACAAGTCCCCAAATGCCGCATTGCCCTTGGATTTGCGTCTATCCCCAGTTGTTCGACGCACGCAAAGCGAAGACACCAGCAGCGCTGGCAATAGCAACAGCCATGTTAGCGACAGCAACGCTGGACACAGATCAAAGAGTCCAGAACCCTACCAGATACTGCTCTCCGCTCAGAAGCTGACCAGAGAATCGATAATCATTACCCGTACACAGCATGCGGAGAACAGCGTCTCGCTGATTGCCTCTGCGGCGGGCGCAAGCACAACGAGCACAGTTTACAATTCCTGTGAGAGCGTGGAGATAATCACTTCGTCCTCATCAACTGCCGAGCTGAGCACGGAGCACTTGAGGCTAGCAAAGGCCGATTGCCCTGTGGCGGTGCCACCGATAACGCCCATCACTAGTGTGCCCGGCGCCATAATCAACAAGAAGCTCATCAAATTCGAGACTCCCCAGAAGCAATGTATCAAAGCAACTCAAGCGGCTGAGTCTACGCCGGATGAGAAGGAAATATTTTATACGCCCAATCCGATCAGCAGCCCGTTGGCTGCCAATGCTGGCAGCGTGACTGCTGAGACCAGCAACAACGAGCGACGAAGACAGCAGATTGTGCCGCGCCAGCTTAACGGTCAGTTCCTATCGGAGGCGAAGCGAGCCGAAATGCCACGACCTCAAGGACCGCGAGCTCGTCCGCCATTGCGTGTGTGCCATCATCAAAAATCTTTCAGCTGCGTCCAGGACATCGGCAGCGACGACGAGGACGAGGTGTTCCTGCCAAACAGCGCATCCACGCGTAATGACAAGAAACGGCAAGGACGCCTCTGGTCTCTGGTTACATCTGTCATGCGCTTGCCACAGACCTTGCGACCGGATCACAATTCCAACGGTGGTGATAAGGAAAACATTCCTTCTAATTCCAACTCGAACTTCAACTCCAATTCCGGTTCCCTGATCAGACGCTGTGCCTCCATTGCTGGCTCTTTGGTGCGCACAATTCACTCTCATGACGACGGCGACCTGCAGAGTCTGAAACGCAAACGAACTCAAACCCTGGACAATGCTAGCTGCACCCAATCGTCACCGTCCAATTCCTCGAAGCGTTTGCGCATACAGCCAAGGAAGCCAATCGAACGCATGCGCAACACATAGTCGATTGTCCACATAGTTTTAAATGTTTTGTCTTTATATCTGTATCTTGTCTCTCTTTTTATAAGAATTTTAATAATTATGTACTAATACGGAATGATTTCCTAGGAGAGATTAAGCGAACAGCATAAACAATTCTACTCAATTACAACTTTATACCAGAATGGAAGAAGAAAGGGTTGTTTCCTTCTGTATTAACAGATGTTTCAATTGGAACAGACGTTACGCACATGTTAAGTTATAATGTTACGCACTCATTTTCAATCTTAACATGTACTATTAAATACCAGAAAAATTTATACTTACAATTCACTTTGACTATACAGTCATAGCATTTTTGTACTATCCCCAAACGGTCACACTAAACAGAAATCGTTGCTTCTCTATAATAGTGTGTGTGCGTGCGTTCACATTTTCTTCGTCGTGATTCTTGTTATTATCAATCTGCAAATATCAGTTAGAGACCAGAAAACTAGTAACCATAAACTTGTGATGTCGTTATCAAGTCTTCTGCCCACGCCGACTAACGCGGTATGGGATCGCGAGGACGAGCGTCGTCTGTCAGCCAAAGGTGCTCCACTGATTGGTGCCCTGGTGTCCGCCAAAATAGCAGCGCCACCATACGGCCAGCGCAAGGACTGGATACCGCGGACAGAGGCCGACTTTGGTGATGGCGGTGCATTCCCCGAGATACATGTAGCTCAGTATCCACTGGGTAAGTTTGCAGCGACAAACAGCTGTGGAAATTGGCTTTGTATTAAAATGTCGTTATGTTGCTCAGGTCTTGGGGCGCCTGCTAATGTGGGCAAGAAGCCAGATGCGCTTGCCGTACGTCTGGATGATAAAGGCAAAGTCAAATATGATGCCATTGCCCGCCAGGGTCACGGAAAAGATAAAATTGTTTACTCGTCGATATCGCAGCTGCTGCCCGCTGAGGTTTTAGCGGAGGATGCCGAGGAGTTACAGCGTCCCGACGAGGAGACCGTTGCCGAGACTACCGAAGAAACTCGCCTGGCCCTAGAGAAACTGACAAACCAAAAGATTACCTCAGCTCTTCCTGTGCGACACGCCCAAAAGGCAGCACCTGCACAATACATTCGCTATACGCCCTCACAGCAGGGCGACGCTTTCAATTCTGGAGCCAAGCAGCGCGTCATTCGAATGGTGGAGGCGCAGCAAGATCCCATGGAGCCGCCGAAGTTTCGCATTAACAAGAAGATACCACGCGGACCCCCATCACCGCCAGCACCCGTACTCCACTCGCCTTCGCGCAAGGTGACTGTCAAGGAGCAGAAGGAATGGAAAATACCGCCATGCATATCCAACTGGAAGAATGCCAAAGGTATGAGCTGCCAGGCATTTCATGCGCATATTCAGTTTGTTTATACTTTTTAATTTTCCTTACTAGGTTACACCATACCGCTGGATAAGCGCTTGGCTGCTGACGGCCGTGGCCTGCAGCAGGTGCACATTAACGAGAAGTTCGCCAAGATGGCAGAAGCCCTTTACATAGCCGATCGCAAGGCTCGTGAGGCCGTCGAAGCTCGCGCCCAGCTGGAGAAGAAGTTGGCGCAGAAAGAGAAGGAGAAGAAGGAAGATATGCTGCGTATGATGGCCCAACGTGCACGCGAAGAGCGTGCTGGCTTACGCAACCCAGAAGCCGATGCTCCGGGCGGTGGTGCCGATGCACGTGAACGTAACGATTTGCGTGCCGAGCGACAACGGGAACGACAACGTGACCGCAACTTGCAACGAGCCGCGCCTGAGAAACGCACAAAGTTGCAACGTGAACGGGAGCGTGACATATCGGAACAGATTGCTCTGGGGCTGCCAGCCAAGAGCACTGGCAACGGGGAAACAATGTTTGACCAGCGACTCTTTAATACCACAAAAGGCATGGACTCGGGCTATGGTGACGACGAGGCCTACAACGTATACGACAAGCCATGGCGCGATTCCAACACAATGGGCGCCCACATCTATCGGCCCAGCAAGCAGGCGGACAGCGATAACTATGGTGGAGATTTGGATGCCATTGTGAACACAAAGCGCTTTGTCCCTGATAAGCAGTTTTCCGGAGCCGGTTCGCGTGAGGCAGGCGCAGCTCAACGTAACGGCCCAGTTGAGTTTGAGAAGGAGGAGGATCCTTTCGGTCTCGACAAGTTCTTAAACATGGCCAAAAAGGCACCCAAGCGTGCCGACGAAAAGAACGAGCGTGCCAGCCACTCGGACCGCAAACGCAGCCGACGTGATTAAGACTATATTTGACTTGAACGAAAATACTAATCTTTTTAATCAATCCCAAAAACATGGCATATATGCATACGTACATACATTTACATTCATATTATAAACTACACACATACATATTTTTACAGTCATATTATATACCGATGATAATCCTAAGAATTGGCGTGCATGGTGTCATTTATCCAAGGGACATAGAACTCGACTCTCGTGAAAATCTGGGACACCCGTCTGCCCGAACAGTATTGCTGTCCGAGGGAGATGATGCCGATGGCGAAGTATGTGGGGCTGCCAATGCTTGAGTTCAGCATCATCAATGCGCCGCCGGAGTCACCCTTGCAGCTGCCTTGCGGTGTCCGCCCGCCGGCGCATATTTGACCAGAGTGAAGCCGTCGAAGCTGTCGCATGCACTCGGACATGGATATAACATCGAGGGTCGCCTTCATTTTAATTGTGCTGCCTTTGAACTGTGCTTCCCCAGTCTTTCCCCAGCCCGCGATGTCCATGGCATAGCCGGAATAGGCGTCCTCATAGTTTTCCATTGCGGGTGGCAGGCAAATAGGTATTAAGTAGTCCGTGTAGTCTACGGAACGGTTAAGGCGCAACAATGCTATATCGTTGATATAGTTGGAGGAACGTGCATATCCCTCATGTGGCTTAATGCGGTCGACATTGATGTCTATGTGCGACGGAGCACAGATCCTATCACCAGCCTTATACTCCTGACAGTCGGGTGTGCTTGCCGTATCCCACTCGCCCAGGCGCGCCCTGACATAATTTGGAAGCGAATCGTCGCCCGGATGGAACACACAATGAGCCGCTGTCAATATCCATCGGTTATTGATGAGGGAGCCACCGCACATTGGGGTGTATTCCGTGTCTGCCAAGTAGAGATGTTAGCAACAAATGCAGTGCAAGCCAAGTCGGCAAGTTACCATCATTTGAATAAAGCAGCAAAGCCGTCCAGCCGAATTCGTGAAGGTTCGCCTTCTCCCCAGAATAAATGCGATCCGTTAAGGGGCTAACACCACAAACCCCCGGCTGGGGTAGCAAATCTCTATTAATCGATTTTGTAGAAGGCGAAGAAGTTGGTGATTGGCGTCGACAGCATACCAGGCCACTTCGGGAATTGCTTGAGCAGCCGCTGCGGTTGGAGCTGCTCAGGGCAACGTCACTTTCCCAGCACAAACTGCGATGCATGCAATAGCCGATGTACCCATCCACTTTACAGCGGCCATGATGCCTGATGGAATCTGTAAAAACAACGCAATAAGCCAGAGCACAGAAATGTTTAGTTTTCACTTCAAATCGAATCAAGTTTTACCACTGCCTGCATAGACTGCAATATATAGAAAATATAATATTGGAAAAATCCGAAACATCCGTATCAACATGTTGAGAATGTGCGACGTGAAGCCAGGAATGAATTTCAGTACTCAGAAATCTTATCTGCCAGAGAGAGAGGGTCAATGGTTCCGATCAAACTTGCATTATTCATATTTATGTATGTAAATATACATATGTGTATATACATACATAATTGAATGCCAGTTGTATTAACGTTAATTAGTGCTACAAATTTCCATTTGGAAGTTTACAAGTTATAATAGCTATGGCAATTACAACTAGAATATAGATAATCAAATTTTAATATGAAATTCATATATGTGCATATGCTTTGTGTGCTTTGGGCAAGTCAATTGAAATTTCCCGCCAATCAGTGCAAATTTCACATTCCAATTTAATATCGAGACAGCGCTGCAATTCTAGACTCGTGCACTTTGTCGATAAGTGTAATCGTTTCGATTGGTATCGGTCTTGACAATAATATATCGATAGTCGACATGACATTGAGTTGACATTTCGGAGTATAATTTTAGCATTTCTAACGATTTAGTTCTTAATATCTTTGCAATTCAAACAGTGGGCGATTGTTATTAATTAATTTATAGCGCACGCGTCCACTCTCTCAACACAACAATAATGCGACAGTTTCTGTGCTTTGACAACGATTACAGCAGCTTCTAAGTGCAGCCAGCTGCTGTTGCTGCTGTGTGGGTGGGTGTCTGGGTGGCGGGCTGGTGGCCGTTGGGGGAGAACACTGAGACATTGACAACAATTACATACGCTTGGTAACATCACGCCGCATACGCGACATCTGACGCTCTTAGATATAATTATGTAAGTGCATGTTGGAGCAGCTATCAAAATACAAAACTTAAAATGTTCACCTGCCCCAATAACAGAAAATCGCGTATAGGAGAGGAAGAGCAAGATCTACTGAGATGCGTTCTCGAAGCAATTCGGGGGTTCGCCTCGACTACTATCAACGAATTGTTCATCGTTTAATTTTGGCACATCAGGAGCCAGTGACCGGCCTATTTCCCGCCTCAAATGTCAATTCGCATGCATGGATACGGGACAATGTCTACTGCATTCTGGCTGTCTGGGGCCTGTCAATGGCCTATAAAAAGATTGCCGATCAGGATGAGGATCGCGCGAAGTGCTATGAGCTGGAGCAAAGCTGCGTCAAGCTGATGCGCGGCCTGCTCATGGCCATGATGAATCAAAAAGATAAGGTCGAGAAATTCAAGATGACCCAAAGTCCCTACGATTCGCTGCATGCCAAATACTCTAGCAAGAATGGACTACCTGTTGTCGGAGACAACGAATGGGGCCATTTGCAAATCGATGCTGTATCTCTGTACCTGTTAATTCTAGCCCAAATGACCGCATCCGGTCTTCAGATTGTCTTTTCATTGGACGAGGTATCGTTCATACAAAACCTGGTATTCTATATTGAATCGGCGTACTCCATCCCAGACTATGGTATTTGGGAGCGCGGAGACAAGACCAATCATGGTGAGTATTTACACCTTTCGCCGGCTGCAAACACCTTCATTGTGGCTCTTTATTGGTGGCAGGTGAGCCCGAGCTGAACGCCAGTTCCATCGGTATGGCCAAGGCTGCATTGGAGGCCATGAACGAGTTGGATTTATTTGGAGCACGCGGTGGACCCGCAAGCGTTATACACGTTCTGGCCGACGAGGCGCACAAGTGTCAAGCAGTGCTGCAGTCCATGCTGCCTCGCGAGTCCAACAGCAAGGAGCTGGATTCTGGGCTGCTGTGCGTCATTGGCTTTCCAGCCTTTGCTGTTGACGATGCCCAGCTAATACACAATACAAGAGATGCAATACTGTCGCGCTTGCAGGGAAAATACGGTTGCAAACGATTCTTGCGAGATGGCTATCGCACGCCCAAGGAGGATCCCTCGCGCCTCTATTACGAGCGCTGGGAATTGCGCATGTTTGAGAACATTGAGTGCGAGTGGCCGCTCTTCTATTGCTATCTGATACTGTTCCATGCATTTCAAAACGATGTGCGCATGGTGAAGGAGTATGCGGATCGCTTGGAGAAGATAATGGTGCGCTCTGAGGATGGTATATTGCTTATACCCGAGAGCTACGCTGTGCCGCAGGATTTGGTGGGCTTTGAATATCAAAAACCCGGCTCCCAGGATCGCGTAGTTGTTGGCCGCTGCCCCTTCCTATGGGGCCAGTCGCTGTTTATTCTGGGCCGCCTCTTACAGGAGGTGGGTGCATCTCGAACGAGTCTTGTAAATATTCCGTTTACACGCTATTTTATGGTCTTGCAGGGCTTTTTGGCGGTGGGTGAGCTGGATCCGTTAAATCGTCGCTTGGGCGCCCAAAAAAAACCCGACGTTGTCGTTCAGGTGGTCATCATAGCCGAGGACAATGAGATCCGTGACAAGCTGGCCGAGCACGATCTGCATGTGCAAACGATTGCCGATGTGGCGCCCATCGAGGTGCAGCCGGCACGTGTGCTCAGCCATCTGTACACGTATTTGGGACGCAACCGCAAGCTGGGACTAAGTGGACGTAAATCGCGCGACGTCGGCATATTGAGCACTAGTAAGCTCTACTCGCTGAAGGATCGCATCTTTGCGTTCACCCCGCAGGTAAATGATTCGGATTACAGTGGCCCAAAAGTCCCTTTAAAGCGCACTCTGTACCGCTATGTGTGTACGTTCAGTTTATCCTTATCTCTAGCCCTCTATCTATCTATATCTCCTACCTTTTCCTCTGATTTCTAATTATGATTATTATTATTTTTTTGCTCTATTATTATTATGATTTACAATATTATTATTATTATTGTATTATGCATTAGTTTGTCGACTTGTCGCGCTTCTATATCGCCTCCGATAACGAACTCATGATTGACATCCTTAAAGGCGAGATCAATTTTCTCAAGTCCGCTTGGGATCTGCTGGGTCGTCCCTTAGTAACGCTCGTGCTGAAGCGCATCCACTTAGGTCGGTCCACCTTGCTTAAATCCCAAATCCGTTTTACAAAACCTTCATTTAGTATTTAGCTGTATAATTGTTATTTACATGTGTGTGTGTGTGAGAGAGTGAGAGTGTGTGTATGTGTGCTTATGTATGTGTATATGGTTACAGTTATTTTGCATATTAGTTTGTTTTGGATTTTGTTATTTATAAATTTGCAAGGTTTGCCATGATTATTACTATTATTATTATTATTATTGTTATTTTTATTATTACTGTTATTATTGTTGTAATTACGATTGTTCAGTTGTAGTTTTTATTATACAAACATCTCAGCACACACACACACATGCACACATCCACATATGTATATTTATGTATAGATATATACATATTTATATATATACGACATACACCTGCACACATGTTGCCTTAAGTTTTAGTTTAGTTTTATTTCAGTTGGTTCTTAGATATAGTTAGTTTAAATCTAGCTAACAAAAGTCATCCTCGGTAGAGGACACAGACACACACACCCATCCACCCACACATATATGTATATAGAGAAACGTACATTCAGCCATAGTATTGTAATTTAGAATATGTATATACTCTTCTCTCTCTCGCTCTATATATATACTTATGTATGTAGATATATATATTTCTATACATATTTATTAAAAACGAAAGCTGCAAACTCTAAATTTATTCAAAGCTTCAACTTAAAGTTCGTCTTATAGCTTTATATAGATATATACATGCATATATACATATAGATATAATCTGTATATATGTCTGTACATATGTATGTATGTACTCTAAGGGAGCATTTGGCCCACTTTACAGTTGGCTCATTTGCCATTGCTTCGCCGCCATAGAGTTCTCAAATGGTTATAGCTCTTCAAATGGTTAAAGAGCGTATCTGCTCATATGCAATTTAAACTATTCAAAATTTCCGATCTAAGTTCCTTTCAAGCCCAATACAAAATTAGTTTGCAGCTTTCATAAATATACATATAGTATATATATATATATATATATATAGTATATATATATATATATATATATATATATATATATATATATATATATATATATATATATATATATATATATATATATATATATATATATATATATATATATATATATATATATATATATATATTTCTTTGTACACTCATTTCTACACACATAAGTCTTTTGTTGTCTATAGCTTATCTATTCTGTTCCTTCGACCTCATTTATTTCTCTACGCTTTTGCACTATACTCCTTATCCAAAGACAAATGAAATAAAAGAAAGAGATCCGATTTGCCGCAAAAGAAACAAAATTCTCTCTCTCTCTCTCTCTCTGTTATCTCTTTCTCTCTCTCTCTCCTTTTGTTATAATTCGTGCTTAACCAACTACAACAACAACAACAAATAATTCGTACACACACAGCATATCGACTATGAAGAATACTACACGACACGCGATCCCGATCTGCTCGCTAGCAATTTTACCACAAACTTAGGCTTCTTGACCAACAATTGGCGTCACATGTTGGGCAGGCCGACAATCACATTAATGGCAACGCATTATATGCTAGGTAACTACATCTCGAAACCACACAATCCACAAGCAAACACCCCAACAACAACAACACCAAACCAACCCATCAAGGACTGCCTGTGCAGTCACATACACACTCCCACACACAACATACATACATACATCCACGCATACATATGCATATGATTATATATATATATGACTATATATTTATATCTATTTAAACACAAGCGATATGAGCTACCATATGCGATATTGGGGTCTATTGCTACGAGTTCCCAATGTGTTTCTTTGTATGTATGTATTGAGCTTTGCGCGCTTTTGCTTCTTCTTCCTCACTACAAATCATTTAAATTAAATAATAATTACTACAGCCGTGTCTATCTGTACATATATATATATATTCGAGACTTGTTCAAGAAGTATTGAAAATTCTGATTTTGCTCCCTCCCACGTAATACCCATCAGATCCTCGATCTACACTAAAGAATCATTTGTGATCTAGTTCAGTTCCTCCTTGACATCCTCCTCAATCCAATCTTCGATTTTGGCAGCGAGATAAAATTACAGTTGGGTCGATTCTGGGGAGTACAGAGGGGCTCTTTCAATAGAGAAAAAAAGTTATAATATCGCAATTAAAACTCAAAAAATACTGTCCAAAATATATATAATAATTATATAATTTCTCATACAATACTCAATCATATCTATTCAATAATCAGGTGGAATTCTCGTTGATTTTTCTTTGATAATATTAAATAATTTAATATAAATTTGTATACATTCCCTGAGTTGGGCGCAGTTCCGTAAAGACAACTAACACTCCAGAACCGTCAAGAAATCAGAGCTTATAGCAAATAACCTAAAGCAATCCAGAAGTAGGGTATTACTTAAGTTAATCTTTAATCAGAACTTAAACAATTGCCAACGAATTTTCTCGCAGTGTAGGGCAAATGTTTCTAGCAAACTTTTTAAAAGTCAATCTTAGTGGATATACTAAAAAAAAGAACCTGAGTCAGACAACTCCTTTCGCATGCCCAAAACTCAAAGTCATAATAGCGCTCAGAGCTTGTCCATATTCTGAAATAGTAAGGACATCATGCGGAAAGTCCTGTCTTAATGTATCAGCACTTCGATAAAAGTATTTGTTTAACGTCTTTCAATATCCTGACATGAATAGGGCTATTCGGCTTTCAGTTACGGATCAAGCTAGTCAAAAACCTTCATGTACTTCTTAGTGACATTGAAACAACTTTGTATGTCGTTTCCTTGCTTAACTGCATCAACCAATCCCTCCAAGCTTCCCGCAAGTAAATCGTTAATGGATGAGCATTAGCATCCTAGTACCCAATCTAGATACTAGAGTCGCCCCGGCCCGTCCCCCTCTAACTGCACCTCTGCTTGTGCTGCACACACTAAACACTCACCCAACTATGGTGCTGGTCTATGCCTATCAGCTGTTCGGAGTTTATCTTTGCGTCTGTCGGTTACTTTTGTAGTTTGTGATTAAAATCTAGATGTAAGCGGCACCAGCTAACCCCGCACCAATTGGCTAATCTCGCAAAGCATCGATCGATCGATAGATCGATTTATCGATCAGTCATCGGTCAGTCAGTCAGTCAGTCAATAACAAACCATACCAAACAATATGCATGCGATTTCGATTGGATTTGGCTAACGGTTTTCTCTCTATGACTGCTGGAACACGCGCACAGACCAGGACAAGATTCCGCTGGCCATGATTCAGACGATGCGCAAGCTGAAGTCGGGTTACATCAATGGCACCCGTGTCATGCTGGGCAACCTGAAGGACTTTCTTAACACCTCGGCGATCACGGACTTGAGCTTTTTGGGAAGCACCGAGGATGGCTATCCGGACCGACTGCATCCGGACGTTCAGACCTATTTGGACGAGCATCTGCTGCGCTCGTTCAGCAATCGCAGCACTATGAATCTGCGCGGCGGTCAACTGCGTCCGCGACATCTACGCCGGCGCATGTCCTGCAAGGGCGCCATCAAGAAGACGCGCTCCATCAACGTCGACTGTGAGTCTGCTCTGTCCGAATCCTTGCTGATCTCCCATTCTAATCATTCCTTTCTCTCTTTACCCAGCCGATAACTTGGGCATGGAGGGACCGACGCCGCTGACCGAACGCCGTCTCTCATCGATCGTGCCGCCGCCTTGGCTGCAGCCGAACAAGCAGGGTCATGTCAGCACCTTTGCCACCACGCCCGAGGAGGGGCCCACCTCACCGCCGCAGCTGGGCGGCGATCTGGGTCTGCGCGAGAACATCTACCCCATGGACCCGCAGCATAGCCGCTCGGCCATCGATCGCCGCAGCGAATTCGTGCGCCAGCAAGAGAGTTAGTCCTCGATCCAACGCACAATTTTCCTTAGCTTGTTCTCATTTGGTTCTAATCTTGATTTATCCTTCTTTTGTATCCTTTTCATTTCGTTTTGGTTGAAACTTTGCGATTTGTTTTGTTTGCACCTCTTGATCAACTAACTAAAGTAACTGTGCCCAAAATTCTCATCCAACGCCATCGCGTGGACACCAACTTTGCGGACACAGAGGTGGACGAGCTGATCGCGATGCTGCGCGAAACCGAGAATCTCGAAGAGCAGGGCGACATTCTGCAATATCTGGTCGATACTCAAGGCCTGGACTTCAACACGGGTAAGTAACCGCTCCACGGACATGGAGCCGTACACAACACACACACACACACACACACACACACACACACACACACACACACACACACACACACACACACACACACACACACACACACACACACATCATTGAGCTGTAGAGACGTCGATTTGCAAGCGGGTTAACATAACCGATTCATCCCGTTGGAGGATTACTGAATACCGAACCGCACCTACGTAGCACTGTGGGAACTCACACACACACACACACGCACACAAATACACACACACACATGCATATTCTCTATAGCTATAGCAATCTAGAAGCAAACTTCGAAGTTATTTGTTGTGCTATCGGGCAAGCGTGGGTGGTTCAATGGATTCTTCAGATAATTTGGTGTTGCTGTACGATTTCACAATGAAGTAGAATATACCATATGCAATATAGTAGAGTTCATTCGATTCTATTAAGAGTTTCAACTGTAAAAGGAAAAAATCCCTTTTAGATTTGTAAAGAAAGAGGAAAAGTTTTGCCCAATTTATCTGGAGTAGTTTAAGATCGTTGTGAAATCGATAGCAGATTGATCCCAGTGTCGATATTTATCGATTTAATTCACATTTAACTGTTTTGTGCGTTCGTTCTTTGTATATGTGCTTTGTGCTCTCGTTCTTGTCCACACATCACATTTGCATCCGCAGCGGGTCTGGGCTTAAGGCACAAAACTGATGACAATGCCGCTGGTAAGTGTTCAAATTAAATCCTTGGTCCTTGGTGTCCTCAATATGTATCTTGGTGTATGTATATATATTGTATGATGTTGTTGGTGCTATGTAACTATGAACCTATGAACCCACCTCCCACACCCACTCCCACTCTCCCCCAATTGGCATAGCATAACTAGTTATATCCCCGCCTCTATTTCTCTGTTCTATCAATTATCTGTTATTTTTGAGTCGATTCAGTTGGATTCATTTCCTTTTCTGTTTTCGGTATTCGCGTAGCACATTTTCATTTAAGTTCTTAACTGTCCTCACATACATATACTCACTTGTCGCATACAAACTATTATACACGGTACTCTTAACTCTTATACAAGCTGGTAGAGACTCTTATACACCTTGAATATTTCATGTTGGCTTCGATTTATTGAATATTGCTTCTTATTCACACACTAATGTATTAACAAACTTTATTTTATATATTTTATTTTGCCATGCACTCGCCACACACACACATACGCACACACACACACGTATACGCATATGCACGCCATGCAATCGCTACCAACAATTATAACAATCGCCTTCATTTGCTCCTCATGCCATTAACGTGAAATGATTTACCAAAAACTTCTCTGCATCACCAACTGCCAACCACTGATCCACCATGGCCCGCGAACCTAACCCCCACAAACAAATCCAACTAACCCACAACAACAAAATAAAATATAAAAAAAACACAAACACAAAATGCTGAATAAAAGAGCTCGAGCAAGCGTTCGTGAACGATGTGGCGCTCGAGTTGTCAACTGCTGGTGGTGGTGGTGGTGCTGCTGCTGGTGCTGATGCCGGTGGATGCCAGCGGCCTTTGGCCGTGGCTGTGCCCACGGTGATCATCGATGCGACATCTTCCACACCCACAGCGAGCAGCGCCGCTCAGGACGAGGACAACGCCAATTTGGCCGTAGTTTCAGCTGCCTCCGCCGCCGCCAATAACAGCAGCTGCAGCAACAACAACAGCAGCTTGAATAACAACGATTCTTCTCAATCTGAAGGCATGCTGGAGGAGGGACGCGTGGTGACCATTAGGGATCTGCTGAAGGGCCTGTACGAGAAGGCCTGCCAGGAGAAGCTTTGGGGCCTGGTGCGCCACACAGCCGGCATGCTGGGCAAGCGCGTGGAGGACCTGGGCAAGGCAGTCACCGATTTGCTGGTGCGCCAGAAGCAGGTCACCGTCGGCATGCCGCCCAACAACGAGCACACCATAACGGCACCCTTGCCGGAGGTCGAGCTCCGTCAGCTAATACACGATGTGAGTAGCCAGCAATTGTCTGCAATTACGTTTCGCTTACTAATCTTGATCAATTTTTGTTGCAGGCCTATGGCGACGACGAGAGTACGGCGATGCTGACGCAGGAGCTGATGGTCTATCTGGCCATGTTCATACGCACTGAGCCGCAGTTGTTCCACGAGATGCTGCGCCTACGCGTGGGCCTGATCATTCAGGTAATGGCCAAGGAGCTGTCGCGCACGCTTAACTGCGGCGGCGAGGCCGCTTCGGAGCATCTACTTAACCTTTCGCCCTTCGAAATGAAGAACTTGCTCTATCACATACTCAGCGGCAAGGAGTTTGCGGTCAGCAGTGGTGAGTCTATTCCTGTAGTCCTTGCGGCTCCTTCTCATCCCATTCCAACGCGCTTTGCAGTGGCACGTGGTAATCTGTCTATTGTGAGCTGCAAGTCGAGCCGGGTCAGCAAGAAGAGTCAAATCGGTCTCGGAGATCCGGAGGGTGAGGATGCAGTAACAGCGACCATCGATGATCGTCAGGGCCAGTGGCTGCGTCGTCGGCGACTCGATGGCGCGCTGAATCGCGTTCCACGTGATTTTTACTCGCGTGTCTGGACCGTGCTGGAGAAGTGCCAGGGCCTGGCCATTGAGGGTCGTGTACTGCAGCAGAGTCTTACTCAGGAGATGACGCCGGGAGAGCTGAAATTTGCTTTGGAAGTCGAAACGGCACTCAACCAAATACCACAGCCGGAGTACAGGCAGCTGGTTGTCGAGGCGCTGATGGTGCTGACTCTGGTCACCGAGCACAATATGGTGCCTTCCTTGGGTGACATCATCTGCGTCGAGCATTTGGTGCACAAGGCGAATCAGCTGTTCCTAGAGGATCAACGCAAGGTGCAGGGCGACGCGACGCTGTGCTGTGCCAAGCTCAAGGATGGCAAGGAGCAGCAACAGGCTGCTTCCGGCATGTTGCTTTGCGGTGGCGCCGCCTACATTTGCCAACATCTCTACGACAGGTAAAAGTCCCTGAATCACTCCTCAAAGCAAATAATTATAAAATTTCGAATACTTACAGTGCACCCAGCGGCAGTTATGGAACCATGACGTATTTGTCGCGCGCCGTCGCCCTCGTGCTGGACTGTGTGCCCAAGCATGGTGAAATGGAATGCGCAATCTCCTAAAGCCTATGTGTGAACGCTACACTCGACCTGGAAACAAGCAAAGCGTCTGTAGGACGACGCTCACTTAATGCCATGTACTGTACTATCGACGACTTATGCTATTATATCTCGCTCTCTCTACCATGATATCTACCTATCCCTCTCTCTTTGACTATCTGGCTGTAGACATAGTCTCATTCTCTCTCGCTCGCTCGCTTCGTACTTGCGTCTGGCCGTGTATTTAGCCCAACGATATGTTAAGTCTGAGATCCGATGATGCTGTATATATGTATTTTGTAGACCATCAGCAATTTGTTAAAAAGTTTTTGTTAAAATTCTCAAGCGGCAATCCGGGAACCGCGCACAGTGGTAATCACTTTAGACTCCCAGCAGCTATCAACGTACATGCGCCGCCGGGCACATTGAATATGTATTATCATAATAATTGATTGATTGGTTGGCTGATTGATTTTTACACGCCAATGACAACTGCAGTTCCCCAGCGGGAATTCGAACGACACGTTTTAAATATGTTTTTTTTTTAGCTCTACTAAGTTGCAAGTTATTATTGTAAAACAACAAAAAAAGAATAAATATATATGACAAGAATATTTTTTGCAATGTTATTTCTCAATCGTTTTATTTCAATCACATAATTATTTATATTATTTTGTGTTCGATAATTACCTCTTCTATGTGCTGACCATTAGGAATCAGTTGATGCTGATCGTGTACAATATAAGATGTTGATAGAGTGAAAACAAGTTTGCAGATTTTAGTTTTGTTAAGCATAAATATCATTCCTTTGTTTTATTTTTCTTTCTTTGCTGTTGTAATTCGCATTAATTTGCGACACATAAAATGTTTACAAAAATTGTATTCATTTACAAGTTGCTTGTGTGTGCTTGTGTTGTTTGTTTGTTTGGATAATTTTAGACATTTTTTAAATGTGTTTTTGTTTTTTCTTTTTTTGTTTTTGTTCGTTCTTCTCTTTAGTGTTATAAGCTGAGCTTGCGCAACAGTAGTAATTCGTGTAACAAAAACAGATTTTAAATAATGTTCACAGACAATTTAGAAAAAGCTAAGTGTGGGTGTGTGTAGGTGTGGGTGTGTGTGTCTTTGTGTGGTTATTAGTTTAAACAGATATAAAATTAGCGATGATGTTAAACGAGAGTTCTAAGGTTTTAAAAAAAAATCCTAGACAAAAATACTTAAGAATCAATGTTTAGCAGTATCCCATGTCGGGCATACGGTGACGAGGCGCGCACTTGATGATGTCGTCCACACGGAGAATCATTTCGGCTGCCTCAGCGGCAGACATCAGCACCTGACGCTTCACGACGAAAGACTCTGTGATGCCCAAAGCGCGCACATCGGCAATCTTGCCCTCAACCATATCCAGACCCATCTGATGCTTGCCCTGGGAATGGTTAGCACGCAACTCGGAGATCAGTTGAGCTGAATCTAAGCCTGCATTATCGGCAATAGCTGTGGGCAAGGACAGCAGTGCACCTGAGAAAAACCAAGAGTGAAATATATTAGTACATTATGAAATACAATTTACGAGATTTTGTTTTTAACTTACGTGCAAAGGCTTCAATGGCAATGGCTTCCTTGCCGGGTGTTTCGGATGCCTTCTTCATGACGGCATTGGCCATCAGAGCTTCGGCGCAGCCGCCGCCATAGACGATACGCGACTCCTTGACGGTGGCAGCAAGCACGCAGAGAGCATCGTGAAGGGAGCGATCAGCCTCATCCAGGATCTGTTGTGTGGCACCACGAATGACTACGGTACAGGCCTCGCCCAGCTTAACACCGCTGAAGCGCAGCAGTGTATCCTCGCCGATCATCACCTGCTCAATGAGCTTACACTCACCAAGCTTGACCAGAGAAGGATTCTCGAATGTGGACACAATCTCCCCGCCCGTGCAGTAGGCCAAACGTTCAATGCCATCAAAATCGGCATGTTCAATGGCCATCACATGAGCATCGGCGAACAGCTGCTCGGGATAGTTATAGATCAGCTGACGATTGATGAACACATTGCATTTGTGAGTCAAGATCTTTTCAACTTTCTCCTTCATCTTCTCCTTTTCGGCCATCTCCAGATCGGCAATCTTGGCCAATGAGTCGACCTTGATGCTGCTTCCGAATACTTTGATCTTATCCGTGTCCATTGGTGTGTTGGCAATCAGAATCTTTGCGTTTTCAATCTGCATAAAAAAAAACAAAGTTCTAAGTTCTCGGTCTACACGAATTACGCATTAATCACAGCTATATGATATTGTCTGCCGATATCTTGCTTTGATTACTCTCTTAATTTGAAACCAATCACTTAAAACTGATTCTCTTCAGATATTTACATTACAAATGTAACTGTATCTATGGTTCTAGGCACTTGCTCGATCGAGCTCTGATGACTAATGATGACTCCGATCATAATTGAGCATATGAAATAAAATTGTTATTGTCATTCAATGGTATATGATGACGTATCGTCAGCATCTGAGACACGTGTGCGACAATAAGGCTAATTATTCTTCAGTATTTAATTGAAAATGTGAAATGGATTGCTGGAAAGATCCTCGCTTAGCTGAGTGCAGTTGGTGGCTACCACATCAAACTCGTCAAAATGGCTGTGATATGATAAGCGCATAAACATAGTTCACAGTCAATTTGACGCGCAAATATGGAGCATTGGCAGTAGCGAGGAACACACACACACACACACACTATCAAAGCCAGATAAGTAACATTTGTTTGTTTGGCCTTTCACTTACACGCTGTGGCTGATGCACGCCGGGCTTTTTGTCCAGCAGAAAGCCATCATCAAGGAAGGAATCATCCAATGTACCACCGGCCTTTTTGATGATCTGAATGGACTTGAGTTCACCGGAACCTTTAAGGCGCAACACTGCATCGACTGCCAGATTGGCAAAGAAATCCTTATGCTGATGCAGAATTTTTGAAGACAATGTGGTGCGTGCGATGTTGAGCAAGTCGTTCTTGAACTTCTCATTGTTGGCCGAATTGTCCTGAGCGGCAGCTGTGAGTGCCTGAAGGGCCACTTGGGTAGCCATACGCCAGCCGGCAATGATGATCTGTGGATGAAGCTTCTGTTCAACCAGCTTCTCGGCTTCGCGCAACAACTCGGATGCCAGGACAGTCACGGATGTGGTGCCATCGCCAACTTCTTCATCCTGTACACGCGACATATCGACGAGGATTTTCGCAGCCGGATTGTCGACGCCAATAGAACGCAAAATTGTGGCACCATCATTGGTCACTTCCACTTGGCCGGCGTTACGTCCGGTGGACACCAAAATTTTGTCCATGCCCTTTGGTCCAAGGGTGCTCTTCACAACATCACCGATGGTAATAGCACCAATGAACGACGACAGACGCGCCATTTCGGCTTTCTCCTCCTGCGCCTCTTGCTTGAGGATACGCACGGGATTCAATGGCATCTCCTACAATGCACATACATTGATCAATATTAATAAAATACATTAGCTTTTCGACATTGTTTATGGCTAGGCCGCGTAGATATATGCACATCTGTTCTTGTGTGGAAAAGATGTGCACCAACTGCATCGGACCTAACCCCAAATAGTGCGTGATTCATCGGCAACCAAGCGCAGCACACAGGCAGCAGCATGCACCTTAAAAGTGCTTATTCACTTGTCAAAATAAGGTATAGTTTTCCGCAAGTGGCGAGACATTTTCCAAGCTGTTTAAGCAGAAATGTAAACATAATGGAAGTTTCTGGAAGCTATGCGCTCTCACGTGTGTGCGGGCTTGTCAAGTCAAATGGCTTGAGGCTGATGATTGGTCAGTGCGTGCGGCTTTTCACACCCGGCAAACAAAAACGCCAGTTTGTATGAAATTATCAATGAAAACATGAATATTTCACTACGCTTGTATCTAATGTGTTGTAAACTAATTATATTATCTATGCAATTTGATTTAATTTACCATATTAAATGCTTATTCACAAATTTTTGATCACAGAATTCAGAATACCCCACAGCGCGACAAAGCGACAAAGAAAATGGCGAAGCAGTAGGTATGGTTGTTGATGTCAATCGATGTATCGATATTTTAAAACCTTAAGTCATAATATATCGCTATAATGAGTAGACAGCACGAAATACTCGATGGTGCTAAACACTAAGCGGGACTTTCAAATATTAGTGTTGAAAAACTAACGCACGAACTCTATTGTGAATTTGCTCGTTTCTGTTTGAATCACAACAAAATAGTATATATATAAATAGTTATTGGATTATTTTTCAAAACGTTATATTTATTGTTTGTTTTTTCTTCTTCTTATTAATAATAAATAGACGAACATATTTTAAATCTAAATACTACACACACAAAATCTTAAAAAAAAGAAATAAACACCCAGCGTCGGGATTTAGTACTCAACCGAAAATATTTGAATACAAGCTGTTCAGGCCATTGCTGATGGTCGAAAAGATGCCGTTGTCCGTAGAAGCGGCTGCAGCGTATGGCGGGGCGCCTGGTCTATAATGCTGCGGCACCTGCTGCATCGGCCGGTAGTACGAGGGCCCGCCCGCTCCAACTCCCTCAATGCGCTGTGAAAAGTGGTCAAAAGGTGGGTTAAATGCAGTGTTTGAGTTGATGGCAGCGGATGATTTTGTTTTTATTCATTTTATTCCATATATTTATTGTCCACATTAAAAAGCCAAAAAACCAACATGAGACTTAACAATAATAATAACAACAACACTTAATTATAGTTATTATGGGATTGTTCTTCTATTTCTTTATATATTCCTCTTCTTTTTTTAGGAGTGCACATTTATATTGAGTAAATAAATAAATAGAAAAAAGAACGAATTGTGTGCGAGGTAATATTCTTGTTTCTATATTTTGTTTTGTGCATTAATTTGGCCAGTGTTACGAGTTAATCCTAAGCTTTTGGTCAATAATTTCAATTTGTTCTATAAGTGCGTAAATGGCTCAAGTGCAATGCCCACTAATGGGACTCTATAGCTCTATTGTATATTTGGACTAGTGGATCAGTGGATCAGGCAGGTCTTAAGTCTAAAGCACTCTGCGAATATTTACAGACGCGGGGATTGCCGTTGCCATAGCCAGTACTCCGCGGCTCCTACTCATTGGGCACTTGGAGCTCATCATGCAGCAGATGGCGTTGCTTTCGCTCCTTTTTGGACTTACGCGCGGAGCCACCAATATACTGTGTAGGGATCAGGTCATATACATACATATATACATATACATATGCAGGAGAGAGAAGTTTCGGTTAGATGGAAAGAGCCAGCACCAGGTGGTTAGTAAATAGAGAGCGAGCAGAGCTGGACTTACCTTGGAGGCCTGCAGCGTGACATTGAGCAGCGTGGGATGCTGCTCGACAATGACGAATTCCACCTCGCGGGGCGCGTAGCCCTCGGCAAACACCTAGTTCAGGCAAAGAGCTGGTTATCAGTGAATCCTTGCAGCTATTGGAGCTTTCGCTTGGCTTTCCTTACCTCAGCCTTGTAATAGCCCGGCAGGAGAATGCGCCAGAATTCACCGTACTTGGTCGTCTGGAAGCCAACGTCGCGTCCCTTGATCTTGATGGAGGCGCGCTCGATGGGCATGCCCGCTGGATCGAAGACGAAGCCCTGCACGCCACGATGGGCCTCGGCCAGAAATTTGATGAGCGACTGTTGCGGTAGAGATCAGATGGATAGGGGTCAAGTCGGGGCTGGGATCTCTCTTCAGGATGCTTACCAGCTGATTGTCCTCCCAGTACTTCTTCAGCTCATAGGCCGGCGGAAACTTACAGCAGGAGATCTCCAGCGTTATCTCCATGCAGCCATACCACACATAGTTGAAGTCCTGCATGCCTCCGGTCAGTGGATACCAGGCGGCGCCGTTGGTGATGCCGTTCTCAAAGGCTGGCGTTGCCGACTTGCAGGCCACGCCCCTTGACATCTTGGCATGGTTGCGAGCGTAGACCAGGGACAAGTGCTTGAAGACATCGTCGTCGGGCGTCAGCGACGGCGCTGCCGAATAGGTCTGGAACACTGTGCCCAGGGGACATGTGGTGCGACACGACACAAATTCAAATAAACAAATGTACAAAGACAGAGACATAGAAAGAGAGAGAGAGGCAGCAAGAGAGAGAGAGAGAGAGAGAGAGAGAAAGAGAGAGAGAGTATTGATTAGATGAGCCAGCCAGCGGGGGCGGACGTCTACTCACTCGCGCACAGGGCGGACGAACGGCAGATCCCTTTGAGCAGCCATATTGGTGCGAAGGAAAGGATTAAAGTTCAAACAGAGAGAATTGAGGGGAGAGATAACTTTATAAATCGGAACACTCACAGACGCGAGGCCGAGCAAGGGTTTCCTTTGGATCGGAGTGGACTGGCGCACACTTTAGAGACTACTTACTGGAGTTGGGCGTGTTGTCGTACGGGTAGCTGGCCACCAGGGCGCCGCCGTGCAGGCTGCCGCTGAGTACGAATTGGATCTTCGATATCCAGTCCTTGACCGCGTCCGTCTCCGGCTGTCCGCGCTTGTTGTTCTGCTTGAAGTAATCCGGGAAGTTGCGATTCAGGTCAAAGCCACGCGCATTGTAGCTGCCAAAGGGAAAGGGGGGAAGAGAGAGAGAGAGAGAGAGAGAGAGAGAGAGAGAGAGAGGTGAACTCTTGATTAGATGAGGAACTCTTGACTAGATACCGGCTTACCGTCCTTGGCCACCGTCACAGGTGCCCTCCTTGGAGACCGCATAGCCGTCGGGGTTCATGGTGGGCAGGATATGGATGCGCGTGTTGTCTAGCAGCCACTTGACGTACTGGTCCGTGTTGTAGCTGCTTACGAAGTACTGGATCAGGTGCAGGAGCATCTCCCGGCCCACGGGCTCGTTGCCGTGGATGTTGCCCACGTATTTGACGTCCGGCTTGCCTACCATATGCTCGTACGGCGACGAGCTGACCACCATAACCCACAGATCCCGCCCCTGAATGGACTTGCCAATGGAGTAGAGCGCCGTCAGGTTGGGATAGCGCGCGCTTGTCGCCCTAGCATAAACAATATTCTCTCACTATATAGATATTTGTATTTGATCGATGGCATCGACGTGTGACTCACCTCAGGAAGCGCGTGAGCTCCTCATGATCGTGGTAGATAAAGTCCAGGTTCTGGGCATCGGGGAGGTAGGCTCGCGGCTCCGGCAGCGCCAGCGACATCTGCTCGCTGGTAACCGTCTTGGCGCTGGAGAGCAACGTGTGCCGGCCGTAGATAAGCAGCAGCATCACCAACTGCCCAGCAACGGTGTTCCGCAGAATCATTGTGTGTGTGGAGGGAGATCCGTTGATGGTGACGTCAAGTCTGTAAATGTCGAAATTGGCCAGCGAGGCTCACGTTATAAGCAGATGAAGATGGATGAGCTTCAGCTTGAGCCATTGAGGCATTGGCATTGGCATTGCCATTGCCAATGGCTCTTTGCAGCTAACAACCAGTTGTGGCTAACCAAAACGAATGGACCGAATGGCCGTCGAGTCGAGTGTACGTGCTTCAATTTGTCCAGCTGGAGAGATGAGTGCATTGGCCCCACAATTCCCGACAGTTCCAGCCAGTCGGACCGCAAACGTGTTCCCCAACCAGCTGGCAAATGCAATCAAAGTTCATTGATTTCTATTTCTTTGCTGGGACTGTCTCTCTCCCTCTCCCTCTCTCTCTCTCTCTCTCTCTCTCTCTGTTAGGCTATCTCTGTCTATCTGTAGCCCAGCCACACCAGCTGGAATTCCATCGAAATGGATCAGGGACCAGCTGAGGCGCACTTCGGCTTGTCTAATCAAAAGTCAACCGGATGGGACGTATCTCATCAATGCACAGATAAGATACACCCAATACCCAAGACTATATATGTACGTGTATATAACGGTAGTTAAAAGTTACTATCTAGCCTTGGTACCCCGCAGGGACTATAAAAGCGAAACGCCCACTCCGGATCGAGCCATTCGAAAATAACAAAAACGAGAAGATGAAATTCTGTTGCGCATTCGTGACCCTGTTGCTTAGCTGCGCCATGGCCAGTGCTGGTCCCCAGGCCCGCGTGGCTGGCGGCGAGGATGCCGTTCTGGGCCAGCTGCCCTATCAGGCGGCGCTCTCCATTGGCGGCAGCTACAACTGCGGCGCCGCCATCATTGCCGAGCGCTACGCTCTGACCGCCCTCACCTGCGTCTGCTCGGCTGGCAAGGATACGGCGTAAGTAGCTCCCTCTCCCTCCCGCTCTTTCTCCCTCTCTCTTATACTCACACTCTTTGAGTGCAGTTGGCCACCACAGCTATTCATGGTCTCGGCCGGCACAGTGGATCTGTACAATGGCGGCCAGCGCATCCGCGTGGAGGAGATCACAGTGAACCCCAACTACAACGAGCTGAAGACGGGCATTGCTCTGCTGCGCCTCAGCGAGCCTCTGGTCTTCAATGAGTATGTCGGCGCCCTGCCCCTGGCCACAGAGAACCCACCACTGGGTGCCTACGTGGACATCTCCGGCTGGGGACGCACCAAGGAGTCGGAAACCGACATGTACCGTACTCTGCAGGTCGGAACCGCCGTCATCGAAGCGGAGCGCGAGTGCCGCCTGGCCGATGATATCATCGAGAGCAACGAGCAGGTGCTCTGCGTGGGTCACCAGAGGCGCCAAGGCATCTGCACCGGCGACATTGGCGGACCCGCCGTCTACATGGGCACCCTCGTCGGCCTCGCCGGCGAGACCCTGGGCGAGTGCGGCGGCATGCTGCCCGAACGCTTCATCAGCATTGCGGCCAACCGCGAATGGATCCAGCAGAACATGGAGTAACTTATGGTCGCTCGACTTTCCCAATAAAGCCATAACTCAACCGTCTACAATCAATCAATCAATCTTAATGGCCTGACTGGGTAATTGGCGAAGCACTGCTTGAGCGGCGTCTGTCCCATCCAAAGTTCGTTCAGCTCCGATTCCCTATCGATCTACAAATATTTGTCACAGTCCAAATATTTAACTATACTTAACTGAGGCACGATTCTCAATTGCCGCACTTGAGATTAGGCCTTTCCACACTCCTCATTTCGTGGATATTCTTGCTACAGTTGAGAAGGGTCCGACTTGCATATACCCTGAACTCTTTTCGAAGTATGGAACTACTGATTGAGTAGCTTCGATTCTGAATACTCTCTTAATGCAAATATTAAAACGGAATAATGAAATCTATATGTGTGGATCCATCACAGAGTCAAGTCTTTCACTTGACGTACATAACTCAGTCGGTAGTCGGTAAAGGTCTTCAAAATCTGAAATGCTCCTTGTCTGTACATTTACTACCCTATTTGGTAACTCTGAGTTTTCTGGTTAAAGAATCCATTTATAATTTTGATTTGATTGACAATAAGTAAAAGGGGGAATGAAGCCTAATAGAACTACTTCTAGTACATACGTGTTCCAATAATATTTCACATTTCTTCTCTCTATACTCTCCCTCCGAGCACCAGTTTGTCGTCCTAATCAAGAATATGTATGCTCCAGGCACTCAGTACTCAGTTACCTTGCCTTATAAGCGATAAGCTCTAAGTTTCTATTCGCAATGAATTAGATAAATTGGGAGTTTAGAGCTGATACCAATCATCCCCAGCGATCTGAGCCATGTACTTGCAGAAACATTAAAATGATCAAGAGGAGCAAGAACAAACCAAACAACTCTGACGTATTTAACTTCTAACTCGTGCCTCCAATTCTGTCAAGAATCGTGAGCTTATCAGGTAAGAAGAGGAATAAGAAGATACCCTCTGCCCAGATAACATAATCTGTTAATAACGTTCACTTTCATATATATAATATATATATATATATATATATATATATATATATATATATATATATATATATATATATAATATATACCATATGTACCATAAGCCTATATGAGCAAACCTCTCAGTCTTTATCAAATTGTTAATTATTCAATTGGTCTTGAATTATTTATTATTCTCATAAGATATTTCAGTCACGAACTGTGAAGAAGACGTCTCCAATAGCAGAGAGTCTAGAGAGAGGGTACTGAATCGTACACCTATCGCTTTGTCATAAAGTGAATACAATATATTGGTTTCTTTTGTTAAGATACACTGATAGATAAATACATACATATTTGTTTTGTTATCAAATACAGCTTATTATATAGCTAATGAAATCGTCTTATGGACAAGCATTATCATTGATAGTTCCTTCTGTAAATGTCTTTCGACATGGGTCGATTTAGTGGTGATTCTCAAATTGTAAACGATATAGCTGCACACACTTAATAGGCAGGTCACAAATCCTATATATTTTCTGCTCGCTTCATAAGAGAGTGTATATGTATAAGTTAAAAGTTCAGATATCAAAACTTGCACTTAATATAGAATAAAAAACTTCTGGTATATATCAATTTTGCGTGAACGAGTATTATGCAGTCGGCTATGCTGGATAGCAACGTTCTCACTTGACTTCGAGCTATAAATATATGTAGTAAAATAACTTGATTAACGCTGACATTTACGAATGCCTGTTTTACTACACTCCCAAAATCTTATCAACCCCTGATCAATACATATGCATGCCATGTCATGTAGTTCTTCTAGATCGAATCGTATGTACGACATGAGTCTGTACTACACGGCGTTGTAGAGGGCCAACAGATGGAGAACCATCGATGGTTAACGATAGCACCATCAATAGGGAAGAATCGATAGATTGTGTAGAAACGAAGCGAGGGAACAAATAAGTAGAGATAGAGCCTTTTAGAGGCCTTAGGATAGCATAATCCAGAATCGGTAATACTATTTAACTTTATAGGTCTTATACGGCTATATATATATGTTAAAGGTAGGCATCCTGTGGGCAGCTAGAGGATATCAGGGACTCAGATGAATGGTAAATGGCTCTACATGTTGGCCTTGATCCAGTCCAGATAGTGGACGACATTCACGAAGCCATTGGGCAGGGAGCTGCCGCAGATGTCGACGAGGAACCCGCCGATGCCAACCAGCTCATTCTGGTAGACAGCCGGCGCGCCAGCGTCGCCTTTGCAGATGCCATTGAAGGCCGTCTCGGATGCTGGCACCAGACAGAGCAGACCCTCGCTGTCGAGATACAGTTGCTTCTGGCAATCGGCGGCACTGATCGTCTGGCGACTGCCCACCTGCAGGCGCTGGCTGAGCGCGCCCTGATTGCTGACGGCGCCCCAGCCGGTGTAGGTGATCTCGGCGCCAGCCGGAGGGGCCTGGCTGGCCAGTGCTATGGGCGCCGTATTGGCATTCAGGGCCAGAGGCTGCTGCAGCACAATCAGTGCAAGGTCATTAAGTCCATTGGCGTAGTCCTTGTGCACCACGATGCGGTCAACCTGCGCCAGCTGGCCACCAGCCAGGCGTTGAATGCTGCCCGCGCGCACCAGGAAGCTGCGGGGCGGATAGCTGCAGGCAGGAGACGAGTTATTAGTGCTGACCGACCCCAGAGCAGTTGGCCGACTGTCGGTCTGGCGTTACCTTTCGATGCCGCCGCCGGTGACGCAATGTGCTGCAGTCAGGCAGACCTTGTTGCTGATCAGGGCACCTCCGCAGATGTGCACGCCCTGGCGCTGCAACGAGACGCTGTACGGATGGGAGCCCACAGCGGCTGCCTGCCCGTCCAGCAGTCGTCCGGCGGGGGACGCCGAGAAGGCCACGGCGGCACCCAGCACCAGCAGGAGGAGCAGACTATACTGGACTTGGCGCATCTTGGGTTCAACTCGGACTAATTGAGCGCGGCCCCAGACCCAAGACTTTTATACTGGCATCAGAGTTTTATGACCGCCAATCTAATCGAAGGCGACCAGGTCATATTAAACGCTTATCGAGCGAGCAGATTAGATGCGGACCGAAGTGGCGAGTAGCTAAGCCAATAATTGGCGATTTAGTTACCATTCCGACGCCATGAGAGACCAACGCGTATCGCTTGCAGCACTCTGCCTGACCCTCGCCCTGGGCCTGGCTGTGGCCTTGCCGCAGGGCCGCCTGCTCGGCAGCGAGGACGCCAAGGTGGGCGAGCTGCCCTACGTGACGTCGCTGCGTCTCAACAAAGTGCACGAGTGCCAGGCCATCATCATATCCCAGAGCCAGCTGCTGACCGCCGCCCACTGCGTGTCCGACGTGGGCGCCAAGCCGTAAGTAGAACGCACAGCTCGTCCCCCTAAAGAACTACTTGATCGGAGCTGGCCACACGAAGGGAACCAGTTGCAACGGCTGCTTCGACTATCGATAACAAGTTCCAGTTCAGTTTCAGCTCATTCCTAAAATGAGCTGAGCTTCAGCCGGAGTTGTTTGAACAGCTACTGGTTCCCTTTCGGTTCCGGCTCCGGTTCCGATTGCAGTGTTGGCCATCTTCATAGCTTTCTCTGCTCCGTTTCAGCGTGTCGGTCGACCAGCTAACGGTTCGTGTCGGCAGCATCAACATGCTGGCGGGAGGTGAGCTCGTGGACGTCAGTGAGGTGCTCATTCACCCCTCATATGGCAACTTTCTGCACGATCTGGCAATACTGACACTCAGCAAACCGCTAACCTTCAACGACAAGGTTAACAAAATTGAGCTACCCGAGCCCCTGGAGGAGGGCGAGGAGGTGCCTGCCAACGGCACGCCCGTCTATGTGGCCGGTTGGGGCGAGCAGGCGGACGGCACCACCAACTACAAGCTGCAGAAGTCCAACTTGAACACCCTAAGCAAGCCACAATGCGAGCTGCAAGCCGGCTACGGCTACGACTCCGTGCTGTGCCTGGCCAGGGCCGAGAAGGAGGGTGTCTGCCGCGGGGACGCTGGCGGCGCTGTCGTCGACGACAATAAAGTGCTCCAGGGCATAGTCAGCTTCTTCTGGGGCAACTGCGGTACCAAATACCCCGACATATCCACTCGCGTCCCCTACTACCTGGACTGGATTGCGGCCAACCAGAAGTGAACCTAACCCCACTTTTTGTCAATTAATTTTATTTTTTTTGACATTTTTTTACTGTGAGTGAAGTGTAAGAGGAAGAGATAAAAGCAACAAAGAGAAGAAACCAGAAAAATTAAAAAAGGTGTACCGCGTGCTTATTATACTATTTCACGTAGTGATATAGTATATTGGGTTTGTGCAATGTCCGTCATGCTGTCCGTCCGTCTGTCCGTCTGTCCGTCCGTCCGTCTGTCCGTCTGTCCGTCTGTCCGTCTGTCCGTCTGTCCGTATGAACGCAAACCATTTCCACGCTATTGAAACTAGAGACTTGAAATTTGAAATATATACTCGTGTATACCCTCGTCTGATAAAGTGTCAAGATTTTCCCGATACGCCCACTAGGGGCGTGGCAAATCGGAAAATGCATTTTCCTGTATCTCAGAAACACTACTTCTAGAAGAGCTAGAGAGTTGAGATTTTAACTGAACACTCATGTAGACATCCCAAAATCAAAAAGCTATGGCGGATATATCTACGCCCATTGGAGGCGTGGCAAATCGGGTCAAACTGTATCTTCTACAGTTTTAATGCTAGAACGCCCAAATTTGGCACGTGGGTTACTGTTACGCTCCTATAAGGATCGCCTAAAAAATTTTATGGCCACGCCTACTAGGGGCGTGGCAAATCGGATCTGAAGATATAGTGATTTTACTAGTTTCGTTATATTTTGAGCACTATTGATGCTAGAGACTTGAGACTTGGTATATATACTCGGGTTAACATCCCACAATCGAAAAGATATGGCGGATATATCTACGCCTTCAGGGGGCGTGGCAACTAATATCAGCTTATATCTCCCACAGTTTTAGTGCTAGAAGCTTCAAAATTGGATGTTAAGTTACTGGGGGCCTCCTCTATCGATGCCCCAAAAATTATGGTTACGCCCCAAAAGGGGCGTGACATACAGAAAAATACCCTGTAATTTTCGCATTTTTCGAATGTAAGCATCCAAACTTTACAGTTATATTCCTGAACGCTCACTCTATGCACATGCCAAAAATTATTTGTCTACGGCCACTGGGGGCGTGGCAAATCAAAACTGAAACATCTGCTACTTCTGAGCCAATAACGCGCCACATAATGACTTTGTGACCTTTGACCTTGTCTTTTGATTTGTCAAATTATTTATATATGTTTGAAAAGAATATTTTATTAATACAAAATAACTAAATAAGGAAAATATAACAAAAATATCAACATGACCGCACCGGGGTTCGAGCCCACACCTCTACGCTCGCCAACGAACTTAAATCACATGTTCAGAGTTGCCACCTCTCTCATTTTGAGAGATGCCATCTCTCTCGATTTAGGTGCGTGTTTTTGCTAAGGTAAGGGTTCGATCCTAATTGAAACTGTCTGGCCACCTCCAATGAAAACTTTTAATCTCCAGCTAATTTGAGCGGCGACAGTGGGGATTTAGGGTAAATTCTAAAAAAATATAATGTGATAGAGGTCCCTGTGTGCTGCTGGGACGTGAAATAGTATTTCGCTGTCGGTTGCGTCCGACAGCAACGTTCTTACTTGTTTTCTATTGCCAATTTACGATCGGTTTATGGGCCCTGAGCTGGACGGGAATTACGTCCGCATGTGAGAACCAAACAATCCGTTTACGGCGCCCATAAATTATAATGGGCCATATCAGAAGTTAACTAGCGACCAATTGATTGTATCGTACACATGTACTATATGGCCCAAAGATAGCGTTAGTTTACTGTAAAATAGAACGAACAAAGGTTCCGTATTATTGGAGCCACTCGAAATGATAGCAGCGGGCCAAATGAGTTTCAGTTCGTGGAAAGCATTGGACAGCGATGAACGGATGATAAGAAGAGACACGACGTGACGAGGAGGAAGGTAGGGGGCGAGGGAGAGAGGGACAGACGGAGAGGGAAAGAGAGATCAATGAAGAAAAGGACATACTTATAAGAAGCCAGATTTAGATATATAGAAACAGAGACATGAATAGGAAAAGAGAGAGAGAGAGAATATAAATAGGAAAGACATAACATAATAAATATAAGGCATAGGGAGACATATCTAAAGAGAGAGTTATAGAGTGAGAGAATGAGAAAAACTCAAAGAGAGTGTAGAGATATCTCTTTTACTTTTACTTACTGTTTCTGTCTTGCTCTCAATATCGATAGAGAAAGGGAGAGAGAGAGAGAGAAAAGTAGAGCGAGAGATGAACAGAATAGGCGAACGAGTGAGAGAGAGGGAGAGAGAGAGAGTGATGAGAGACAAGCTAAAAGTGAGTAAGAGAAAGGTAGAGAGTCAGATAAAAATAGAGAAAGAAAGAATGTCAACCAAAAAATGCACTATCGAGGACATATTCTGAGGTCGTTCCTTCAATATTTAAAACAAAAATTTCATAAACAATTAATAGAAAACTAAATGAAATTTTGTAATATATCTCTTGAGCAAACGAAACTAATTGCATTGCGAGAATATGTTAGATATAGAGTATAGATAAATGAGAATATAGAACATATTCTATTGCAATCATCGCTAGGAAGGAAGGGTCGACCAGCTATCATGGGAATGCCTCTGCTATCTAATTGCATACATATGAGGTATTGAAAGAGACATATTGCGAGAATAAATAAAATGTGGAATATATTCTATTGCAATCATAATTAGAAGTTAAGGGCTGACCTGCTATCATGGGGATGCCTCTAATTAGATACAATATATATTGTTTACACACATTGATAGAAGGAAATACTGCAACGTGAGTCGAATATGATTCAAGTGATATTGAAAGAGACAGTCTGAATAGTGAATCCGTCGTGGGTTTTGACTCATCGCCATATCTCTTGACCGATGTTACGGCTGTTTCTATTTCGGTTTCTAATTTTCGTCCAATTTGAAAGTCCGCTTGCGGCTGACGTGCTGTCCGTCTTTATACTGGGCAATAATACGGCGAATTTACCGCTGGCATAATAGCAATAACAGTTGAAATTAGCTGCTGACCACGATAAGATTAGATTTAGCAGCCATTCAAGCGACGATAAGTCGCCAAGCGGGCAAAGCCGTCCACTCGGAGACATTTGCGCTGCGCATTCCGCGACGAGGAGGCCATTCGCGTACCAAAAGCTAGCGAGGAACTGAAGCTGAGATGCACAAACTGGGAGCATTGCTGCTGCTGCTGCTGGCCGGCATGGCCATAGCCATGGCCATGGCGGACGAAATAGTCCCACAAGGGCGAATTCTGGGCGGCGAGGAGGCCTCGCCCACCGACGCGCCCTATGCCGTCTCCCTGCGCATCGACAATGCGCACGTTTGCGGTGCCAGCATCGTCTCCGAGTCGCATCTGCTGACTGCCGCCCACTGCTGCTACCGGGATGGCAAAATGTAAGTGGGCCCGCCAGCCAGGATCAACTCAATTCCTCAGCTCAATCCCTCTCTTTCTCTCTCTCTCTCTCTCTCTCTCTCTCTCTGGCAGTGTCGATGCCAGCCGCCTGACGGCTCGCGTGGGCAGCACTAACCAGTACGCCGGCGGGCGCATTGTGTACGTTGCCTCGGTCACCCCGCATCCAGAGTATAGCCATCTGAGCAACAATCTGGCCATCATTAAGCTGGCCAGTCCGCTGGCCTTGACGGAGCGCATCCAGACCATCGAACTGGTGGACATGAGCGAGGCGTTGCCAGAGGATGGTGCCAAAGTCAGCGTCGCTGGCTGGGGCACCACAGTGGAGGGCATTACCTCGTTCAAGATCCGCAAGATCGAGTTGGAGCTAGCCTCGAGTGACAGCTGCCTGGACGCCTACAGCGGATACGATCCGGCCAAGAGCTTCTGCCTGGCGCATGACCTCCGGGAGGGCACCTGCAATGGCGATGGCGGCAGTGCAGCCGTCCACAACGAACGCCTCATAGGCGTCAGCCACTTTGTGGTGGGCGCCTGCGGCTCCCGCTATCCGGATGTCTTCGTGCGTATTGCCGGCTACAAGAGCTGGATCCAGGAGCAGCTCGGCATCTAACTCCTTATACCCCAACCAAGCTATGCCAAATATATATATCTGCTTTAATTATTATCCTCCAAAACGAAACTGATTGGATCATTGCATAGATTCTGTTCGTGGCTGTACAGTAAACTGACGCTATGAAGGCCGATCTCTCCCTCTCTCTCTTCGCTCTAACCAATTGTCGCTCAATCTTAAACGTTCTTAGTCTAGGGAAAATGAGTGGAGGGCTGATGAGCAATGCCAGCTATCAGCCAGATAGATCAGTCTATGTATAAGCATTTGGATGTATCTGTTAAGCATCTAGAATGGGATGATATATATATACCTTAAGATCTAATATGAAGTACAGAGTATTTCTGGTAAGAATTTTATTTCAGATAAGGCCAAATGAGGTTTCTTGAGAAAAATGTTATGTCAAGTCCATGGGGCGGAATGTCTGGGTGACTAAGAGAGCTCCAAATTCATAAATCATAGCCACTGCGCCATATTTATAGTCGCACAGTCTATAAATATCGCTGATCAAATCGGAACTCGAAAGAAATTCTACGTCACATCGAAGTTTGAATACCCTTATAGATACTTTAGGAATTACTTGGTGATATAAAGAGTAGAGACTAGACTTCGTAATAGTGACGAACTGTCCGATAAAGGAGTCTGCACTTTTACCTTTGATATATCCATGTACATATATCTATAGAGACTATATAGACACGTTTCACTCTGCTCTAATAGCTTCTAGAAATGTTTCGCTTGCACAATCACACACATATTATAGATAAGATATAGTTGCGGATTTGTCGTACTTAGGCATCCTTAAGCATAACAATTTCTTATCTCTTCTTCAAGTATTCAAGTATTTGCTATAGGCTTTAGCTTGCCTGATATTAACGAACTGCCAAACAAACCAGATATTCTTTGATAAATAGATATACACAAGTATATAGTATTCCAATCTGCTGCAACATATTTGATTTATAAACTAGTACAAGTGCTTTTATGGGAGAGTGCCTGATTAGGAAATACCCGGAACTCTGCATAGCACTGTCGCTGAACTTCTCCTTCATGGTGCTCGTCCATTAAGAGATATGGGACTTGATGTAAAAATATAACCTTAGTTTTAGTAATATATATTTTATATTTACTATACTACAGCTACACCTCCTGAAGTTATATTGCCCGAACTGCAATATTCAATGAAATAAAGATATTCGAAAATAGATTTCTACTCATTTACAATTTCGAACTATCGCCTTTGCGCTCAATGGGCATCTAGAGTCATAGGAGAGAAGGATTTGAGCAGCTTTATGGAATCATTCATAGGTTGATTTATTACATTTGTGCAATTGTATAATGATACGGACTTATGAAATATATTTCTCTCTATAGGAGAGATTTATAAATCGGGATTTAATTGTAGTATTTGTACTCATGTTCGACCATTAATTTGATTATAATATTAATCTATGGCCTGTAATAAGAGAGATATAGATCACACATATTGCACTTTGATAGCGATTGTTACGTAGCCAGAGAACCTTCCCCCGCAGTATATCACTCGGCTGAAATCCCAAAGTTTTACGACATTCAATTAATTGTTATGGGCGAAACCCTTGACGGATAAGACCACAAATCAGCAGTGGACGGATAAGCTTTCGATTACTGATTTATACTCGTTCACGCAGGGAGAAGGGTATATTGGTTTGCCCTTATAATACTCAAAGCATTTGCCTCTGACTGCCCCCTCTAGGTACATTCTACTCGGATACTCCCCAACAAGACTTGATCAGTATTATTTTTGGGAAAAGGAACAGAGTCGATCTGTCCTAATCACATTTCACAGTGAACTCAAGGAGAGAGAGACATATCGGTTTTACCCGTGGCGATAAGATATTGGCCAGAAGCAATAATCACTGCTTAAATAGACCCACTATACCATGGTCGACAGCCACTCGCTAGCTTTGCCATGCTGAGAACTCTGATATTGGCCTGTTCGGCTCTGGCCGTGATCTCGGCGGCGCCTCAGTCCTCGCCGACGGGGCGTGTGGTTGGGGGCAAGGATGCGACTGCCGCTCAGTTTCCGCATCAGGTCTCGCTGCGCAGCAGGGGATCTCACATTTGCGGCGGCTCCATTATCTCCCGAGACTACGTCTTGACCGCAGCCCACTGCGTCACCGAACAACTGGCCAACGGCACTTTGATCACGTGAGTATCCCAGCTCTTATGCTCAGTCCCAGCGATCGTAAGCCATCATCTTTCTCTCTGCATGCACAGCACGCCTGCCAGCATGATCAGCATTCGGGCGGGCACCCTGGATCGCTTCGTTGGGGGCATGGTCAGGAATGTGGTTGACGTGCGAGTGCATGAGGAGTACAGCAGCTTCTGGAACGATCTGGCGCTGCTGAAGCTGGACAGCCCAATCATCTACTCCAGCCAGATACGCGCCATTCCGCTGGCCAGCGAGGAGACGCCTGTGGGCAGTTCAGTGATCATCTCCGGCTGGGGCAGACTATGGCACGAGGGCGACTTGCCACGCCAACTGCAATTCAATACGCTCAGCTCCATATCGAAGAGGGAATGTCTCACCTCAATTGGCGTCTACAAGGACAACATGCTCTGCCTGGCGCATGCGAAGGACAACGGGGCCTGCAATGGCGACTCCGGCGGCCCGGCCATCTTCAATGGCGAACTCGTGGGCGTAGCTGGCTTCGTTGTCACTGGCTGTGGCTCATCCCGGCCCGACGGCTATGCCAAGGTGTTCTACCATCGCGACTGGATCATCAAGCACGCCAACTTGTAGAGCAAGCGATATTACTCAATAAAGCAACTAAATCAGATCTGCTGAGAACCGTGAGTTGAATCTGAGGTACGAAAATCGTCTTTTAGCTGTGCATGAGCTAAATATGTGAATACGCTCGTTTCATTCATAGTGTGAAATTCCCTCATGCAATCTCCTTGCATGGAACTGTCCACAAAACCCATAATTCTCAAGAAACTAAGATCGAGAATTGCCCACTGTAAAGAAGAAACAGTTTCTCCTAGCCAAGAGGGGTTAGACTCCGTAATTCTTGAGCATTATAGAACTGTTTTAAAGAGTCTCTTCGTAAATGGGAGTCTTACTGGAGTTCGATTTATTATTAGCCATGTCAAAAGTCTATTCAGATCTACCTTTGCTCTACCGAACCTAGAATTTATCCTAAATTGAATGTAACTAACGAGCTTAACAAAAGAAGAAGACGACGAAAAGATATACTTTTGTAATATATTTACTGTAAGCTAAATAAGTTAAAGTGCTGCAGTTGGGAGTGACTGACTGATAGATACCCTGAACCATACTGAAGCTCAGAGGACCGAAACGGATATTCAATAATTTGAATTGTAAACGTATTATCTTTATAAGGATCACAATATTCGATAGGTAAAAGATCATATCTCTGCTAATTATATGTCAAATATAATGGTGATAGCTAATCCAAAATTGGAACTATTCAAAATCTGTAAGTCCATTCCGGGAAAAGGAACTTCGATATCCAATTCAACTTATGACTTCAACAATCATCCCAAAATATTGATTTTTACTGATAAGGAGTAAAAAAGGCTAAGTCATCGAGCAGTAAACATTATGAACTTGCACTGCCTAGGATAAGAACTCCTTAGCCCCTCATAGTTTCTCCCGATGAACATGCAATATATCTGCCACGCCTACTTTTACCCACAAATCTCAGTTTCAAAGGTATGAAATTCTCAACTTAAGGTGAAGATTCCTCAATCGGATCTAGTACCATCTCTCTATATTTACAATCTATGAGTCCATAGTCTGAGTAGATCGATGATCCGTATCGATGGGTATCCTATGTGATGCAATATAATGGACTCTGAGCACGTGTCGAGCTGTTGTTTCTCGTAAGGTAATTAAGGCGTTGTCATTTAGCGACTGATAAGCGCCACAGAAGAGACCGTCGCTGCTGCTGCTGCTGCTGATGATGATGATGATGATGGAGTGCTCCCTGTGATTTCCATATAAAAGAAGGCAGCACAAGCGCATGCTAATCATTTGAGTGGAGAAATGGAGCTGCTAGGGAAACTATTGATACCGCTGCTGCTGATATCGCTAGTCCACAGTGAGGGGGACACGACTACCTATCGGCCGCTGGTGCCTATACGGCCGCGCATTGTGGGCGGACGACGGGCCAGCGCTGGGCAGTTCGGTCATCAGGTGTCGCTGCGCTACTTTGGGAGCCACATCTGCGGCGCCTCCATAATATCGCCCAACTATGTGCTGACTGCGGCGCACTGCGTCAAATTCGGACAGGATGTGTAAGTTGCATCGATAGACTCCCAAAATCCCGCTCGCTAACCAAGTGTCTGCAGCACAGATCCGTCCAGGCTGGCGGTGCAGGCGGGCAGCCTGAAGCTCAACAGCTTCGCTCTCTACGTGGATGTGGCAGCTATCAAGGTGCATCCGCAGTACTACAATGGAGGTCAGGGCTACGACATTGCCTTGCTGCGGCTGGCCAGGCCGCTCGCCCTCAATGCGAACATTGCCGCCATTAAGCTGGCGGAGCAGGATCCGCCGGTTGATTCGATTGTTTCCATTTCCGGCTGGGGTGCCATCTACCACGGCGGACCCACCTCCAATGATCTGCTGTATGTGCAGGTGCGCCAGATAGCTCGCGCCGAGTGCACCAGCCGCTACATGCGGCGCCTGCCCTCGACGACCATGTGCCTGCTACACGGCGCCAATCTGGGCGCCTGCCACGGCGACTCCGGCGGACCCGCTGTCTACGAAGATCGACTCGTAGGCGTCGCCAGCTTCGTGCTGGGCGGCTGCGGCCGTGAAGCGCCCGATGGCTATGAGAGCATCGCCACCCTGCGCAGCTGGATAATAAGCAACTCCGACCTATGATCCGCCGGATTCATGCTCTACATATCCATAAATACATATTCAACTAAAGAATTTCTCTTCTGAGAACCGATTAGCTAAGTCATAAATATTACAGGGTATACTCGACTGACTTGCGACTATATGTTAAGTGAACCGAATTGCAGGGAAATGGAGTTGGATGGAGACTTGGAGACGATATGCAAAGATTAGAGGGTATTAATAAGCGACTGACTGAGAAGCTGTGAAGTTAAAGGCGGATCCGTGATCACTGCCATATGATTACAGGGTATCATGGACCGACTTCACTGAAAGTGACAAAATGAGCACCTAGCGATTAGAGTATTTGACAGTCGGTGCCAGCCCAAATATATTTAAGTGCATAAACTATTTAAGCTTGGCCTGGAAACAGTTTAGATGACAAAACCAAACGAAAACGTTGGAAATTTTCCGAGAACTGAGTGAATCAGTCGCTTCGAGCTTCCGCTAAATTCTAATTTCCCATTTGGCTGGGCTCGAGTGAAAAGCCGCTTCTGGATTATTAGAGCGTGGCCCTAGCCATTAAGCCAACCCCCTTTGACCGGCAACCCAAAATCGAGAGCAGCGAGCAGCGACCCCGCCTGATCCATTTAGCCTGCAATTTCAGTCGACGCCAGTGAAAGTGAAAAACTTCAGACCAGATTTACTTTGGCTTTTCTTCTTGTTGTTGTTGTGGTTGTTGTTGTTCAGTAATTTTCCGTTTTATTAATTTTGTTTTTGTTTTTTTTTTTGTGTTTGTGTTTTCGTCATGAAGTTTTCATCCATTCGTTTTGCAGGCATTAAAAACCACTTACTCAGGCGCCAACTCCTCCCCACTACTCCCCTCCTCTTGACTCAAAGATATTTTGTTTTAGTTTCCATTCAACTTGTCTCACACGCTCCGTCGTCGCCAGCTTCACAGTTTTTTCTTTATTTTCCACCACTCGCATGCCGAATGCCTCCTGCCCGCCCGTTACCCCCCACAAACCCCCCCCACCCCTCCCTCCTCACAGTCCCGTAATTAACGTACGTCAGTTCATCCGCATCTCAGTCAAGTGTAAAATTCGGCGTGCCAAGCGGATTGGCGTGCTGCAAGTCATCGAACTCCAGAGGCGGGCCCAAACACTTTATCGCCACTGCCAAGTGCGGCCAGAGCGATTAAGCCCCAGAAGGAACCGCCCAAATAACACTCTCCAGCAGAACAGTGCTGCCCAGAGGTGACAGCAGTTGAGCTGCTTTCCTGCAGTGAATCTCGTTCAATGAACTAATATTGAATATAGAGGTATATAATATAGATCTATAATCTAGCATGGAGCTAGAAGAGTATTGCTCAGATAATTTTCTAGATTTGTTCATTATAGAATTATATATAGAGTAGAAAATTGCTCTAAATTTAAATAGATCTAGATTACATATACAATCGTGAAAAATATCTATATGTAAATATTTATAGATTTTATATATGTAGATTGTATATATGAAGTGTATAAATACGTGATATGCATATTTATTTGTTTTTTTTTTCTAGATTTTTCTATTATTGACTTGTTTTATATTTAAGCTTAGCTTAAAAAATTTTTTCAATCCGAATCAAACTATATCTGAATTAGTCTTTGAATTACACCAACTCCAGGTTTTTCTAGATTATTGAAGTCTTGAGTGTTATCAAATCTCATTTAATCTTAAATTAGTTTCAATTCATCTTGAATAAAATTGAAATTTAAAGTTATTTCCAACTGCTCTTCCGATTCGATCAAGAGTGAGCTACAATCTCAAAAATCAGCTACATCTTAAATCATATAATTATTTTTGTGATTCACTACATTATATAGAATCATTCGTAAATGAGATTTCACACATTGTAAAGAGCCCATCGAATTAAAATTCCATGACCTCCCTCAACCCACAGTCTCAGACTTTTGCACTAACCTCCTACTAAACAAATCATTCATTCCATATTCAAATAATATATATGTATATATATATAATCTAATTGTCTTTAGAATCAAATAGAGATGATTTGAAGTAGATTGATTATTCAAGTTCCGAGTTGGAAGTATTTCGTTTTAATGAATTTTCTGTTCTAAGAAGGAACTAGCTGACATGTCGTTCAAGACTAGAATAGAACTAGATCATTTCAACAGTTGCTCATTTAACTTGGCTTCGTTCAGCTGCATTTGCCGATTGCGTTGCAAGGCGGAGCTGGCTCATTTGAATGACGATTGGCAGCCTTGAATTGGTTTGACAGTTGGAAATTGATTCAGCTGAACAGTTGGAAATGCACCTGCTCGCTCGGACTTGTTTGGCGGCTGAGCCAATCCAAAAGAGTGCCGCAGTTTCACCTGTGTGCCACTTTGGTGACGAAAACAAATTTAATGGATTTTGATTCGGATGTGGCACAGGTGGAGCTGGCATTGCCGTTGGTTTCTGTCTCGTTTGGATCTTCTCATGGAAACTAATCAACATTGAAAGCGCAATTGAGATGGGTCCGACGGAATTAGATAGTTTTATTCTCCAATATCGAATGATGAACGAACGAGCGAGAGAGCGAGCGAACGGGCGGGTGTAAAGCGACTTGTAAAAGAAATCCCATAAGCAAGCCGCGATCAAAGAGCACATGAGCACTTGATAACTTGTTTTTGAATCCGGCCGCAGTCACCGTCGCCGTCGCAGTCAACAGAGAAAGAGTCGTTGCACAGAGCAGCGGCAAGAGACAGACCAGAGCGCAGACCCCACAGACGAAGTTAACCCACTAACCTTGTTACTGTTTCTGTCTTCCTACGTAGCCCGTCTCCCTCCGGCCAGCGCTCTCGTGGTCGCATTGAAAGTTGCTGTCAAGTTCAATGCTGCGACTGCGGCGACGGCCATGACGGAAGCGTCTGCGCTGCCGTCATGCCAGAGAAAGCAGCGAAAAAAGGACATGACGCGGAGAGAGTGACGTCGCGTCGGTAGAGACATGCGCACTCGCTTACTGGGTTAGTAGTAGTAGTAGTAGTGCTAGTAGTAGGAGCACCGTATCCGTGTGTGTGTGGGTGGGTGGTTGGGGCAGCAGACTCTCGTTTATATAACAACAATAAACTGCATGCAGCTGCTGCCAACGTCGACGACGTCTCTTGCAGTGACCTTCACCTTGGCAGTGGAAGCAGCAGTGGCAACGTAGACGACGACCTTGCCACTGCGTCTGCCTCTGCCATGGTCGTGCGGAGGACTCTGTTCACCTTGATCTTCACAGTGCACGTGCGGAGCCGTTGTCAAGGGTCAATTCGATTTCTTATCAATTTAAATTACCTGATCTGATCTGTGGCCTAGACTCGTGCTACTTGCTCGAATGCTTCCTCTGCTGCTGCTGCTGCTGCTGTTGCGTCGTCGTCGTCCGAGTAGTTGGCTACAACTGCAAAAGATTTGCATAAAATACAATCAGCTTTTATTTCAACGTACGCTCTTGCCGGGCTTCAATTTCTTCGCACACTTTCTGTTGCCAAAAAAAACAACAACAGCAGGAACATCCACAACAAACAGTAATAATAAAAAAAAAAAATACAAAAACAAAAAGCACAATGCAAATCAAAATTCTTAGGCGACAAAAAAAGTTTCTCTTTGCGCCTACGCAATAAACGGTTTAATTAGCACGCACCGCACACGCACTGAGGCCATAAAGCAACAATGGACAGTGGGAATGAGAGTGGTAACGGGAAACGAGAGTGGGATGGGATGGAGGTACACACAATAATAGCTGTTATCTTATGCTTTAAGGAAGCGTCTTCAACATTAGCCGTTGCTTCTTACATTCGAATTATGTACGATGCGAGTTTGGCCGGAGTGAAAGAGAGCGAGAGTGCCAGAGAGCAAGTGAGACGCGTCCGTTAGCAAGCGCCGTTAAAGTTCGACTGGCAGGCGTTTGCTTTAAGCCAGAGACAGTGGCAGTGGTAGTGGCAGTGACAGTGACGCTGACGTTCGACGTTGGCAGAGAAGCAACGGCGGCAGCCGCAGCAGCAGCGACGGTGGCTTTGGCAGCATCCGCTGTTTATTCTAATAACTGATGGCTTGGACATTTATCATATTTTCAATAACTTTTACTTTTTAAGTCTATAAATACTTATATTCGTTTAAATCTAACCAGTTATTGCACGGGCTCATCTTCAATATTCAGTTCAATTTGTATACTGTTTAAGCAGTTATGTTTAAAGTGCGCGCCGAGTTTCATAGCGAACAGCATATGCAAGCGACGTTACTTACCCATCTAACATCCAATTGGCAATCGATTTATTCTTATAAGCAAGGGAAACAATTAAAATCAGCGGTAGTGCAAAATTAGAAACAAATAATTTAATATCACAAGATAATATATAAATTGTTTCATTTCATTACAGTCAACTCAAATTTCAGCTCAGAGAGCTGACTTAATAATTTATTAAGTAACAATTAGTTCGTAAATAATGCTGAAATTTTAACCAATACGAAATTATTTAATTCATCAAATTATCACATACACACTCTTACACATTTTAAGATTGAATTTCTGAAGCATGCTATACGGCGCTGCAGAGTTGATTGTTCGTGAATCGAAATCAACAAGTAACTGCTGGCAACTTGTGGAATTGAGCTTTTGACGGAGTGAAAGAAGAACAACTCTGCCAATAAGCTGTTAACAACTTGTATCGGTGTATCGATAACCAAATATCGGTTCGGCTTACTAGCAACAACTGCAGGCAGTTCGCCGCTATTCATATTTGTAGGCCAAACCTTCGATTGTGATGCAATTGTTGTTTTGGACAAGAAAGTGAAAGTTTCGCCCGACTCTTAATTGACAAACACATAAACTAAGTTGTTATCAAAACAACTTTACGCACTTGTGTGTGTGTTGAGTGATTATTGAAGAACTAACGATAATAGTTGTACTGCTCCAGCGCGTTCCAAAAGGTCAGCGACTATAACAACAACAGCAACAACAACCAACTCAGGCGAACAACACGCGATTCAAAGCTGGCGAGGGCGAAAGCAACGGCCCATGTGCACGCGACTTGAAAGTTGCGCGCGTAATTGGGCCAGGCCAGTTTAACCTAAAAGCTCGCACAAACCCAAGCTCAATCCCTAGCCCAAAGTATTCCACAGTGAGGCATGAGTCGTCCCCTGGCCACGCCCGGATGGAGCATCCTGCCCTTTCGGGTGTCCACAACTACAAAAGTGTGTTAATTTTTCATTCAACTCAGCTGGGGCAACAATCACTTAACAATTCGGCTCCCATTTCCATTCCAGGTTGTGCTCTTCTCGCTGACAGCCGGCGTAGCTCTCATGAGCGTGCTATCGCGGTTTCTGCGACGGCGAAAGCCACCGCGTCCTGCCCGCCGACCACGCAAGTACACCGGACGGCGGACACGGAATAGTATGCGCAGTCCCAACGACCTGACGTCGGTGGCCGGCTCGAAGGCATCGGCGCGATCAGGCAGTCCCGTTGGCTCGACGGTCGCCTACTCGGATCGGTTGTCGATGGCGTCGGGCTCCATTGGGGCCATGGTACAGAATCAGCATTTGGCAGGCGCCGTGGGCGCTGGCATTGTGCCACAGCTGACGGCCCAGCAGCTAGGCGTGATGGGCATGGAGGCCCTGGATACAGTGATTAATTTCTGGGAGGATGCGCTAGCTGCGCATTACTCGCCCGGCGGAGTGCCGGCCTCGCTGACGACAGCCGAGGACTCGGAGTTTTGTCGTGAGATTCAGAATTTGTTGGAAATGTCGTACACGCTGCAGGAGCAGAGCGAGCTCCTCTTCCTTGATCAGCGCTCGGTGCTCTTCCGCGAGGAACATTCCATAGACGAGGCCGAGGAGGACGGTTTGGCTGCCGCCGGAGACGCCGAGGACGATCGCCACTCGCGCAAGTCGGGCAGCGTATTGAGTCGCGTTGGCTCCGATCCCAACTTCGATTCCGCAGAGAGCTTCGCCTCCGCCCTGGACCAAGTGGCCGATCTGCGCGAGTTCGACGGCTTCATTGAGATGGCCTACGAGGAGTATCCGCTGTTCCAAAACGCGCTGAAGCACCACGATGAGTACACAGTGCCCTGTCGGACGATACGGTCCGAGCTGATGCACTGCAACAGCGATACCGAGTACTTGGCCAAGCTACACTGCGTCCGACTCGCCTTTCAGTTTCTCTTCAAGGATGCGGCCGTCGGCCAGTGGATCTGCGATGCGGGCCGGCAGATATTGACAGATCTGCTGTGCCTCGGCGACAAGGACACCAAGGAGTTCCTAGTTGGCTACGAGGACATGGTCAACTATCTGCAGGAGCCCAGCAACTGGCCGTGCATCCAGATGGAGCTCGAGCAGCGCAACGTCAAGGCAATGACCTTCTACGACATTTGCCTCGACTTCATCATTCTGGACTCCTTCCGGGACCTGGACGCGCCTCCGGCCAGCGTCACGGCAGTCGTCCAGAATCGCTGGCTCTCCAATGGCTTCAAAGAAACGGTACGTCTAACCGAGCAACTAAACGTTGTCTGCCAAATGTCACCTCGACAGCAAAACTGTTAGTTGGCTAACAGAGCCTGTTAACGTTGACAGTTGCGTTGACAACACTGCCAACAATCGATTAACATTACTGTTAATCAAGTGACTACTCTTCCCCTTCTCTCGTTGCTGAATGGCACTTTAACTCCCCTTCCCCTCTCTCTTTGCAGGCCCTGACGACGGCTGTCTGGTCGGTGCTGAAGGCCAAGAAGCGAATGCTCAAGTTTCAGAACGGATTTATGGCCCACTTCTACGTGATATCGGAGCAGATATCGCCGCTGATGGCTTGGGGCTTCTTCGGGCCGAACGAGAATCTGCGTGACATTTGCCACTACTTCCGGGAGCAGCTGCTGGCCTTCCTGGCCGACATCTACAGCTTCCAGAAGAGTCGCTTCACCACCATCGAGGACTTTTCGCAGGATGTGCTCAAGCACATGCAGACGCGCGTCAACAACATTGGCGTCAAATTTAGTCAATAGAGAGATAGAGACAAGGAGAGAGAGAGGATGATGATGATGATGCGGATGATGATGATGATAATATTGTTTCTTTTGTTTGGGTATACGGCCAAAGTTTTTGTTTATATTTCGATGGCAATCAACTCTAAAACACTTCATGCCATACTCCCACACACACACACACACACATACGTTGACTAATTTTAAAGCCCACACACACATACACATGCATACAGAGCACATTTATGATTAAGAATTGCATTAAAGTCGCCAAAAACATTTGTAAAATAAAACTGTTTATTGTTCACTGCCAGCAAAGCAGCTGCTCTTCTCCCGCATGGGGCATCTCCGGTTGCAGCGACAGCTGGTGGCTCCAGGTGGAGTCCTCCTCCAGTGGCACTTGTAGACGGCCCAGTCGTTGCTGTCAACTCGTCGACGCAAGATGTGCAAAGGTCTGGGCTTCAGCACCGGCTTCGTGGCGCTCTGCGCTTTCGTGAGTGATTCCACACCTTGGGTTGCTTTCGGGCCTTGGTCCTCTCTCATTGTTTCATTGTTGCCGCAGATCTGCTGCTTTGGAGCGCTTCACATGCTCAACAAGATCGTGCACGTTAACCAGGAATCGGCGGCGCACACGGAGTACAAGCTGACGCCACCGGATGAGGGCGTTCGCTGTCAGCGCACGTTCATCGTGGACAACGCGACCACTGCGCACCTCACCTGGCTGGAGCTCTTCTACATGAAGTGGACCCTGGTGCTGACCATTTTCTACACGTTCGTCGTTATGGTGCTGATACGTGCCCAGTACCTGAGTCACTTCGATATCAATTTCGTTACCTCCAATGCGGTAAGCACCTCTCGCTTGCACACCTTGCCCACCTAACACAGCTGCAATGCACCGCCCTCTCGCCCCTCCTCCCGCTCCGCAGATGATGCTAGTCGGCGGCGTGCTCTCGGTGGTCCTCTTCATAGCCACAGTCATACTCCACGACCGGATGCCCTTCCTAGAGCTCTGGTGCAACGAGTTCATAGTCGGATTCATGTACTTCATAGCCATCAACATATGCGTCGCCGTCGTCTTCTTCATGATTCACTCCTGCCAATATTATTTCCAATTGGAAGAGCACGCTTTCTGAGCCCCATTGCAACGAATAGTCCTCTCAATATCTGAATTTCAATTGAGCTAAAATTAAGTGAAAAACTCCTGCAACAATCAAATGCTTATTATCAAATATTGCTGATTTTCATAGCAGTTCATATGTATATGTATACTGTACACTTTCATAGACGAGAATAAAACATTTTTACACTGATTTATCAACATTTCAATTTCTTTTAGTCATTTGAAAAAAAAAATATTTTGTATGATCAATTACTTTGAATTTGTATTTTAGATCACAAAAGTCGTTAATTTGAATCTCCTCAAACCAGGGCTACACACGCTTAAATTCCCTCTTCCAGGCAAAGTTCAAAGTTAGCTAAACTGTAAGCAAAATTGTGGTTTATATAGAAAATGTTATTTTATATTGTCACAGAATTGACATATAACAATTCCATCAATACTTTATATTATAAAAAAATTAATATAGAAATATTTAGATTTACAAAATTTCCCATTGTTGACAGTTCACAAGTGCTCCGCGCAACTGGTTCAGCTTAGGTGCAAAGGTGAACTGGAAATCGATACTCAGCAGGGCTTAGTATATCGACAAGCGATCGATTTAAATTTTGGAAGGAATACACATTTAGTATAAAAACATATAGACACGTTTATTCGAATACAATATATGCTGTTTGGTATAAAAGACAGACACTGAGATAAGATTACAACACAAATCAAATAAAAACAATAATTAAAATAATAAAGAGAATTTATAAAATTAATATTAATGTATATAGATGTTTGTATGCAGGTAGTATGATTAATTACTCAATAGCGCCACAAATTTAAATGTTTTTACAATTGAACAGTGCAACAGAGAGACTCCTTTGTATGGCTTGTGCTGTAGCTGACTATAGACGTAGTAGCTATATTCATTTCTGATTCTGTTTCCTTTTCTGATGAACTGTTTATGCTAAATCTCACAAAATGCCAGCGATTGAGTTCGCCGCTTAAATGCCGCGATACGAGCGATGTGCCAGGAATGCGCTTATGAAGTAGAGCACCGTGTTGACCAGGCCCAGAACAGCGGCCGCCATGTAGGCATCGTGCCTATTGTCGCGCAGCTTAATTAGCAGGCAGACGGACGAGACGAGCAGCAGAATGGCGGCAACAGTGTGATAGATCAGCTCCTGTAAATCGAATGGAGACAAATGAAATCGATTAAATTCAAAATCGATTACACCACAATGTTTGTTCACTCACGTAGATCGTCTTAGCGATGAGACCGCCCGTGCTCAGGGATGTGAGGCAAGCGAGGAATAAACAAAATGTCCCTATCATAAACGTTGTGGCCATCAGATAGTGGAACAGATACTGCTGTTGGCGATAGTAGACACTATCGCTGTAGTTCATCGCCATCAGGGTGACCACAGCAATGCCAATGAGCTAGGCACACATAAAAAACGAGCAATTAGGGTGGTCCAACAATTATGCAAGAAACTATTTACCAGCTGGAAGAGCTTCAAAATACCCGGAAAGGTCTTGAGGTAGCCAGTGTTCAGGACGATGTAGGAGGTGTTGGTGGTGCTGGTGGTGGTGCGCGTTATGGTCACGGAGTGAGACATCTTGGCGGTGGTTACTTAGACGGTGGCTGGTTAAGGTGGGTGTTTCTTGGGTCTGTAAAAATAGAGAACAAACTTCAGATTAGCAACTATTAATGGAATTATTTAAATGAATGTGGAGACCTATTGTATTGATAAGAATTATTCATTAGATTTGCTCATTCATTCATTCAGAATCTTTAAATACCTTTATAAATAAGAATACCTTTATAAATTATAAAAATATTTTTTCGAGTATATATATGCATATGTACACATATTTTAAACTTCTCTAAATAGTAAATACTCTCTTTACTTCATTGAGCTTGTATGAAAATATTTATGTTTGTTTTTAAAAACAAAGTGCAATTTTTTAGGCACAAATAAATGTTTATTTGAAAATGCCATAAAAACTTTTACGAGTAGGTAGCCAGATCTCCTCTACCTATTATATATATATATATATATATATATATATATATATATATATATATATATATATATATATATATATATATATATATATATATATATATATATATATATATATATATATATATATATATATATATATACTTTATGTATATGTAGATGATAATAAGACCTATAAGTATACTCAAATATATGTATAAATTTCAATATAAAATTCAAGCTTTTGTTCTCTCCATATTTTTGGCAATTTCTTTTGAAAAATCTTCTGAAACTGATTTGATTTCGAAATTTCTCTGTTTGCATAGAATTCGATATTTAAATTCAAATTTGTTTAAGCATCTTGATATTCGAGTCTTCAATTTGTATTCCAATATTTTTACAGTTGTTACAGATCTGCTGCTGCCCTAGCCACGCCCCCTCGCCATGCCCAATCGCTCTGTTGTATTTTTGGCCAAAATAATTTGTTATTATTTAGTTCTAAAATTAAACATTTTCGAATTTTCGACCTCGCAGAGCGCGCCAAATGTTATTGAAAAAACGCAGGAAAAACTAGAAAATCTATTTACTGGCATGCCTACATAGTATATGCCTCTCTCTCCCACTCTTGCTCTTTACGTATGTATGTATGTGTTAGTATTTCGTCTTTTATAGCAGTAGAGTGACGTCATGGGATTTATGGCTGCTGCTGTTGCCTTCTGTGTTTCAGCTAAATATTTCGATGGAAAAATGAAAATTTTGTTAAATATACTCACACACATACACACTGTACGTACGTACATACATACATACATATATACATACATATATTCCTAGGTTCATGCTTTTTGTCTATAAATTTTTTGAAATGGGGGCGCGCGTAAATGCGTGCGTGTGTGTGTGTGCCCAAATGGCAAGTGTTGAACGAGTGGAGGCAACGGGCGATTGCTTAAAGATCGACATGCCTATATGTATATACATACATACATACAATGTATCTCTAGATAGCAATTACATACAAAAGTACATACATCAACATTGCTCAGATTGCGGGCCTCTGACATTCGTACATCTGTCTAAACGACATTCCGACTAATAATATCTAATCACATTTTGCATTGCTCATTACTTATTTGATACCTCGTCTCTGGCATCCAAGGTTGATGTGACATTAGTCAGGCGCGCCCAGCGCATAAAAAGCAACAATGACGCCATCCCATACGGCATTTACCCTCATCCAATGCGATGACGTAACGAATTACAAAAGAAATACTTCGAGATTCAAGTTTCGAATGCGAATTCGAATTTGAATTCGAATATAAGCCCTGCCCTCTTCGGAAAGCAGCAGCAACAACAACATAATCCAAATGAAGGAGCTGAAGAAACGACAATCAAAACAAACCGAACCACATTTTATGTTGATTAGTGAGCGGATTTCCGTTACGCTCTCGAGGGCTATACTTTAAATATGTGTGTGTATGCATGTGTGTATGTGTGCTTGTTTTTTACGTTATTTTTCAAAATGTGGACAACAATATAAAAGCAATAACAATAGGTAGCAACAGTCGCCGGTTTTTTTTTTTTGAAAATGATATCATGCTCGAACCATGTTTATATGTACATATGTATATCAGAAACGTTTATGTGCTTTGAATGATGACAAACAGTAACCAAAATCTCTAACATGTTGACAAATTTCCTGCGCATATAAAGTTGATTTTCGCTGTTGAGAGAACCGCAAACACGCAGCAGCAGAGGCAGCGGCAGCAGCAACAAAGGGCCGCAATTAGACTTCTGTCTGAGGACGAAGCAAAAGAAAGGCAACAACTGATAACGGTAATTGTAGAAGTCACTTATTTAGTTGTTGCATTTTCGCCGATGTTTGCTCGCTTGCGGCAGCCACTCCCGCTGCCACTGCGCTTTGCGTATGTAACGCAATGAGATCATCGCTAATGGGGTTCATTATTATTGACCCACTCAGCGAGCACGTTCCTTAGGAATTCGATGTCGTTTCTTTATGTTAATGATGATATGCCACGCCCTGGACTTGATCACTTGCCAATTTTGTTGTATTTAAAAAAAAAAAGTATGCTTTTCTTTCACGCGGACACAGAATTGAACCCAGCAAAACGTGTAAATTTTGAATTCTTAATATGCACGCATACGCACACACGCACACATATGTATACATGTGGGTGAGCGTGCCTATTTGCGCATAAATTTTCTATGCGATCGCTTACTTTTTGGATACACGGCGCTGGTCACACTTGAGCTTTGTATTGAAAATTCGTATTGGGCAATGCGTTTGGATTTCGAGCTGTTGCTTTTGCGTCTTGGCGCGCGTACGTTAAAAACGAAACTGAAACTGCAAAAGTATTTTCAATTTCGTTTACGCCTTTTGCTTCAGCCAGCTGGCTGGCTGGCTGTCTGGCCGGCTCGCCGGATGGCAGCTTGCCTGCTCCGAGGGCAGCGGCGTCAGCGTACACGCCAGCAGTGCTAATATACAAAAACAGAAGCGAATAAGCAAACAAATCTACCACAAAGCACAACAAGTTGTTGTTGTTGAGAGGCATCGCGACTCATTCACTCAAGAACCAGTCAGCGAAACGGTGACGACCATGACGTCATGAATCTACGATAAGCGAAAAGCAAAAAATAACTTCGCATCAATGTCGCGCGCTTTATGTCTTTTGTTATTGTTATTGTTAGAGCACTTTTTGTTTGAGCACAACAACAGCTCGAATTGGCCATTGAAACGGTTAATTGCTCTTCGTCTTACAATTTAGCTAATGAATGAGTAAACGCGCCGAGAGCAACGCCAACTGCTCCTATTGCACTGTCAGGCTATCAGTTCTTGTGAGTCACCTGTTAGAGAGAGAGAAAGAGAGAGAGAGTGCGCGCGCCTAGGAGAATGGGGTGACTATGAGTAATGCAATAAAAAATAATATGCATGTGTGACCATGTGTGCAAGTGTGTGTGTGTGGGTACTGTTTGGATTAACTGAGCTGCGACTGTCTCAAGGAGAACGCGACTATATTTTAGGCAAAAAAAACTGCGGACTAGGCGATACCACGTAATTTCGCTGAAAAAAAAACAAAAAACATTTAGAAATAATCTTAATTTTAGACATGAATGTTAATAAGCAAATGGAAATCATTTCAAAATACAATTCTGAAATATTGCACTGAAATGTGAAGCTTTCTATAGTTATTAAACAGAGAATCAGTTGTTTATAGACTTTTGTTAACAAACCTAGACATAAATTAAGAACTAAAGATCTGCTGTTATTTACCTGTGTGTCAGGTAGAACAAAACAGTTCGTTTATTAACCTTCTCAGATCGCGCTTATACAGGGTACTAGCATTAACTTTCACATTCGCAGTTATCAATGCGATTCATCGTTATCAAGTACACAGCTACATACATACAAACATACATACATATGTACATACATATATGATGCAGTCATTCATATTGCCTTCGGCTCATATTTAATTATAATGCAAATCGTGTTGCTGGGCGTTTCCTAAATTTGAATAATGCCCACAGCAACAACAATAACATAACATCATTATTGTATTCATGTTCCAAAAATACATAGCAAGAGAAATCTTTTGTGCCTATTGCATACTTAAGGGCGTCAAGGTTATCACAAATATGTAGCTTTCTTCATTTTTGTTATAAGCAGCTCTAATTATATCGTGCACTTTCACTATCGATATATGCGTTAAGCTGAATATGTTATCTAAGTGCATTGCAGAATTTCCCTAAAATGTCCCATGTGAAACAAGTGGTTGCATCAATGGTATTCCTTGCAACATATTCAAAATGGGAAATTCCTTTTTTTAAGCAATCAGACAATATCCACTGTATATCTATAGTATATATAGACTGTAGCATTATAGAACTTGTAAAATTTAGTTAAACACGATTCGAATGCAGTTCCAATTCTCATTAATTTATTTTTATCAATGATTTTGTTTAGGGTGTATGAAGTATGGGATGATGTTTGACAACATATCGGCCAAGCACAATCTTGATATTGATTGGAAGTTGGTCTAGAATATGTGTATATGTATTTATATGTATACGTGTGTGATGACTGTTAAATGCATTTGTTTATAACAATATATAGTATTCAAATCCTGCGATCAGTACAATTTCTAATTTTTGTTTTTCGTATTTCAGCTGGTTGCGTGTATATAATATATATACATATACATATACATATACATTTACATACATACATACATATGTATAACTGTATTTCGTTTTATCATCTTCAGCATTTCGGTTAGAATTAAGGCTAATTGTTTAATGTGTATGCTTCGAGAGAGAGTATATGTGTAAGTGTATATATATGTGTGTGTATGTGTATATGTGTCCATATTGTTGTTGTAAATTTAAATTGTGTTCATTTATTTTGCTTGTGTGTGTGTTCTTTTTTTCTCTTATCGAGCTTTAGTTCAACTAGTTATCATCGATAAATTTATATGTTATGTTAATAGGGAAACATCTTCTTTTCTTGCTCTTGATTTTGTTTTTGCTTTTAGTGTTAGTTTTTGGCAATGCAGATGCAGCAGCAACGCTTAACGGTATTCCGTTTCGTTAAAGATTTAATATTCTAGTCTTCTCCTTCTACGTTCTTATCCATTACGTGTTTCTGTCTCGCTCTGATTCATGTGTGTGTGTTTACGTGTACGTGTGTTGTTATTGTTTTTTTCTTTCTTACTTTCACATTCGTTTTCTTTTTGGTAATTTTGTTTGCATTCATTAATTGTTGCTGCTGCATCTATTGCCAGCCTTTTGGCTGTGCTTAGTCGAGTCCATCGTCCACGAAGTCGGAGGACTCCTTTTTGGCCTTTGGTTCGCTGTTGTTGGCGGGCTTGCCCTCCGCATCGCAGAAGGCAGCGTCGTCGTTGTCGCCCGAAGGATCGCCAGCTGGGAAACCGGCGCCGCCACCGGGGAAGCCTCCAGGGAAAAAGTTCTTGACCAAGTTGAATATTTTCGGATTGGACACATATTTTGAAATGTTTGCCGGATTGGCCAGAATGTCTTGCATGGCAGCCGCCACTTCGGGATCCTTCATTTTTGACATCAAGTCGCCCATATCAAAGGGCATGCCGCCGGCGCCGCCGCCTGCACCTGGGAAGCCGCCGCCCGAGAAAGCGCCAGCGCCTGGGAAGCCGCCCGCTCCAGCGCCGGGGAAGGCACCAGCACCAGGGAAATCAAAAGGGGATCCACCAGCTCCTGCACTGCTCTGCTTGGCCTGCGCCTTGCGCGCCTTGTCCTGTGCACGCTGGCGCTCCTTGATCTTGCGCTCAGCCTGCTTGCGCTCCTGCTTAATGCGATGCTGCTCGATCTTCTTAGCATTGGGCGTCACTTCGCGCAGCCACTCGTCGGCCTCCTCGTCAAAGTCCAGCTTGCACGCCTGGCGCAAATCCTTGGCAGCCTCCTCGAACTTGCCGAGCAGCCGATTGGCGCGTCCGCGGAACTTGTAGGCCGCGGCCGAGTCGCAATTCAGCTCCAAGGCCTTGTCGCAGTCACGAATACACGCGTTCGGCTTTTTCAGCTTCAAGAAAGCCTGGCCGCGCTTGGCATAGAAGAGGGCATTGCCCGGATTCAGCTCAATGGCCTTAGTGTAGAAGCTGATGGCTTCGTCGAACTTCTGTTGGCTGTAAGCGGCAGCTGCCTGGCCACGTATGTCGCCTGCCTGATCTATTTCCTCCTCAGTGGGCTCTTTGCCCGAATCGCCCATTGGCTGAGCTGGTTCGTTGTCGGCCTCGATCACACCTGCGGCAGACAGAAATTCAAATTGAGGTTGGGGAGTTCAGCAATTGAGACACGTGATTTGTTTTCATTTCATTTCATTTCTTTTTTCTTCTTTTTGTTCTATTATGTATGTGGAATTGCATAGTGCGGTTTACCCTTACCTTCCATATCTAATTCGACGTCGGACTCTGGCTCCGAAACGCTCACGTCCTCGTCGCTTTTATCCGATTCATCCGCAGCCGGTGCAGCCGGCTTTCCTTTGGCTCCGGCATCGCCACCGAAAGGGCACTTGCTAAACGAACGAAAAGCATATTTCAGAAAAAACTCGCAAGGATTGATTCCAGCTGGCACACGCACACGCTTAAGCACGCACACACACAAACACACACACATACACACTTACCCAGCGTCCGGCATCTTGAAATCACCTTCGGGCACCTTGCCGCCGAACTTTTCCAAGAAATCCTTAACAAATTTCAATTGCGGCATGTTCAATACCGTGGGATTTGTATTGACAAAATCAATAAAGCCTTTTAGCTTAAGCAAATCTTCATGTTGCATTGGCGCGGCCATTTTTATTTAATTTCGTTAATTTTCTCGTAAATTCTTTTTACACAGTTCTAGACATATATTTTTATACGAATGTATTATGCGTCTCACACAAAATGCTGAAACAAAATTTTCTCAGGTTGTCAAAGTGACCGACTACTAGATATCGAATATATATATTTATGAACAGCTAGGCGTGAAACTCGGCGTATTGTTGACAGCCCTGATTTACACTTCTTTCTTATTTCAACGAGATATCGATAGCACTGAAGGCCAGATATTTATATTTGTAAATATACTATCGATATTATTTGCTCATTATACATATATATATATAAATATATATCGATATGAGCTTGCTAATTATATTCACCTCGACCGTTGATATAAGACCTACTAGAAAATTCGAATAAGGTTAACTGCACTTGCACTTTAAAATTGATAGATTCGCACACAATTGGCCAAGTGCGATGACGCCAAGCTGGGAACCCCCACAACATTAAATTAAAAGCACCAGTTTGTTTTGTTCTCTTTTATATATGTATATTAATGGCTTAAGCATGCCTTCCAATTCAATACTTTTATATGGAGTCCGATAGAATTCAAATATGCTCGTGTTCTCATGCGATTTAACTGCAGTTCGGGTAAAAAAAAATAACTTTAAAAAAAGTCCTTAAGCGATAAATTGTCTATAATATTATTTGTATCATAATCGTATCGAGTGATCTAGATCGATATTTTGCTGAGGCTGAAAAAAAAAATGTTTTTATATATTTAATATTAACTGTCCAATTCTCATTGGAGCCGTACGTTACGCCAGGCTTCTCCAAACACTGGTGGTTGCGGATGTGGCTTCCAGTTGAGGAAATTCAAGTCGATGGTCAGCTTGGGGCGCTTGAACTGCGGCAGCTGCAGATGGTCGTTGATCGTCTTGGCCGTCACGCAGATCACGTTCTGTCCCTTCCAGTACTTGATCATCTTCATGGATTGGAGCGTGTAGATGATGTCGTCGTGCGTAATGCCGCTCGCTTCGCTTAGCTCCTTGATGGTCGTCTGCTCCGCGGAGCAGCGGCCCTTCATCAACTCGAGCAGCGTGTAGGCCCAATAGCTGCGATAGCTGAGTCGGCCCAGGTCCGACAGCGGCTTCTCTGGGCTGCCAATGACGCCCTCTTTGCGGGACAGCTCATAGCTGAAGGCGATCAACAGTTTGCCATAGCCCTTGCGCTGGTGCGGCGGCAGCACCAGGATGCAGGCGACATTGTTGTTGTCCATCGACTTCTTCTCCTTGGAGAAGTAGCCGACGATGTGGCTGCCCCGCTTGTCCGTCTCGCACAGCACGTAGAAGTAGAACGGGTCCATGTCGAAGTAGAGCACCTTGTGGTCGAGGAACAGCTTGGCCATCAAGCAGAGCAGCTGGCAGTAGAGCGGCTGCTCCTTGCCGTTCACCTCGAATATCGAGATGGTGCTCTTCCGATAGATCTCCTTTCCTGGCGGCCTGCGCACCTGGCACGTGTACAGGTGGTATCGGTAGCTCTGCTCCAGTCGCATGTACTTCAGGCAATACTCGCAGACGTACAGGACGCGCGCCTTCCCGTACTCGCCCGGGAAGGGACTGAAGTACCATGTGTCAATCTCGTAGTTGCCGAACTGCAGCTTGTCTATGTACTTGATCTTGGTGATGAACTCGTGCTCCTTCTCGAGCGCCGCCTGCGAGGCAGTCAGCTCTGCATGGCTCTTCTGGACGTGGTTGATCTCGTCGTAGCGTCGCTTCTGGTACCGCGTCATCTTCCGGTCGCTGTAATCGTATCGGTTGTTCTCACATGCCGACAAATAGTAGTCCTTGTTGCCCTGCCGTTTGGGCCGCACCACGACAGTGCCGCTCTGGTGGCTTGCGGCGCTGCTACTGCTCGCACTGGCGCTGGCCAGGGCGAGGGCACTGGCGCTGGTGCTCGGCTCCCAGTTCAGTGGCTCCGGCGGAGTCGTTACCGTGATGCCACCCAAGTCGTCCGCGTTGTCAGAGATGCGATGGCGACCCACCCATTCGTCGAGGCGTCGATTCAGCCCCACATAGTGGACATAATACTCGTTGGGGCTGATGCAGTCGTCGGTGACACGGGACTGCAGCACTTGGCCGGCATGCACGGTGCCATCGGTGCGGCGTATGTAGTAGATTTTCTCTGGATTGTCAGCTATGTCGATTTTGTCCAGCGATGATTGGTCATCTTGATCACCATCGCCATCGGGATCGGCGTCGTCGTCATCATCATCGTCACCGTCTTCGTCGTCGTCATCATCATCATCAGGATCAGCGTCAGTTGCCTCTGTTGCTGTAGCCGTTTCCCCAGACGCGGTGTCAGTGTCCTCTATTATCATCACATCCGAATCATTGGAATCAGTGTCGCGCTCCTCAGAGTTATCATCGGACTCGTCATCCTCTTCGTCTTCGCTCAAGCCGTCGTCGCTGCTGCTGGAGATGCTTTCGAATTGATCTTGAAAGATAATCGGCATCGTTGACTTCTGGCGAGGATCACGTGGCGCCAGGCGGATCTGCTGCATGTGCATTTGCTGTGGAGCGGGCATAACCAGATCGACATGGTGTGGATGTGATTGACTGCATCGGACTGGTTGATCGATGCCGTAATGTGCCCGCTTATAGGGCGGAAGCAACTCGAGAGGCTCGTCGCCGTCGTCTGTGGGCGATGCTGGCGTTTCGGGCATTTCACTTGATGCGTCTCCTTCGGCATCATCTTCATCTTCGGCATCATCTTCGGCTTCTGGTTCAGCTTCCATTTCCGGATTCTGATCTCGATCCTGTTCCGGATCCTGTTCTCGATTCTGTCCCTGTTCCAGATGCTGTTCTCGATCGTGTTCCTGTTCCAGATGCTGTTCTCGATCCTGTTCCGGATCCTGTTCTCGATTCTGTTTTGGATCCTGTTCTGAATACTGCACAGGATACTGTTGCGGATATTGTCCCGGATACTGTTCCGGATACTGTTCCGGATACTGGTCCGGATCCTCTTCCGCTTCGCCCTCTGGTTCCGGTGGCGTCTCAACTATCATCATGCCCTCTTCTGATTCCGTTTCCTCCGTTTCCGCTTGCGATACGTCCGGAGGAGACTCTGGGCACTCTGGCACTTGAGCTTGAACTGGCTCAACTTCTGTGTCGGCAGGTGGTGTATCGACTGGCTCCGTAGCAGTTTCGGGAACGCTTTCGGGATTTTCAGCCGTGCCACTGTTGCTAAAGTCATCGTTGCCGGTCAAGTCGCTGACATCGACCACTGTGGTAGGCGAGGGTTCGTCTTCAGTGGATGTGTCGCTACCATCAGAAGGTGACGAGTTTGAGTCACTAGGATCGCTGCTGCTTGAGCTGCTAGAGCTGCTGCTTTCCTCCCTCAATCCCTGCTGTTCTGCTATGACTGGCGGTTCAATTTGTTCCTCTTCTTCTACAGATGTTTGAGACGTTGTAGATGTGTCCAGATCTGCTGCATTTCCTGAATTGTCTTGTTCAGGTGTGCTACTGGTTCCCTGTGATCGATATGCCTCGCTCTCTTCCGGATCTGAGGGTTCCGTGGAGCCACTGATGTTCAGATTCTCTTTTAGCTCTGCTTCTGCATCTTCAACCGGCGAGCGTGGCTGACTTTCGACGATCGGATAGCTCCTGTCTTCTTCGGCCGCATCCTTTCGATATATTGGTATTTTAAAGTCCTCGGAGGACATTTTATTTCTCTGTAGTTCTTTCCGCTTATATATCCAGCTGCTGGGATGAAAATTTGCCCATTTGTTTTGCTATGCAGAAACAACACCAGCAATAAGTTATAGCGATGGACTGTACCAATACATCGATATATTTTTCAAAAGTATCGATGACATTATACATTTTAAACTAAATAATATAACTTTTTAATATTGATAACAATAATAAAAGACGTAATAGGCATAATATATAAATATTTTATAATTTATAACTTACAAATAACAAATGGCAAGCGTTTATATTGGCTCCGATTTGCTAATACAAGAACAAAAACAGTGTTGATCAACGCCAAATACATTTTGGCGCAAATTTCTATATGTTGGCGTATAGTAGCACATGTGTACATACACACTGACCAATAAAAGTACATGTCTGATGTATGTATGTTAGCTAAATGGATTTATTTAATCAATTTAACAGAAATAAAAGAAAATTGTACATTGTATTGAGATATTTACACATAATTACGAAACACATTTCTTAAATGAAATCAATATTTATCACAAAATCTAAAACTTTTAAGTTTAATATAATTTTGAAGATATTTAAAAGGAATCGGCGGTTTTTTAATAATTTGCGCCAGAAATATTTGGATTTGTGGAAGACCCAAAATTAGCTTTTACCTCGTCACACATCGTTACTTGTGAGTGATTTATTGGCCGCAGTACAGATTCTACCTGCGCTGCTGTCACCGTATTCTCCGGATTTGGCTCCCTGTGACTTTTTCTTGTAAAAATCGAAATTGATGAATAAATGAAATAAAAAAAATCGTGATACGTTTTGAGCAGACTTCGTACATTCGTACAGACCAATGAAAGTATTCTAGTATGCGTAGGCGTATGCGAGTGGGTGCTTGGGCACCTAGTCTCTCTATAAGTATATGTACATATATGTATACTATATACGGATACATCTGATTAATGTTAGCTGATTAGCTTTATTTAATTTATTCAACAGAAATAACAGCAGTGATTTTCTTTAGAGCTCAAGTTGTACATTGTATTCAGATATTTATACATAATTACGAGACACGTTTCTTAAATTAATTCAATACTTATCACAAAATCAAGAAAATTCAAAATTTCATTCAATTTTGCAAAGACGTTTAAATAAAATCGGGGGTTTTCCTTAGCGAAAGCTCAAACATAGTTTAATCACTCAAGCCCTGGAACCACTTTACTATCATATCATATATGAATGTACTTAAAATGTTTTATAGTCCTGCAAAGCAACTTGAATCGGGCCTTGGCTGGGTAGTTTGACTGCCATGAATATGGGTTTACTTCTACGCCTACGTCTACTTTAAATATGCGCTTAATAACTAAATAATCGTAGGAAAAAAAAAACAACAAAATGCATATATTTTATCTGTCTGTGTGTGTATGCATAAGTTCCTTAAGTTGAAGCCATGTGTGTTGCTTGTGGTCGTATAATATGTGTACAACAAAATCAGTGCAGTTATAGGCATTATTAAGCCGAGCCCAACATAGACTGCAAGCAGTACATATGTATGTATGCATGTGTGTATAGTTAGTGATATATGCGTGGATACTTGGTGTTCAATAGTTCATACAGTATGTGCAGTAAACGATTAACAAGTAAAACAAAGAACAGATCAACTCTATATATATATATATATATATATATATATATATATATATATATATATATATATATATATATATATATATATATATATATATATATATATATATATATATATATATATATATATATATATATATATATATATATATATATATATATATATATATATATATATATATATATATATATATATATATATAGTACGTAAATGCTAGGCTGAGAAGGAGACGAACCACTACTCGTAAGCGAATACATTTGCAAATTACAGTTAAAATAAATAGCTAACTAATTTACATTCCATATCTGTAGCTAATACATAGATGCACATATGCATATATGTATATATACATATATACATATATATATATATATATATATATATATATATATATATATATATATATATATATATATATATATATATATATATATATATATATATATATATATATACATGTACAATCAAGGTTGTCAATTAGGTCTGCACACTGGCAGCGCCCTGTCCGTTGCCCCCAGCCACTGCGTCCGGATTCTCGATGCGTATGAAGCGCTGCATGCACTCGCTGCAGCGGCTGTGATAGTCGATGGTCACGTTGCACTTGCTGCTGCGCAACAGAATACGACCGAAGATCGTGGCTGCAATCATAAAGATAAAGACAATTCAAGTTGATAAATACATATATATTTATATATACATAGATATATAGATATACGTACCGATATTGCTGGCATCGAAATCTCCGCATTCAACGCCCTCGCATAGAAACAGGCACAAGTGCTTAAAGACATTTCGCTTGGGATCGCTCAACAGATCTATGTACCTGTCGGCTTCCGCCTTGCTGCGGCTGGCCAGCAGATCGTCTACGAACGGCTCCAGTAGCGCCTGTTCCGGCAGGTCGAGCAGCAGCAGCAGAGCCTCGGCAGCGGTTTGTGGAGTGCCCGCTGCAAGTACAGACAAACAACAGTTAATATATATATATATATATATATATATCAATATGTCTTTTTCGATACCGATCCAATTGGAACTTACGAAATGGATCGTCCGACCAGGTGTCAAGCCAATCTCGCACCGCATTGAATTGACTGCTGAGCGGTTGGCGGCGATCGTAGCTCATAAAGGTCCCCCTTAGCTGGCCGATTTGGCCGTGCAGATAATCAATGAGCAGGAAGTATTCACGCGGCATGGGAGCGCGATAGATGGGCGTCACATCCAGCATCTGGAATCATTTCATTATGTGTCAATAAATCAATATATATATGTATATATATATATATATATATATATCCATCATATATTACCAGTTGCTTGATCTCTTCCAGAGTGTATTCAGCGATCGGTCGGTCGGTGCGACACATTGTCTCCATTGACAGGCCGAAGCAGCTGGGCTGGTACTCGCCCGTTACGGTTATGAATATGTCTCTGCCGGATCGCACGTGCAGGATGAGTATGTCGACTTCGTAATTATCGGGGGAAGTACATATCTTCTTGAGGAGACCCGTTATGGAGTTCGCATCGGCCAACATGCGGACGCGGATGCTTCGCGCGGAGTCAATCATGAGGCTGTCCGCGCGCGGGTCCACATGCAGCCACTTCTCGCAGATGTCGTTGGGCAAGTCCTTGACCTTGAACTTGAAGTCCACCTGTTGCGGGCAATCATTGTACACATTGAAGTCTCGTACGGCCGGCTCGTTGAACCGCACCACACCAAACTCAATGATCGGTCGGTCTGTGATTATCTGCGGCTGGCTGTCGTTCTCCCGCTTGTCCACCGCCTTGAGCACCTCGGCCAATACCATTCTGTACTTGTCATCGTCGCGCGTCTTAATCTTCACACGGAATATGGCATAGACCGGCTTATGGTCGCTTTCTCGTATCTCCATCACGCCGTTGTACTCCAACTGTTCGATACGTTTGCCCTTCCATAGGACGCGGTCGCAATACGCAGGCGCGCGCTGCTTCTCGCCCGTGTCATAGGTATCGGTGCCGACGTCGTATTTATAGGTGGGTGCAAACTTAATCTCGCCCTCCGTATACCCCTTGAAGCATCTATCATAGCTCATCTCCATGCGCAGCTGATCGTACTGCAGCATCAGCTCGAACGTCTGCGCATCGCTCATTGGCCCCGGACGCTGCTGTCCGTTTGGCTCCTGTATTCGATAGTTGAGATCACCCAGCCAGAAAATGTGACTGTAATTAATGAAGGACAGACAGAGAGAGAGAGAGAGAGATAGAGAGATAGAGAGGGAGAGCGATTAGATCTCTTGTTAATGATTTTTTTGCTTGCAGCACTTACTCATGATCGTTGATTGTGCGGATCTGCAGTCCGTTCTCCTCAAAACGCATGCCCTCGTCAATACCTTTGAAGTCGTCATTCCGCTCCGCCACGTTGCCCATGTGCGCGGCCAGATGCGAGTTGACAAAACAGATGTTCGCCTCGTTTAGCTGAAAGCTAACAGCCACGCCTCCCTTGTTGCCCAGCGTCTTAAACACGCCACGTGCCACCGAGTTAACTCGGCACCGCACGATATGTTGACGCAATTGCTTACGAACAATGATTGTTAGCATAATGCCAGATAATCGCACCGATTGCAGCTCCTCATACTCCATATCGTCATGCAAGTTCTCTAACATTTTTCGCCTACGATAGAGGTAGAGACAGTAGATTAAAATATATCTATAGAAGATTGTTGATGCAAACGAAAACATTATGCAGATATATTTTGTTTTAAATGCCACTGATGCGGATTTATTAACTGAGGATTATAATACATATGCAGAGCTTTCAAAAAGGGCTACCTCAAATATACAGTAAAATCTTTACAATCCTAATTCGGGTTACGGATCTCAGCACTTTCTGCACCCCAGATTATTTGCTATATCTCTGACTCAAATACACTTTGTTGTCCGATTTCTATATCTTTGCTAATCTATTCAAATACTAATTACTTATATACCATTCGCTAGCTGAAGTAAGTGATGTTTAAGTCGTCAACAGACAATGCTTAGTCACAATAAGCTTTTAACATTACTATTAAACAAATGCAAATGATTTCTTGAGTCTGTAAACATGAATCTTAATGCGTATCGCTTCGAGTTCGCCTCTAGATTACTTACACCCACTGTGCGGCATACATTTGTATCTGGTTGCCGTTCAGCATGGCCCTGGCCGGTTTGTCCAGCTCCTGCAGTCCAATAGCATAGATATCCGGCGCCTTTTCTCCAGATGCAAGCCAGGGACGCAGTGTATTCTTATTATCCCAGCAGGGCCTGTTATTAACGTTCCATGTGGCACAGTAGATGCTGTAAAGGATGATTGTTTTTGTGAGTTAATGGGGTTCAATAGATATTATAAGTATATCATACACAATATCCTCATAGATAATGTACTCGCTCTCGCGCTTCTTTAGTTCCTGCTTGACTTCGCCAATCTCGCGGTAATCGTCGAGCCAGCGAAAATTGAGACCCGCCTCCGACGGTAGTTCGGCATCCCACATGGTCTTCTTGCAGGAATCGACGTTGGCGCAGAACTCGTTGAAGTCAACCGAGGCGAGATCCGTTCGTATGGGATGATAGTAGTACTTGCTCGGCCTATCATTGTCCGTCCACAGGTCGAATTGCTGCTCCGTTATGGAACCCGTGCAATCTGTAGAGCTTACAACATATTAAATATATACTGAGCACAGATCAACAGGTGGGATAGACTGACAGACAGACAGCCAGAGAGTGGAGAGAGAGAGAGAGAGAGAGATAGTGAAGACTTACCCGTTGTCAATTTAAAGGATTTGTTTATCGGAAACACTTTGTTTATTTTCAGATCATTGGTCGCCGTCAATGGGGTGCGCAGCAGAGAGAATGACACGATCGCGTATGTTCCCCCAGATGAGGAGGAGACGAGCGTCAGCAGACCCTCAACGTGTTCTCGGCCCTTGATTTGGTATGCTTCGAAAATCTGTCAATAAATATTAAGAAAAAAAAAACAAACTAATTTAATTTAATTTACTTTTCGTAAATTGGTTTTGGGCCAATGCAAATAATTAAATGAAGCCATTGTCAAACCAAATGTATAAAAACTAGTTGAATTATATTTTCCAATTTGCGTCAAAAATACGAATTTCCAATTGGTGCAAAATAAATACTTTGCTCAATCGAAGTTCTGAGCTGCGTACTTGGCTTGGCTTGTTGTGGCTGGGTCGTGCTTTTGAGCAACATACCCAGCCTATGGCTACCTCATCGCCAAGCCTCAAATAACATTCTTATCAGCCGAGTGACGCCTGCTTTGTGGTATGCTTGAAATAGGACGCTGTTCACAATGGTCATCTGGCAGTCCGATGGATTCCCATGCCAATTGGACTATGTACTGTCTGCACTAAATGGACAACTCTTGCAAGTCCGATCAACGTTCCAAGCTTACCAACACTGTTTTCGATGTAATTCGAAATTGCAGCTCATTATCAAGCTTGAGTGAAGTGTTATCTTATGTCCTCAAGGTTTATTTACACAAACACACACGCACACACAAACATACACATTGGCATTGCAACAACAAATCGATTATTCACGATGGGAATTATTCAACTTACCAGGTGAACCGTTTCGTCCGCTTTGAAGCGCTGCTGCACAATCGACAGCAATGTTCGCTCTGGAACTTCAGCTGCGCTCGTATCAGCACCATTGGGGTAGCTGCTCCCGCGTTCCATGGCTAAGCGGCTTTATATCTTCGGCAGGCTTCTTTTCTTTTTAGCGGCTTTTTAGCTTTTTTTTTTTGCTCTAGTATTTGTTTTCGTGATTAAGACGTGCTAAACGGCTGCGACACGCGGGAATGTGGACTACTGGATGTACTGGACCCTAGTTATAATATTAAGGGGTTAGTTATCAACTGAGAAATTTGTGGTTTTCGTTTGGAGGGGCTATTTTTAGTTAACACAAGCGCCGAATGACGACACCAGTTTGAGTTTTTTCTGTGCTGCTTAAGACTAATGCCGAAACCGAAACTGAGACCGAGACCGACACAGGGAAGCTTTCATAGTTGGGGTTCTTTCTTGAAAAAGCATTTCTTGTTTGCTTTCCTGAGCTATATCTTCTGTTTGCTTTTTACTATTTTGAGACGGTGGGTGTGGGCGTGGGCGGGTGTAGTATTTTTTCTATAATTTTTGTTAGCGAACGACACACACACACACACACGCACGCACACAAACAGATGCAATCGCAGTCAGTTGTTCACAATCGCGCAGAACGAACGGTTAGTGGCGATGACGATAATTGTAATTCTGCCTTTGGTGCTGTTTGGAATTGCGACAATTCATCATTTATTACTTTTAAGTTACATGGACACAGCACATTAGTCATTTATTCCAAATTCTGCAGAATTTAATCGGAATACAGATATAAGAACGAACATAACAACAGCAACAACAAACACAACAACAGAGAACAGTGGTATGCACAAACATTCGACTCGAGCGACCAGCAATGAAACCAACGTCAACAGCTGAAATCGAACATAGCCCAGAGCGCAGGGCTGCAGCACACGCCAATGAGTCTGTTTACCAACACTGTCAGCTGACAGTGCTGCTAACAGCGGCACCACCAGCAGCAACAACTTTAATTTCGTTCAATTCACACGCGAAATTGTTTTGCGGCTCTTTTACGAATAAAGCAGGAGAAATATGTCGCAATACCAGAAGGAGATCGTCCAAGCTGTCCTCATAGCGGACAACAATGTGTGGAACTTTAAACCGCTATCGGACGAAGGCTCCACGGTGCGATTTCTAGTTTTATTTCAATGTTTCTGCCTTGCTGGGTTTGGCCACGCACGTTGCTATAATATTTTTGTTATTTGCATACATTTATACAGGCGCTGCTGCCACTGGTGAATGTCAGCATGCTGGACTATGCTCTAATTGCGCTCAATCGCAGCGGCGTCGAGGAGGTATTTGTCTATGCCAGTCTCTATCTGCAGAACATACGCGAGCACATTAAGTAAGCATGTCCATTTCGAATTGGGCTATGCCCATTGCATCAATCGACGTATAACTCGTATACTTGTGCTTGCAGGCGAGGCATTGCGACCTACGCCTCGTGGTCCTTCAAGATGACCGTCCATGTGATTGGCGGAGAAGGCTGCCGTTGCTTTGGGGATGCAATGAGGGATCTGGATGCCAAGGCCTTAATACGTGGCAACTTTATACTGCTGGGCGCAGATACGGTGACCAATGCGGATCTGCGTCCAGTGCTCGAACAGCACAAACGGATGGCAAAGTTCGATAAAGGCACGGCCGCCACGCTCGTGTTTAAGGAATGCGCCAGCAGCAACGAGCGAACCGGAAATGAGCTTCTAATTGCTGTGGACAAACAGAATGCACGGCTGCACTATCATCAGCGATTGCGAATGAATCACAAGGAGACACGCTACCAGATACCGCTCGACGTGTTCCTCAACAACTCGTGCGTTACGCTGCATCACAATCTGCTCGATCCGCAAATAGCTATTGGCTCGCCATCGATGCTTTCGCTGTTCAGTGATAACTTTGATTTTCAAACGCGCGACGACTTCGTACGAGGTTTGCTGATTAACGAGGAGCTGCTGGACAGCCGCATCTACGTGGCACTGCTGCCGCCTGCCCAATACGCGCACAAAGTGAACAATTGGCTCTCCTATCAGCTGGTCAGCCGGGACATCATTAGCCGTTGGGCCTACCCGTTGGTGCCCGACATGGGGGTCTACAAGCTGCAGCAGCAGTACGTCTTTTACAAGGACAACATATACAAGAGCCATGAGGCGAACGTCTCCAAGGTGGCGCTGCAGGAGAATGTTGTCATACAGGCGGGCAGTCATGTGGATGCTGGCACTACAATTAGCAGCAGCGTAATTGGCGCCAATTGTCGCATAGGCAAGAATTGCCAGTTCAACAATGTCTTCCTCATGGCCAATGTCATTATTAAGGACAACTGCCAGCTGCGCCATTGCGTTATTGGGTCCGGTGCGGTTATCAATGAGAATTGCGAAGTAAGCGCTGGCTGCGTTTTGGGTGCCAAGTGCGTCCTGCCCGCCAACACAAAGCTGGCTAATACACTGGTCACCAGCTCACCCAGTACGCAGCGTACGGAAGAGCTTGAGCAGGGTAAGCAATCAATTCCTCAAATCTTTAATTGCTCAATTCATGTCAATTCACTTCGCAGTTGAGCTAGAAGAAATTGGGCCAGCGGCGTACATTGTCAATGATCAGACAACTGGTGATCCGAACGATTCTGATGCGGATGACCAACTGATGCCACAGATAACCCTCTGCATACCCAAAATGTGCAACCTGCAGAATGCGGCGAACGCAGAAAGCGATTGCAGCTACTCTAGCGACGACGAAGACAACGAGGATGAGTCGCGACTGGTGACGCCGCTGCCCGACGACACGAACAGTAAGCAATGACCACAGAATAGATAATGCGACAACCTACTTCCATTCTTTGCCATTGCAGTCTTTCTCTCAGAGGTCATCGATTCGTTAACGCGTGGCTTTCGCGAGAAATCCAATCCGGACTTTCTTATACTCGAGATTAACTCCTCGCGCTATGCTTACAATATGTCCCTCAAGGAGGTCAACTTCAACGTGGTTAAAGCTGTCTTTGCCATGGAGAGCATCGTCGAGCCGGCGAACGATAACGTCTTGGTAGCCATCAATGCGGCTTTTAAGCAACTAGGACCTGTCGTCTCCAACTACATTAAGAGCGAGGATGCCATGATGGATTGTCTTAAGGCTTTGGAGGTGCCCTATTCCTTTTAAATTTCCATTTGTGGCTTCATTAACCGTCTCTCATTCTCAGGACATTTGCGAGGAGAACCCACTGGTGCATGAAAAGATTTCCCAAGTGGTACATTATCTGTACGACAAAGACTTCGTTACCGAGGATGCCATACACAAGTGGTACGACCAATTGGATATTCAGGAGCATGCGACGCTGCGGCAAAGTCTCGCCAAGCTTGTCGACTGGCTGAACCAATCGAGCGAAGACGATGACGATGACGACGACGACGATGAAGATGATGAATAGGATGACATGTGTATTAGTCAGATCACTAAAAGTGTTCCTTTTAAAAGCCTAAAATACAACTAATTAAAAAGCGATTTGCATTTATTTGTTATAATTTGTTTATTGCGACACACTCAATAATTTGAATTTAAAGTGGAAATAGATTAAATGTACATCAATCGTTAATCTGCGGATGCTATCCCAATTTAATAATATATATGAACAATCGAAATTTCTATAATTGAATATAAAAACTAGAGGGGCCTTTTACTCAATAGTCATCAGGTGACCGTAAATTGACCCCAAAAATGTGTGTATAATTGTGTATATGCCAACAAATAGCAAAAATGAATTAATTTTAAAAAAAAAAAAAAGGGATGACGAATAATATATATATATATATATATATATATATATATATATATATATATATATATATATATATATATATATATATATATATATATATATATATATATATATCATAATATTAGTAGTGCGACTAAGCACTACTATTGGACGTGTATATATATCTTCTTCAGTCTATATTTTTCCACATATCTCTTAGAATATTTCTATATCGAATATCTAAGGGATATATGGAAAACATAGACTGGGGGAGATATATATACAGGTCTAGTAGTAAACCTCAGTCGCACTACTATTTTCACGCAGTATGTATATACATACATATATATATATATATATATATATATATATATATATATATATATATATATATATATATATATATATATATATTTTAAGGATGGGAGGAGGAAAGGGTATTTAAAAAGTATCTAAGGCTTAGCTGAAGTACATACAATTATGTTTCGCTGCTCGCTTCTGGCTGGTGGTTATTTCTCAAACTGGAATTCCTCCTCTTGCGAATCGGACTCCTCGCAGCCAGTGGTGCCTAGCTCCTGTATGATATCTTCATCTACCTTGTCGTCATCTTTGTCATCATGCGATTGCATTTCATCCTCTGACTCCTTCATCGACTCAATCGTTATTTGCGAGTCATCAGCGCAGTCATCAGTGTTTTCGGCATCTCCTTCTTCAGATGCTTCATCTTCATCGAGTTTTTCTTCCGTTTCCATAGCGTCTCCATCTCCCTCTCCATCTGCATCTGCATCGTCTTCCACATCTGCATCCACATCAGCTTCTGCTTCAGTATCAGCGTCAGCTCTAGCATTAGCTTCAGCTTCAGCATCCGCATCCGCATCATCCTCATCATCATCATCATCCTCATCCTCATCATTGCCCTTTTTCTCCGGCTTGTCGTCATTTGGTTCATCTTCGGGTTCACTGTCGACATCCATTGGCTCCACGTCCGATTCCTCCAATTGCTTGGATTTGGCATCCTTCTCTTTCCTTTCTTTAACCGACTTCCTCTCTTTGGGATCCTTGTTCGTGCCTCTCCTTTTCGAGCCGCTGCTCGTTTTACCCGACTCTGATTTGAGTGACTTTGGTGACTTGACGGACGTCTGGCTAAAGCTGCGCTCCTCAATATTCCGATTGATGTCCAGGGCAATATATTCGAGTCGCAGCTGCACGCTCTTCTGGAAGACCTCGCTGTTTTCGCTGCAGACGAGATTGCTGCGCACCTCCTCGATGCAGCCCTCAAGCACTTTATTCACCTCGGCCGCCTCCCATTCGCTGTCCAAGTTCTGTGTGACAATCAGCAATGTGGTCAGATTCTTGAGCAGCGTAATCATGCGTTCGCTCTTCACCACGCCCTTGTTCATCTCGTCGACAGTCTGGCTGGCCTTGGCCCGACACTCCTCGCGCAATAGAGTCGGCGATATCATGGCTTGGACATTGGGGTTGCGCGTGAGGCTGTTGGACAGCTCCTGCACCCTGGTCAGCTCGTACATAAGATCCCCATTGATACGCTCGATATTTATAATATTTGATGCATAGCGACGTTGAAAATCATCGCGCAGCTGGCGGCGACTAGGATCGGCGACAACCTCCTCCTGACCCATCAGCTCGCCCATTGCCAGCTCTGCGGAGGCATTCATTTCAGTCAATCGCTGAATTTTCGCCTCCTTCAGAGCAATGTAGTTTTGGAGTAAAACCAAATGCTCGAGCAGCTTTGGCGAATATCCATGATGCCGCACTAATTGCATCCTAATCGGGCTCTCACCCACCGCATCCTGGCCCAGCAACGGATCACTCTTATTTAGCTTCATGCTGAGCGCATTTCGTGCCGCCGCATTGTTGTTGACCAGATTTTTTTGGGGAGTTGAGGTGCTGTTGATATTGCCGGTAGCAGCGCCGAGTGGGAGACGCTTGCCCTGATAGCTGCTCGCCAAGTTGGTGGTGAAGCCCAGGTTGGTGGTGTAGCCCATATTATTGGTCTGGTAGATGCTCATCAAGTTGGGCCGGAAGTCTTTGGTGAAGCTATGCAGCGGCAGCATCTCATGAAAGTTCTCCGACACAATCTCATAGTCCGGTATCGACTGTGTGCCCAATCCCGGTCGCTCGAAGGTCACTCGATACATGGCATTTACAGAATGATAGGCAGCCACTGTGCCGGCAAAGATGCCGTCCTGCGGCGTCCGTAAGCGCGCCGTCACCTTAGTGCCCAATGGCAACGGCATTGGTATCTTCTCTGGCATATCCGCTACCAGGAGCGTGTCCTTCAGGTCGCCGGACTTGCACGACTGCAGTGTGCGCATCAGCTGACGCTTGCGCTCGAGTTCACGCCGCTCCTCGTTAAAGAACGCCGACGAGCAGCGCCTAGGGCGTCCCATGCGTCGCCTAATGTTAATCCATTCGTGGCGATTCAGTTTGCGTGTGCCGAGACGCGGAGCCAACTCGTTGACATTGTTCATGAAATCGTACTTGCAGTCGAAGAGCGGCTTATCGATGTACGAATAGAACCACTCGGCAATCGCCCATTTGTGGGCTTTGGGCAGCTTTAAGAGATTGCGCAGCCGCAGCCCGATAGATTGGCCCAAGCGTTTATTGGCCACCACCTGGGCCTCAGCACTCCGCGCCGCATCCTCAGCAGCGGCAGCAGCTGCAGCCACCGCTGCGCCCTTTGTCCCGCTTGTGGCGCCACGTCCAGGTCGCAGATGGCCGGAAATTTGTGGCATCTGCTGCTGCTGCTGTCCCTTGCCACTGGCTGATGTTGGCGTCGAGCTGAGTGACTGCTTGCCCGATGCTGACTTCTTTTGCTTGTCCGCTGCCTCCGCACCCGAGTTCGAGTTGGAGGCACCGCTGTCATTAGAGCGCATATAGCGCGAAACAACGCCCTTGCGCTTCTTGAGCACTTTCGAAGGCGTTGTCAGCAGTTTGCTGGGACTGTCGCCGGAGCCTCGTGCGGACGTCTTTTTGGGTGCCAAGCTCACGCGCAAGGGCTTGTCATCATTGATGATATTCTCGTCGTAGAAGAGCGGATTGCGCTTTCGTATGCGGGCGGGCATGCCACGTGCGTTGAGTGGAAGGATGGGAGGCTTTTGAGTCTTCGGTTTTGGTGGCTGCACGGTGCCCACGCGCTGCAGTCCGAGCGTCGCCAGGCTGAAGGCTGGCGCCTCTACTTGCTCCTCAGCATCGCTCGCCTCATTGCTGTCGTCGGGCACCTCGTCGTCCTCCACGTCATCGTCATCGTTATTACGCTGTTCTGTTTCCTCATCGACGGTGTCAGCGTCATCCATCGACTCCTGGTCCTGTTGCAGCTGCTTCTCCTGACGAGCATTTTCATTCGACTTGAGGGACTTCCCCAGTGTTCTGTTACTTGGCTCCATTATCTCATCCTCGTCATTGGAGGCGCGGGCGATCTTTCGTACGGCAGCGACCGTCTTCCTGGGCCTACCCCTTTGGCCAGTGCTTCTGGTCTCTGTTTCAGGCATTTTCGCCGTCTGCTTGCTGCAAAATTAAAAAAAAAAAAAAAACAGTTGACAAAACATTCTCAAAAAAGACAATTCCCAACGATAATATAAAGAATATATCTATAAAAGAACCAACTACATTAAATATCAAGATTCATCTAGATACGTTCTGATTGCTCCTGACTGTGGTATGATGCGATCTACGATCTCTTTTAAAATCTATATGTATTATACATTGATTAGAAAGAGAGAGAGATAAAGAGAGAGATAGAGAGAGTACCCTAGAGTACCAAGAGAGAGAAATCCTAAGGATATTTGTAACTTTAACTGTTGAGACTTGAAATATCCAAAGATCTTGAAGAAATCTAGATAGCATATCAATATATACTATAGAGATCAATAAAATTGATCTGGTTATGTCATCCTATCAGATGTTAGTAAGTACATAGACTTAACCGATTTCGCCCCCTAGACCTTCCCTTTCCCAGGATGATCTAAGGCTACATTTGATACACTAAATATTACCTCAAGTTTACTCGTTGAAAATTAAAAGAGGACATGTTTGGTAAATATCCAAACTTACCAAAAAGTTAACAAATATGAGTATTCCACTGCCATTAGGGATATTCCCTTAATATCAATTTAAATATAAAAGAATAACAGCTCGTTTATTTCATGTTTGGTTTTCGACTTTATTTCTTGCATGTATATATATATATATATAAATAAATATATATATATATATATATATATATATATATATATATATATATATATATATATATATATTTCTACATATATATTGTTGTTTATTTTATTTATTTATTTTTTTAATTTTGTGTAATACTTTGATTGAAGGACCTCGAATATACGCACACATACATACATATATATTCTCACATATTTAGTAATTCAAATTAAGCACAAATATAATTTATTTACTTTGTTTATGTATACATATATATATATTATATTCTGTAGTAGATATATATATGTAATAGTATTAGTGTTTATGTATTTGTGTGTAGTTTAACCTATACAAGCATACATATATAAATACAGGTGTGTGTGTGTGTGTATGTATGTGTAATATTGCTAAGCTTTCGTCTTGCTTTGTTTTTGTTTTTTTGCATATAATATTTTTCTTAAGATTTGAATACGTTTAATTAATTAATGTTTAACTTTAGAGCTTGCTAATTTCAAAAAGTAACAACAAAAAAATAATAGATATAGCATTTGAATTAAATTTGTTAAAAAAAAATAATGTTTCGTTTTTCGTTTGTTTTCTTTTTTTTATATATATAAAGTAGCAACATTGCGCAATACAATTGTTTTTTTATAGTTGTAGATAGATAATAACAATACATTAGGTTTAACAAATATCAATATCGATAATAATAGTATTTAATAATAATAATAATAATAATAATAGTAATAATTACAGTAGCATAGGAAGTAATAACAGCATTCATTCTTTGTTTGTATTGGTATTGTTTTGCTTCTTCTTAGTTTCAATTCCATTTGTAGTTGGATTATATTATTTTTAAATAGTTTATATGTGCTTTTCTTTTAACTAACAAAACAAACATTTTTAATTCGCTTATCGTATATAATTACATAAATATTCAACAGCAATGTTTTCCCATTCCGATCAACCAAAGCAATTTGTTTACATTTCTAAAAAAAAAAGTTTAAGTTTAAAATAATAATAAAATGTAACTGCTTTGCTGTTTTTATTGTGCTAAAGGGAATACCCTCATTGTATGTGAGTTGGTTCAATCGCTTTGGTTACCGGAATAGTTATGTTTCATGTTATATATATATATATATATATATATATATATATTTGTTGGTTTTTTTCAACAATTTTTAGCCAAGAAAGAACGTTTAAAATCGCACAAAATACAATTAAAATACATATACAAATAAAAGTTTGCATTTTTTCGTTTCATCTCTTTTATATATTATACATAATAAATAACAGTTTTTTCTATTAGGTTTTCGCTTTGTTTTTTTTTTTTTTTTTGTATCCTTCTCTCATCGGTTGTTTGTTTTATTGTTTTCTATTTATGTGTAAGCTTTGTTGTCTATTTATTGTTTTAGTTGATGATCGTGTCTCGCTCGCTTTTGAAGCCCGCGTTGTTGATTGCCTAAATAGTATGCAGCTCGGCTGCTCAGTTTGTGGCCTAACGACGTTGGCTTCGTTCTATTTGGGACAATCGATAAGGGTTTATCGATAATATAACGAATGAAATGTTCGCTAAATCGTTAAACCAATAACTGATGCTCGATTACCATTGCATGTTGATCGATATATTGATAACGATTGTTGTTTTTTGCCTTTCTTTCTTTTTTTTTTTTTTTTTTTTACTTATCGAGTAGCTGCATCGATAGTCGTTGTTCATCGCTCGCATTTGAATTTTAAACATTGAAACGCGTCTCCGAACCATCAGCCAGCATCAACGTCACGGTTCGATTATTAATCCAGACGAGTTTGGCCAAGCGCATCGGATTAAGCCGCGAGACATCCGGTATGGGAGCCGTGGAGTAGCCCTTGGTGCATCGCGTCTGCGACTGACCTAAGCCAAACATGCCAGTACTCGTCTGCCAGAAGGACAATCGATTCTCGGCACAAGAATAGGACACCAGGTATTTGCCATCTGGCGAAAAGGCCAACGAAGTAATCGGATGCGTATGGGCGGGAATCATTTGGCACTTGTTCTGCCTCAGCTCGTAGATGGCCAAATTTCCGCTATTGGCACCAACAGCGATGCGTCGCGTTTGTCCGCAATGCGAAATTTGATTGAATTTACATATAGCTGGACAGAGCTCGGCCAAGCCACGACTCTTCAGCTCATTGCTATCGACACAATGAAGTGCGATGTCCATCACTTCCACCAATAGGCCAGCAATCTCCGATTGCATTTTATCTATCAGCATTTCAACGCATTGCAGTATCTCGCTCTTGGCCTTGTACAGCACCGATTGTGTTAACGGTGTATTGATCGACTGGGCATTCTGTTGCATCGTATTGTAGCGAGCCACCTCTCTTGCCATGGTCGTAATAAACGCCGCTGGCCGTGCGGTGGCAATCAGACGCAGTGCATGCCGGGCAGTGCGACAGGCATCGGCTTGTGGTGTCAACGGTAATTTATAGTTGAGATTTGGCACCGCCTTGCCCTCACAGGAGATCTCCAGCAGACCTAGCAGTACCTTGGAAACGTCCAGATAGGGCTCCCAAACTGTAAAGCCACGTCCAAGCAGATCAATGGCCGCTCGGCGCAATGGCGTATATTGTGGTAGCTTGGGTGACGGCGGCGCGTACAACAGATGAGCCAGCGCCATGGAAGTAAGCCGAGCCAAATTGTTGGCTATGCCGAAACCTTCGACTACCGAGGACTTGCGTCGTTCGGTGGTGGTATGGCTCAGACTAATGCTGCCGCGATGATTGGGCGATTCCTGTGAAATGTCCTGCCCGAACTCGGCACCAATCACGCCCAACAGGATAACAGCGGTGGTCTGCTTGCGCTTCAGCTCCGACAGACTGGACGGTTTGCGTATGATCTCCTCTTCCTCCTCTTCATAGTCTTCATCCTGCTGATCGTTGGGGCCACCACCAACACCACCAGCTGACATGCCTTGACCGCCCGACATCGAGTTACTGCCATTGCCCATTGCAGAGTTGGCACCACCACCAGATCCAGCACCACCTGAGCCAACGCCGCCTCCCTGGTTGTTCGTCATAGCCGCTACCTGCTGAGCATTCACAATAGGTTCAGTGTGCGTATAGAGTGGCAAATACTGTGCCCAACTCTCCACGAGCTGCTTTCGTCCCTTTTTGCCCATGCGAGTGAGCTCGCCCAGCAGTATTTGTTGTGCTGCCTCGCGTATCTCAATACAATGATGTTGCCAACGCTTGACCATCATCTCCACCTGGGGACGTTTGAATTTTTTTGGCTCCAGTGCCTCAATCTTATCGGGCAGCAGAAAGCAATGGTGTGTGGACAACAGACTCCAGCCCTGCTTAATCTGTGAGGTGTGGTGGGCGAGTAGTTCTTCGCGCTCCTCCTCATTGCTTAATGTTGACTCAGCACGCTGGGCCAAGCGCTGCAGTTTCTTGTGCTTCTCGCTATCTGGGAGGAACGAGGCAGCGCTCATGGACATCAGCGTATTGGACATGGCCACCAAGGCCAGTATATGATTTGATGTCAATGTGGTGCTTAGCTCCCAGTGCAGACGCGAAGTGAAAATGGCTGTCAAGTGTTCCAAACGCTGCAGTTCCTCAGGCAGCATACGTTTCTTGGAGCTGGAGGGTAATTGGAGTCCTGGGGGTATGTCATAGTTATTCTGCCATGTGGGCAATAGCAACGACATATAGCCTGCCTTGGACAAAACACCGTATGAGATGGGTACAATGGGACGCAGTAGACCCAACTGCGATTCGCACACTTTGTCCAGATGCGGATCCAGACCCCAGGAATGCAGCAGTGAGAGCAACAGTTGGGCCACTTCCATGACATGAGTGACCTCCATTTTGGATGCAATCTTGCTCTTTAAGTCCTGTGGCTGCTCCTCGTGCGTCTCCACTGCCTTCTGCAGGCTCTCAACTTTGGCCTGCACCTTTTTCTCAACAATTTCCGTCTTCTCCTTGAACTTCTGCACAAGTCCATGCTTATCCTTGTCCTTAAGTATCTTCTCTACATCGACAGCCTTATTCTTCACTTTGCTAAAGAAGTCGCCAATTTTCTTGCTTGCATCAATATGCATCGATTTCCCATCTTTGGGATGTTGCAGATGCACACCCAACGCCTCCAGCGTGGCGGGCGTCATCTGTGCATACTCCTCGCTGTGCAGCTCAAATATCAATCCCTCTATATCAAAGAAGAGTATGTGACTCTCCGCATCCTTGGGATTTGTGCGCAAGCCCTGTATGACCAGCGGATTGCTCCGGTGCTTCATCAGGAAATCGAAGTTGCCTTGATTGTGACCCTGCAGCTGCTGCAACTGATGAATGCCGCGCTGTGTGGCATGCCGTATGGCGTTCATGTTACGCGACTTAAGTCCTCTGAAGAAATGCACTGCAGGATTTGCCATACCCATCTCGCTGGCTGAATTGGCCGCATTGCCAGACGAACCACCACCGCCACTGCCGCCATCCTCCAAAGCTTGCTCATCGCATGCTGAAAGCACCTCCTCGGCTAACATGCCATGCAGAACACGATCCAAATGGCCTGTTTCCATTTGCCACACATAGACGCTGCCATCGGAGCAGCCGACAATGAGGAAGTCATCGAGTGGACGCCATTTAATAGTCACAACCGGAAACAGATGTCGACTAGCCAACGTGACGCATTTGCGCTCCTGTAAACTGACCAAAGTGACTGAATGATCCGACGCCACCGAGCAGATACATTTGAGTATGCGTGGACTGCAGCTCTCAGGCGGCACCAGCAGCTGTGTAATCTCTCCCGCATGCACACAGAAGCGATGCAACAGACTGCCGCTGTATAAGTCCCATAGGCAGACCGCAAAATCAATGCCACCAGAAAGTAAATGGGATTTCTCATAGCGTGGATGTACCATCGAGGGGCAAAGCAAGCAGTTAACACGTCCACGATGTCCGTATAGTATCTGATGCGATGGCCAATCACTGAAGTTTTGTTTAATGCCGACGAGCAGCTGCATCATAACCGTTTGTGTGGCCGGCACAATGACAATGCTGCCATCCTCGCGTCCAATGACCAAGCGACTTTGCTGTGGCAGATAAATGCTCGACGTGAGCTTCACCGGAGACTCGGTGATACGTGAAAGCTGATCAAGTATGCCCACGGGCGGCGGATCCATTATCGACCAGGCCTCAACTAGTGAGGTGCACACATGCGGCTTCTGTATGCGAGGCGGCATTTGCTTTGCTTGCAATATACTGATATTATCCAATGGCACTTCAGGCACATTCCACACCGAGATGTAGCCCTCAGAATCGCCGCGCAGCAAAAAGTGTGACTGTTGACCCATTAGGAGTTTCATTGCTGGCGGACAGGAAAGCACCTTATCTCCGGCATGCTGCAGCACATAGTACAGATAGGGTGCATCGCGTACGACGCTCTTTGAATGAAACTCCTTATTGTCTGGTATACAATTCGCTGGCAATTTATACAAGTACCCCTTGCCCTCGTCCGTCCACAGCATAACTCGATCTGAGGTTATGAAATCGCCGCCCTGCCAACGCTCACGTGCAGGCGCAATAACGGAGCAGAGTACAGTAAAATCGCCAGCATCGTAGATCTGCCAATATTTTGTGCAGACGAGGAGCACAGTGCGCTGATTCTGGGCACAACAGTTCATAGTGATGGCATTCAAGCAACGTATCTCCTTGGATTCATTCTCATAGATGGGCTCCGCATGCTTGTTCTCATTGCCCGTCAAAGTCCAGACCTTGACGGTGCCGGTGGTCGTGATGGCCAGCACGACATCATCTTTGCGACGCATTGGACGTAGCACATGTATGGCCGAAATCCAATCCGGCTTCACCTTCGAGCTGAGCACATAAATAACTTCGAGACTAAATGGATCCATGACCATAATTTCAGCATAGTAGCCAATGCAAAAGAGACGCACGTCCTCGCTGTTGGCCGTGTGATAGCTTTGGATTTGTGTATGCACTTGGGGCAGCTTGACAGCCTCAGTGCATTTGCCATCGATCAGATCCCAGGTGCACATCTCACCATTCTCCGACGAGCTAACGAGAAAATTATTCTCAGGCAGCAGTGAGGCACGCACCAGGCACAACACCGGCGCTGAGTGTCCAACGAGCAGGCAACGCGGTGACATCTTTAATGTGGCTGGCTCCACTTGCCAGAGACAGATCTGTCCATCGTAGCAGCCAGTGACCAGCGTGAACTGGTCATCGGACAGAAAGACGCTCGATATACAGTGTGTCGGTGCTGTGGGACCCCATAGCACCACTGGCACCACCAGATTCGTACTGACCATGGTTATCTATGATATAGAGACCTGCAACCACGACACCAATACCTCCTCCTCCTCCGCTCAGGTTGCCTATGTTCGCTCTATGATGTGTTTGTCCTTCTCTCTGGATGTGTGTGCGTGTGTCCCCAATATTTTTCGCAAATATCTAATTCGATTTATCGTAGTCGTTGTGGCTGCCGCTGTTGTTCTCTGTAAGAATTTATTAGTAAACATTGGCCCACCACGTTTCTTGGCGGGGCTACACTCGTAATTGCGCTCGTGCGTGTGTGTGTAAACATACAGTAGACATTCTCGATGGTGCACAAAATCAATATTTATTGGGGCTGTATCAATTGCGCTGTTTCTCAAAAGAAAATTCGATATTTCCAAAGATAACAAAAAAAAAAAAAATGAATAAAATCTACAGTAAACATTCGGTATATTGCACTTGATACACTGTCGCCTGTTTTACTTCAGCGAAAAGAAATTTGAATTTGCTTCGCTTTCTTTGTTTGGCTCATATATCTACATATGTATGTGTACAGAGAACTGAATACGATACAAATTTATCTAAGGTAAAGAGAATCTGATATCTAATGCACCTACGGAAATAGAATGTTTACTGATAATGCGATAGCTGATAACAGTGTAAGTTGCTGCGGCTAACGCTAATCTCAGGAACGGCTCAATACAATAAAAATGTTTGTGCTTGCGATACAAAAAATAATAACAATAAGTTCTAGCCAGATAAGTTAATGCACACATTGAATGCGATGGAAATCTAAACGGACAGTAAAATGTTTACGAAGGGACAGGAGGTGAGCATAGCGTTTCGAGTCTAGACATTACATAATTGAGAAATACAAGCTGTCGTTGGCGTAAAGGCCATATAATCCAGTGGAAACGTTTGCGAATGCGGCGCAAAGGGAGCTGCACAATAAACTGCATATGGCAGGTGAGTCATGTCGCCGCCCTTCCAGTTGAAATGGGAACAATATGCACTTGTTCACGCTCCACTAGCTCCAACAGCCCATTAACAATAACAATAATTTGAATAAGCTGTCGAAAAGAGCGAAATGATTTAGCTGTGGCTGCCTTTAATACTGGCTAAGCTAAAGTGCACCATATAGATAGTTTACTGTAGTGACTAAAAGAGATTGCAAGTCAGTGTATTGAATATCAAAGATAAACAGAGCACGCACACAGAGAGACAAACAGAATTGTGTTATACAATTGAGGCGCTGGAGACAACCTTGAGGGGTAAAAAAGGCCCCACCGATCCCCTTTGGCAAACAATATGTGACCAGGATGAACAAAAAATCTAAAAAGAAAACGAAAAATAAACTACGCTTCGAGTTGAATTCTAGACAATAAAAACAATATGCATATATATTTTTATATACACGATATGTGTGTGTTATAAGACAATAGAGTAAGTAAATGGCAAGTGTGCCAATTGCGATGCCGGACCAACGGATGGAACAGAGAGTGGACAATGTGACATGTGTGTAAATATGTACATACATCTGTCGTCTGTCTGACGTACAGGCTCTACACCGTGGGCAATTAGCTGCAATAACCAAAACAATATGGTCACCACAAATGGAGCAGAGCGCTCGTGAAATTCTATAATATGCTAAATTAATTGGATGACGACGCGTGCTTATGCATTTTGAGTTTGAAAAATATATATATAAAAAAAAAACAATATTTAAAAGGCTGCCCAATTGGGCTACACACACGCACACACACACACGAGCGAACACAGAGCAGCAGTGTATACCCGCCAATAAATAATAATTGTAGATAACTTAGCATTTGGCTAACATTTTGCTATTGTTGCTGTTGTTGTTGGTTCCGTATTGGCTAGCGCGTGATAAACTCCTCCCTCGCCGTTCATTCGATTTGATTCGATTCTTTCTTTTTGGGTATTTTGCAGGGAGGGCTATTGATCCTGATCCGTGTACTGCATTTTCAGTGTTGAAAATCAGTGTTGGTCACGCTGCACAATAATGGAATGTCGTCGCTGTCTTGATTCTAATTTGAATACACTCCGAATTCTGTTAATTTTTTTGCTCTTTACTGCTGGGCACCTTGTGTTTCTGTCGCTATCCGTTCAATTACAACACGCACACACAGACACAATATATATATATATATGTATATATATATATATATACACTCACGCTGCTGTTGTTGCTCTTTTTTTGTTATTGCTATCGCTATTAGCGATTTTCTCATATGTATTTATACTATTTTGCCCATTGGGGGTTTTCGCAGCTATATTATAACACCTTCGTACAAATTGTTATTGTACTATTTGGCTCTACGCATATTAACGTTCACATTAGCTATCACTTGGTTTTCACTTTGTATATTCTATTTGTTTTTCTGTATATATATATTATATATTTTTATTTTTTTTTTTTTTTAATTTTATTTTTTATTTTGGTGCACACGAAAATCTGCTGAGCAGAGAAAAAGCAATGAAGATATCGACCGTGGACTGAAATTTGTCGATTAATTGGCAGAGGTGTCGCCACATCCAATAAATACGATACGATACATTCTTGCAATTTTCAAATAGGTGACAACCCTTCACTTCAATTTTGATATTTTGCTTAAATGTCAATATATTTTAGTGTTTTTACTGTCTTGGAGATCGTATGGAGCTCAAGAAATTATTTATATGTATCCTATGGGAATATTATTTACTCTTATCACATTTACTTTCCTGATTACACGTGAATGAAACGTAATGTCGTTACCTATTGTCCAACGGACAAGGTTCCCAGAAAAGTACATGCGCTTGTCAAACACGAAGTCAGTTATTTTCAGTACATTAACTACAGATATGGAATTACTCTACCGATTGTTGTAAATTGATAGTAATAATAATCGTTGAACATATAAACAAAATGTGGACTCAGATATGTAAATAAATAAACACACGCTAGTCAACATGAAGGTAGCTGTTGCTGGTGCTTTCATGTAATTACCAATGATAAAATCACTTTAGAATAGCTTACGCAAAACAAAACAGTGTACTTACCGTCCAATAAAGTTGTGTTATATTTCTTGTTAACTTTTGGGCCACTTTCTTTAAAATTTCTGGCAAAATGCTCTTGACACACACTCTTTTGAATGGCGGCTAGAAAAGAAAATCAGCGATGAGTGTTTTGGTGTAGAGTTGTTTACGGTATATATATCGATTTATCGAAAATTTTAAATCTCTGATAACAAAATTATTGATGTAAAATGCTAACAAAATCTTTAATTAACAGTAACTTTTAAAACTCTAACAAGACTTAATTTGATTTAAACGCAAGTTGTTTGTCATATTGTTATTAAGTTTTGAAATGTAATGCTTCTTAGTAAACTTAATAATTAATGAGGAGCATTTCCAAATACATAATTTTATTACTTTCGATTATTTGAGTGTTCCTATTTGTTTTCGCCATCTATCTATTAGCAGACGAGTGACGCTGTTATCGCTATGTTGAAGTCTGGCAGCTCCACTATGAGGAGCTGCTCTGTAAAGTGGGGAGCAGCTCTGTGTAGTGAAAATAAAAAACAAATGCGGCGCCTGTTACAAAATACCAATGGACAAATATTATTTGTCCCTCAATTTATGGTCAAACATGTGGGCAGCAGCAGTCCAACTGGCGACGCCATCGACCGGCCACAAAAGGAGCCACGAAAGCAACACCAGCGCTCAACAGAGACAGTCGACAGAGAAGATAAATTTGGTGCCAAATATTGCATGGGCCTGGTGGAGTAAGTGCATCTAAGGCTAAACCAACATGTGGCACAGTATTTATTGAGTGTTCCTTTATGCTGCACAGGAAATATGACTATGAGAACTATTTGAGCACCTTGCTGCTGCCAAAGGAGTTACGTCCCTCAGCATTTGCTCTGCGGGCTTTCAATGTCGAAGTCTCCCGCTCCGTGAGTGCTCAGGTAGGTTACTCTATATCTCTTAATTCGAAGATTACTAAATATTGTCAATTACTTGCAGGTCTCCGAGCCACAAATATCCAAAATGCGCTTAAAGTTTTGGTATGACTCCATAGACAAGTGCTTCGAGAAAGATGCCAGCAAATCGTATGTCAAGGATCAGCCTGTGCTGCGCGAGCTGAAACGTACTGTTGGCAGCTCCAAGCTAAATAAGTTATATCTACGGCGGCTAGTTACCGCACGCGAACGTCCAGCCAATCAAGCGTTTGAGACGCTGCGCGAGCTAGAGGATTATGCGGACCAAACCTGTTCCTCACTGTTGCATCTGCTGGTGCAACTGAGCGGTGTGCAGGACGTGCAGGTGGATCACGCCGCCTCGCATCTGGGAAAGGCCCAGGGCATAGCCATGCTGCTGCGTGCCATACCCCATGCGGGACGACAGCAAGCGGTCTCCGTGCCGCTCGAGGTGCTAGTGCGGCATGGAGTCAGTCAGGAACGCATCTTGCGCAGCGAGCGTGAGGACAAAGGCGTGGAGGAGTGCATCTTCGAGGTGGCCAGTTTGGCCAACACACATTTGAAATTAACGCGCCAGCTGCTTCCCCAAATGCCACGACTTGTGCGCAAAATTTTTCTGCCCGCCGTTGCAACTGATGGCTACTTGGAACGCTTGCGTCGTGCCCACTTTCTGTAAGTGAAAATCTACAGAAGAATCAATTTCCAATTTATCTCTGTGTATATTTTTACATTTCGAATTTGCATTTATTTAAAGGCTAACGCATCCGAGCTGCATCAAACGGGACTCCATGTTGCCAGCACGCCTCTACTGGAGGACGCTGTTCAACAAATACTAAGGAATTAGTTTACGAAATGTTAAAATTTGTTTATTATTAAAGGCAATTACGTAAAATTGAACTGTTTGAAAATGTTGGCAAACGATCGATAGGTAAATCGATATCCAACACTGGCGCTCAATATCTATCGATACATTGATATACGTTCGCATGTATAGTTGCCGGCTGTTCCTTGAAAGTAGCGCGTTGTGATTTTTTTAGTTTTTAGTTCTAGAGCGGAGTATCAAAATAAAGCATATGAAATGTGTCAATTTTAAAATTAATGTTCTCCATAAAAATATTAATGTACCCATTGTGTGTCATAGCTTATTTTGCCAACGGAGCCGTGCGCTAGGCGTACTTCGAATTTAAAGCACCGTTTAGTTTAAGTGAACCAAGCGTATTAAATATATAAACATATAGTTTGTATTAAATTAGACATTTTATGGTAAGTGCTAACTACACTATATACATACATATATAAAAACTTCACCGCGTTTGTTTGGCTCCAACTTTTATTGCATGCTCGCCATTTTTTCCAGTTCATGCAAAATACATTATACAAAAATTGCCGCTCTCTATGTTGCGGTGCTTCACAAAATTAACGGAATTTCATAGTGCCCTCTCACTCTGTCACACATTGCAAGCTCAGCTCTAAGCTGATGATGGTTCACACGCTAAGCAAGAAAGGATAGACAAACGCAAAAGAAAATAAATACGGTTACTTTTATACAGTGGTGGCCGATTCCAATAAGAACAGAGTAACCGAAAACGAGAAAAAATCTAATTAGCGTAAAATGAACTGAATAAATAATAAACGGCGTTAAGTACATGAAATTAAATCCAAAGTCGTGCTTCTACATTATATAAAACATACAAAAAAATAAAATAACAAAAAATATAAAATTAAAAAATAACAAAAAAAAAATTAAAAATTCTTAAAAATAACAAAAGTTTTAAAAAAAATTAAATTTAATTAGTTTTACTTTAAAAGTAAGTGACGTTTGCCTTGAGCCATTTTTTATACACAAAACTCAAAGCGCAGTCAACAGAAATAATCCGTGCGACTCCATCTACATATGTATGTATGCGAGCCGAGCTGAAATGAAAATCTTCGCCGCAAATGTTGTCGTTGCTAGCGCAGCGGAAGCGCCTGTTGCAGCAACTGCAACGTCTACAACAACGGCGCAGCAACAGCAGCGAGAGTATCGCTGTGGCGCTCAGGTCAAGTACAACAAATACAACAACAACAAGGCCAACAGCATGCTGCGGCAGAGCAAATACAACAGCGGCAGCGGCAACAACAGCAACAATAGCGGCAGCAGCAATGCGGACAACAACAACAAACATGCCAAGCGCCAGCAACAGCAGCAGTCACAACAGTCACAGCAGCAGCAGCACTACAACAACAATAACAACAACATGCACAGCTTTACCCGCAAGAAATATTTTGGCAGCAACAGTTACAATTGCAACCAGCAGCAGCAGCAGCAACAACAACAACAACAACAACAGCAGCAACAACAACAAGCAACGGCAGCAGCAACAAAGCTCTCAAACAACAATAACAACAACAGCAATGTAATGAAAAACCAAAACCTAATTGAAGAAAGCATCTGCAAGCACAGTAACGACAGCGACAACAACAACAACAACAGCCGCAGCAACAATAGCAACAGCAACAATAACAATGCTGTCACAAAGTTGCAAACAAAATCAAGCAACAACATGAAGAAACGCAACTCGCTCTCATCCTCAGCAGAATCGAGCACATCATCTGCGTTTTATCACAACTGTTCCGAGTCCTCAAACACTTCAACAACGAACAGCAACAGCAACTCCAATGATGATGAGCAGCGACAGCAGCAGCAAGCAACATTGCCAACACCAACTGCAACAGCAGCAACAACTACAACAACAGCTACAACAGCTGTCAAACAACAACCAGCAGCAGCAGCAGCAACACCAACAGCTGCCGCATTGCCACAACAATCGGACAACAGCAACAAGGCGACCCAAAGATCCAAGCAACAACCGTTGTGCTTCTGGAAGACGAGCTATCCGCAGCAGCCGACGCTGCAGCAGAAGGAAGTGAGCAAACTGTTAAGCTAAGCGCTAAAATATATACATAATTATGGGCTAAAGGCACAAAATAGTCAACAATTGAACAACATTTGTATCGCCAGGGCTTAATGATTTCGTGAAAATCTTTGTAGGAGCAAGAAGAAAGCGTGGTAGAGTCCTTCTGTCATCGTTAGCTTGAGACTGGAAATTCTTGTATTCCATAGGCAACACTTTTTTGTTGCATAAAATGTGTGTAGTATTAGAATAGTAGCTTTATACAGAGTTCAGGATATCTTCAAGTCGGACACTCCCGACTGCTTTTAAATCGCTGTGCTATTTTTGCTTTATTCCAAAAAAGTATATATATACATTTATATATACACACACACACACACACACACATATATATATATATATATATATATATATATATATATATATATATATATATATACATATTGAAATCTTTGGTATACCAAGGATATATTTTGAATAGATTTTTATTGTTTTGCTATTAACAATCACTTAAGAATTTCACCCGTTTGCTACAGCAGCAATTGGAGGCGGCGCTAGCGACCCAAAAGGAAACGGAGCTGGCAATTGCAGCAGCGGCAGCAGCAGCGGCAACACCTGCAACAGGAGGAGGATCGGCAGCAACAGCAACTGATCAACAGCCTCATTATTATCCATATTATTGTTCGCAGCCCAAGCAGCTGACCATTGCTTCGTTTCTGCAGAAGGAGTTGCTGCCTGATGTGGAGAAGACCAACAGCCAACAGCAGCAGCAGTCACACCACCAACAGCAGCATCAACAGCAACAACACAAACAGCAGCAGCAGTCGGGTGGATATCAGCAGCGTTATCGCAATGGCAACTACAGCTATAACAACAACAGCAACAACAATAACAATCATCACAACAACAACAATAGCCACTATCATCACCAGCAGCAGCAGTCGCAGCAGCAACACACGCATAATGCACAGCAGCAACATCACAATCACATGCACAACACACACTTTCGGCGCAACAACAAGAAGCTGCACTACGGCAACAACAACAACTGCACGCCAGCAACATCTGCTCAGAAATCTATTGAAATTGTCAACGCCAGCAACTACAATGGCGCGCATCATCGTCGCATGCCGAATGTTGCTGTCGCTGGCAACAATGTTGTCGGCAAGAATGGCTACTTTCAACTGCAACAACAGCAGCAGCAACATCAGCAACATCATCATCATCATCACCATCATTATCACCATTCGCTAATGCCGGGCAGCAATACGCCCACAAGCGCCGAGCATCAGAATTTCTATAATCTGACGTATGTGAATGTTGATTTGCCTGCAGCAACAATGCCTGCAACGGCCGCAACAGCAGCAACAGCAACTGCTGCTGGGAGCAATATGCTGCTAAAGCCACCAACTGTTGAGACTCCATCAGCAGCAGCAGCAGCTGCGACTGTGGCAGCAGCAACTGTTGCAGTTGGCGGCAATCACAACATGTTTCTGCAGCCGCCGCCAACACTGCAATTGGCCATGCTTGCGCCGGGCATATTGTCGCCAGTAGCCTTAACGCCGGATGCTATTGCAACGACACCGACAAATATGATTAGTTGTGCACAACTGGACGAGGCCATCACAGCAGCAGCTGCCAGCAGCACGGGTAACTGCAACGGTGGCAGCAACAACAAGAACGTCGATATATCCGGCGTATTAAATGTGCCCAGTCCAACATTTGCAGCGCTGCCTTTTATGCTGCACCAGCAACACCAGCAGCAGCAACAGTTGTTCCCGAACAAAGCTCCACAGCAACAACAACAGCAGCAACAACAACCGCTTTTCTTTAGTTTTGGCGACGGCTATAACAGCGCCGCCTGGTCCCATGCTAATTCGCCCTGCTTCCCCCCAACCGTCTATGGTCCAAGTCCTAGCAGCATCTCGAGTGGTTCGGCTCACAATCGCATCCCGTCGCATCGCGCAGTCTCGCCCGCCTCGTCCACGTGCTCGCTGGCCAGCGAGTCTCAATGGAGCAATCGCAGTCGGTAATTGTTACTTAATAAGCCAATATAATATAACTACATATATATAAATGGGATGTTGGATATAGAGATCTCTATAGTGCCTTGGTATTTCTAGACAATATCTATATAGCATACCCTGTCAAATTAAATTTATTGAGTATATTGAATTGTATATCTTGACAATAACAATACCATATACCCTGTATGGTATATATACTCATTCGCTTTTCATGCCTATATAGATGGTCAAGTAGAAATAATCGATATTCGATACCTCAAGTCGATATTTTGCAGCCATATTTCATTATCTTAAAATCAGCAAATATCGATTTATAGGCTTATTGGTATCTAATAGAAGGGATATATCTTAGGAACTTGAAGCTCCCCACATTTTCTATTACAAAAATTATGTTGCACTCTCTCGATATTTATAGATTTGCAATCGATAATGAGAACATGTTTGAAATCTGTTTTGTCGTCGATAACACTTTTAGTTAGCATAGCAATCGATAATAATCGATATATCCACAATTACCAATATTTCAGAGATGTTTACTACTCTTCAGCACCTGAGCAATGTATCCATTTGATCTTCCACTCTTTTACTGTATATCTGTCTGTCGGATCATTAACTTGCTTTCGTTTATGCATCCCAATCCACACTTCAGTTTGACATCTGCAGAGCTGTTGTCCGTCTCGCCTACTCCGCTGGCACCAGCTGGCGCGAATGCCGGCATCCCGGGTGCCAGCCAACAGCAATTATCCCCACATGCGCTGCATGCGATGCTGCCGTTCGGAATACCACCACCGCAAGCCTCAGCTGCGGCAGCAGCAGCACCACCACCACAACCACCTCCGCCACCGCCCACACACAGTCTGCCATATCAGCATTACTGCGGTCCTAATTGCGGCTGCAGCGGTGCATCCAGCGCTTCCTGGCCGGCATCTTGGTATGAGCTGATTCTTCCTCCTGATCGCTATTTGGATCATGCACGGAATGTGGAGCTGACCATACAGCCGGACCAGCTGCTGTGCCACTGCAAGTACGACAATCTATCGCTGGACATCTGGAAACGATTCCGCGGGGCGCAGCAAACGCACGCCAAATTCAAGCTGAAGATGCGGCTATGGCGTCATCTGTTCATCTGGATAAACGTGAGAAGCGAATGTCGAAAGAGAGAGAGAGACACTTAACATATTTATTCTTGTAGCAGCCCATGTTCTCGCGCTATCGCATCTGCCTGGTAGGCTCGACGATCACCGGCTTTGGAACGGACACATCGGACATCGACATGTGCCTGCTACCGGAGCATCACACACACCAACAGCAACAGCACCACTACAACAACGAGCTGCGCGCCGAGGCGCTCATGATACTAAATCTGTTTAATGCAGTTCTCAAAGATATGGGCAAGTCTGTAGCCTAGTCCTGGGCTCTAAATCACATAAGCTTAAAGTTTCAAAGTATATATATTGATCAGAACAAAGAGCTGACTCGATCTGGCAATGATTGTCTGTCCGTCTTAGTGTTTGTACACCCGTAAGATCGCTTTGATCTCGTAAACAAAAAAAAACAAAGGCTTGCAGCTCTGAATGTATGTTTTTATATGCCATACGAAGCTGTACAAGTTTATAGATTTGTTCGATAACTGATCTCAATGCATTATAATCCATCAAAATTGATAATTTGATTTCGTTTTTTACGCCACAAAATATGGAGACATTCAATTTACTATGGTATACATCCCACTCACAAATAATATGTGCAAATGTTTTTCAGAGTGAAAGTTTGATAAGGAAACTCCATCTAGAAGAAAAGTTATTCAACAATTGTTCGTTGAATGAGGCAAGCTAAGGGTATGTCCTAGTCGGGCATTTCCGACTAGGGGAGCGTATTTTTATAACCTTATAAAATCTCCTATTCAAATCTCATATTTAGTTTTAAACATTTTTTCCTACATTTAATATAATCGCATGCATCGATTCCAGTTCTCACTTATATTTTATATTGATAATTATTGACTATTATTTTAGAAGCTTTTCAGGACTTCAATTTAATTGAAGCGCGTGTTCCGATCCTTCGCTTCAAAGATCGCATCAATGGCATTGAAGTCGATCTCAACTATAACAATTCTGTGGGCATTAAAAATACATATTTGTTGCAATTGTATGCACAGTGTAAGTAACCAGGCGAAACTAATATACCCTCTTTTGGCACATTCATGAATGTTTAGTATTTTGTAGTATATGTTTAAGCTCATAGAAAAATAGCCTAAGTATAATACTTTGGTCAATAATTCCCTCATTTTTACAAAATCGATAATTATCGATTACTGTTCAATTGAGATGTTCGCTGGATAGTCGAGCGGACCAAAAGTTTGACTTGAAAGAAAGAACTCTAAAGATTTATTTGAAGACTTGCAGGTGGAGTAGGATATCCAAAATCGCCAATGATCGGAAGTTATTTATTGAGTATATCCAGCAAAAGTCAGCGAGATATATACATATAAATCGATAACTATCGAAAGTTGTTTATTAAGCATATTCATATATAATCCAACATTCAGTCAACAATTTCTATTCCTGAGTTAAGATCCAGTCAGCACATCTCCATTAAAGTGATCGGTAATTGCTCCCTCTCTTGTTCTGCATAGTGGATTGGCGCACTCGTCCGCTGGTGGTTATAGTCAAGCTGTGGGCTCAATATCACGATATCAACGATGCCAAACGGATGACCGTGTCGAGCTACTCCCTGGTGCTGATGGTGCTCCACTATTTGCAGTGTGGCTGCGTGCCCCATGTGCTGCCATGCCTGCAGGCCCTATATCCGGAGAAGTTCAATTTGGGACAGCAGGATTGCCTTGACCTGGACCTGATAGAGCCCATCGAGCCGTATCAGACGCACAACACCCAAACCCTCGGCGAGCATCTGTTGGGCTTCTTCAAGTACTACAGCAGCTTTGAGTGAGTGCTGAAACGAATAGAATAGAAGAATATATATATATATATATATATATATATATATATTTGCAGCTTTCGGAACAATGCCATATCCATACGCACAGGCGGCATTTTGCCAGTGGCCGCCTGCCGGATGGCCAAGAGTCCGAAGAACGATATACATCAGTGGAAGGAGCTGAACATTGAGGGTATGCCCTTGTACTACATATGTTTCCCATCCATCCTTGACGTATTCATCTTCTTCTTCTGATTGGCAGAGCCCTTCGATCTGTCCAATACGGCAAGATCGGTCTACGACCAAGGCACATTTGAGCGCGTTAAGGCAATCTTTGTCGGCTCAGCACGTCGGCTGGAGCACACACTGGATCTTGCCTCCATATTCACGCCCATTCATCATCCGAACACCCAACAACGGCCGGCGGCCATGAGTCAGCAGGCATTGCTGCACCTCCAAACGCAACCCCCACAAATCCACAATCACATCCACCCACATCCCCCCACCCATCCGCCTCATCAACAGTTGCTGCACCCGCGCAACACTGGCGCCGCCTTTGCGCCACCAGCGACACATCTGGTCTGATTGGCATCGATGGAAGATTATTGTGTCCAGGCTTTTCCTTTTCCACAGGTTAGTTGCAGCTGACAGAGCTTGGGGTCAAAACAACCGAGACTCTAGGGCTTAAAGAAGAATTGAAGAGAGAGATAAGTCTATATCATTTTTATAATGATTGATTGATTGATTAATTGACTGATTGACATAAGCTCTGTTGAGCTTCAAAACTGTTACACTAGTTAGACAAACTAATGATTATATTGATCCCAAACTACAGCCAATGGAATTTATCTGTGATATATACATACATACATATTTACAAAATGTGTAGAGATAGGCAATCTGTGTACAACTTTTGTAGACCTAAGAACTCTTATTGCGGTAATATTGGTTTATATATGCATAGGTAACTATTTATATATATCAGTTATTCAGTTAAATCCAAAATAATAATTTGAGTTTCCGTGCACTGGCCATCATAACGACTCTGTTCGAATAGCCTAAGTAGGATTGCGTTCAGTAATGCTATCTGTCTCTGTCTCTCTCTCTCTCTCTCTCTCTCACGGGGTGTAATGGAAGATAAATTAGAGGCGTGTAGCTAAGACGCAAACCCACTCGGATAACATTTTTACAACAGCTCTCCTAACAGCAAATTTAACAGTATTAGGAAACTTTACAAGCAGAATTATCTCTCCACTTCATAATTTCGACAGTATTCATATATACTTCAGTACTGGTATAGTTTATATTGACTGGGCCGATTTGAACAATTATTTTACTATTAGAATTCTACCTTTTTTAAAAAAGGGTATACAAAAATACTAAAAGAAAACAGATTTTGAATTCTCCATAATTCGAAGTAGGAAACCCTTTAAAAAGAACAAAAGTGCTCTTTATCTTAAAATTGCAAAATATCAAGAGAGAGAAAGAGATACAGATAGAGAGAGAGAGAGAGAGAGAGAGAGAGAGAGAGATGCATAGAGACAGAGAGCGAGAGAGCATACGCATCGCTATCCCAGGGAGTCGAGGTTTGGTAAGAACCTATCAAGTCCACGGACGACAGCTTAGTACGGAATGTTTACAGCGATTTGGAGAGTAATATTTTAGAAATATGTAAAGGCTGATGAACCAAAAAATATTAGAGAAGAAAACTGTAAAATAGAGAAATAACTGCACCTAGAAGATGTCATAGGTACCCTTCCCACCTTCAAGCACATATGAACAAGTTGATAAATCTGAAAACTATCACAATTTGAGAAATCTACCAATGATCGTATATATATATATATGCATTTCTTACAGCCTCACACACACACACACACTCACACTTCCACACACACAGACACACTTAAGTATTTGCGCTGCAAGAAATAAATTTATATAAAAAAGAAAAAAAATTAAGCGCAGCAAAAAAAATTAAAAAATATAAATAATTAAAAGAAAAAAATCATATATTTAAAATTGAACTATCGTAAAAGCTTTCGGCTACAAGTTTCCAAGTTTTTCAAGGGCATTTTGTAAATTCAAACTCAAGGTTTGTTGAGTTTGGATATCCTTGGAGCTCTGCTCTCTATATATTTATATATCCTTTGTCCATTTTGTTCGCTATTTAAATTATATCCAATCGTAGCCCTGTCAATGTAATTATTGTTAAGTTCTTTTCTCTGATTCGCTTCACGTCACCAATTATTGTAAGCATGCTAAAGTAAAACTCATTTTCCTCATTTTCCCGCTTCCCGATTTCCCTTTGGCATGCATTGGCTGAACCTCTTAAAGAACCAAGAAAGAAATATGTAATTATGAAAAATGTAATGTGAATTATGTTAAGCGAAAGAGCTGCAGACATCATCGAGCACCCAAATTATCAGAAATATCTAAAATCCAAAAAACAAAAAACCCAAAAATAATAAAAATGCAACTTTCGTTTATGATTTTTCATGTTTTGCAAAATTAAATGAAATTCTTTATTCAGAAATCGTGTTTATTCTTCTTGTAATCGGGTTGGAAAATAATCACAATTGGTACGTATTAGCTTTACAATAATTGAATTGTATTTTTTTGGTTTTGTATTGAGTGTGTGTGTTAACAAATGATTGAGTTGGTGGGCGTGTGGAAGGGGCATAAAATAATTGTTTGTATAACTGTTTAGTGTGTGAGCATTAATATGCATAATTGAATTGGTGTCTCTAAATTCAAATTGAAATCGTTTTCCAAACCGTTAAAAATATTTATATATTTTCCAAAATAAATAGGTACACGTATATGAATTCTGTGTATATACATATGTTTTTAAAATAACAAATTCTAGAATTGTTTTAAACAATATTTTAAAAATTGGGAGTTTAAATAGGAGTTTTCGACAACAATAATAAAATGATTTCCAAACAATTTGAGTATCCAACGGATCTCGTTTAGCCACCGCCGCCGCTGCCACTAGGGGGCGCCACAAGGTTATCTCAAATTTTTGGAAATGCGTGTGAGTGACTGTGTGTGTGTGGAATTGTTTCTTCTTTTGGATTTTGGCTTAACTTTTTTTCTTTCGTAAAACAGAAACAAATGGCACTCGCATACAATTAACAAAAACGTCCTGGAAATATACAACAGGTTGGCTAAAAGTCGGAATTTTACAATGGAAAATCTCCTTAACTCGACGTAGTCCAGACAAAAAATATTAAAAACAAAAAAAGTAGATAAAAATTATCGGGTGCAGGATGTTTTTTTGTTGTATTCTTTCTTCTTCACTCTGCTGTCTTCACTTTTTTTGGGCCGGTGGAAAGTCGTTGGGCATTCCGCGCATTTTTACTTTCAGCTCCTTCCATTTCGATTTTTGCTTTTCGCTTTTTATTTTAGTAAAGAAAAATGAAACATGGCGCCCCGACGATTGCATCGGCAGGCGCAGCCTGCTTATCGCGCAGTGTGGCCGCCCACTCGATGCCCGCTTGCCAGCCAGGATCAGGCGGCAAAGCTGAACTGTTAGCTAACCAGAGAGAGAGAGAGAGAGAGAGAGAGAGAGAGCTTCTCCGAAGAAGTGTGACCAGCTACATTTGGGGCCGTATGTTTGTTGTAGGGTCTGCTTATGTCCGTGCCTGTGTGTATGCAGGTGTGTGTGTATAGGTGTGCGTGGGCTTCGCTTCTGCTTCACGCCGATGCCGCTGCTATACACTCTATTTCCGTCTCCCTCCTGATCGTTCTCTGTTGCTTGGCTAACGCCTGCTCTCTTCTGTGTGGCCGAGTTTAACTGTTACATAGACTTTTCCCTGCTGCTGCTGTTTCCGTGTTGCCTTTATCTGCGTCTTCGTCGTACTTTTTGTTGCTTGCATTCAAGTTGTTGTTGTTGCTGCTGCTGCTGTTGTCGCCTGTCGCTGTCTCTGTTGTTTTTTTTTTTTTTGTGTTTTTCGCCGCTTTTTAACTGCTGCTGCTGCTGTCGCCGCCGCTGCTGTCGCTCTTGCTGCCGCTGCCACCACAGCCGCCGCCGCCACTGCCGCTGCCGCTGCTGTTGCATGATGGCTTCAAGTTCTTACAATTTGTTTGTTGTTTTAGTTTGTTGTATTTGTTGTTGTAAATAGTTGTTGCAATTGTGCGCACCTCCTTGAGCATCTCAGTAAGGTTGCGAGAATTGATTCAAACTGCGTTCGCCCGACTACAACACGAACAGGAAGAATGGAAGAGAGAGAGAGAGAAAGAGAACAAAATTCGTTAGATTGAAATCGTGACGAATGGAACTACTCGTTCGTTCCGAATTGAACTTAATTGAATCTAAACTTATTTAGTATTATTTAGTGTTAAAGTGACGAACAATAATTAACTCGCCAGATTTTTGGAATTTTAAATATATTGACTCAATAACTTACCACATTGAAGGAGACATCCTGCGAGAGCAGCCCATCCATTTGTGAGATCTGACCAAAGTCCTGCGACAGCTCCGGCTGCTGCGACAGGGCAAATCCACTCGGTTGGGTCATCTGCAGCGACAAACTCGACGGCTGCTGGCTGAATGGGGCTGATCCCATTGTGGCTGCTGATGTTATTGCCGTGGTTGTGGTTGTCGTTACTGTGGTTGATATGACAGCGCCAGCTCCACCACCACCACCGCCATTCCCCGATTGCACCGAATTCACATTGGCGCCGCGCACGCCCTTGGACATTTTGCTACTCTTCTTGCCAGTGACAAGGGGCGGAGCATATCCCTGGTTCTGAATCGCCCGATTCTGCTTGGCCGCCATGATCGCCTGCTGGTGATGATTGTAGAAGCGCGGCGGCAGGCTGCTCATATTCATGAACATGCCCACCGGCACAGGCATGTTGCCCAGCGCAGCCACCCCGTGGTCATTCGATATGTAGCCAATGGAGTCATGCAGATGGCTGGCCGTCCAACTGGGGGCATTGCCACCGCCGCCGCCGGCAGCACCGCCAGTAGTGCCAATGCCGCCGCCGCCATAATTGTTGTTACCGCCAGCGGAGCCGTTGCCGGCGCCATAGACCGCATTCGACATGTTGCCGCCAGTAGCGCCGCCTCCGCCGCCCCCAGATCCGTAAGAATTCGAAGCATAATGTCCGCCATTTAGGGTTTGATTGGTGTTGGCAGACATTTGTCGGCCATAGCCGCTGGTGCGCTCGTAGATTGAGCCAGGCACCAACACCTCCTTGGCGTCGGCCATCATGGTGGACATGAAGTGGGCGCCAATGTTCATGTTGTTCACCAGCTTCTTGGGCTTCTGGAAATGGATGAGCGACTCCTTGAGATTGTTCAGGGAGCCCTCGACCAGCACCTTGCGATCCTTGTAGAAGTTGAGCAAATGATTCCACAGCTGCTGCTTGGCCAACACCTTGGGATTGCCCACAATGATGATGCCGTACTTGGCACGCGTTAAGGCCACGTTGAGGCGACGTGGATCGTTGAGGAAGCCGATGCCCTGGCGCTCATTGGAGCGCACACACGACATGATGATGATGTCCTTCTCGCGACCCTGGAACGCATCCACGCTGGCTATCTCAATCTCCTGATAGAGGCGAGAGTGCAGGCTGCCCTGGTACTGCATGTACTGCACCAAGTAGGCGCGTTGTCCCTCGTAGGGCGTAATGATTCCGATCTGTTCGGGCTTGATGCCCGCCTTGAGGAAGCGCGTTGTGATCTTCTCCACATTGGCCGCTTCGGTGCGATTGAGGAAGGAAGTACCCGAGCCAGCGATTTCCTCCTGGCCTTGCGTAACCAAAAAGAACATCGGACGCTCCGACTGTGGCCAGGGGAAGTCGAGTTTAAGGCGACGATCCTCTGCGCAGACACCGTTCTGCAGCGATCCCTCATAGAAGAAGTTGGACGGGAACTGTGACAGCTCCGGATGCATACGGTATTGCACCTCCAGGCGGAATGGACGTATGCCCAGCACCACCAAGCGCTCGAACAGACTCTGGGAGAGACCAGCACGTGCCGCCTTCTTGCACATGACCACCGGACCCAGCTGGCAATGGTCGCCGACTAGAATCAGCTGCTTTGCTCCCAGCACCACGGGCACCATGCACTCCGGCTCCGTCGACTGCATGGACTCGTCAATCAGTATTGAGGTGAACTTGATGCGTGACAGGCGCACATCCCCGGCGCCCACACAGGTGCAGCAGATGACATCGGCCGCCTCGAGCAGTTGGTTCTCGGTGCCACGTTTCAAGCTACGATAGCGCTTCTCATCCGCTGAGCTGAGCTCGCCGGTTTCATCTTTGAGCTGCTGCAGTTTCTTTAGCTCCGAGTTGGTTTCCATATTCCGGATTTGATTGTGAAGCGCCAGGAAGCTGACCGGACTGTCGATGGCCTCACGGCTTTTGGCACAGACGCGCACCACCTTCAGATTGGTGCGATGTATCTTCTCAGTCAACTGATCCACAGCCGTGTTGCTGGGCGCGCACACAAGGACCGTACCACCATGCTGCTTCACCAGCTGGTAGACAATCGTGGCCGAGGTAACAGTTTTGCCCGTGCCCGGCGGTCCTTGGATAAGACTCAATGGGCGTTGCAAGGCGTGCTTCACGGCATACACCTGCGAACGGTTGAGGTCCGGCAAGTGGGGAGCACTGTACAGCTTGGGCTGTGGCCCTCGGAACAGCACCTCGTCGCTGCCATCGGCACGTCCGTGGCCCAGCAGGCGCGAGTATATGTAATTCGATACGGAGTTGCGATCCATGGCGAAGTTGCGTAGAGCCCGTGTCATTCGATCGAACGAGGTGCACTTCCAGATGAAGTCCACGCTAAAGTTACTGGTGCACTTGACAGGTGCACTGGAGGAACACTTGAGTTCCAGGCCGACATCGTCGCCGAAGTTGTCAGGCACTTTAATGACATGGCCAATCTCGTTCCACGGATTATATGGCTCGCCCACGTAGCGTAGACGCAGCTCATCGCCATGCATGAGCTTCATGTCCGAATCGGTTTTGGCAAGCGTGAAATAGGCGATGGTCTTCTTGTTCAAGCCCACATCCCAGCGCACCTCGATGTTCTCCTGTGTGGCAGACTCCTTTAGTTTCTTATCATAGTCGGCCTCAAGGCGAACCAACGGCCCGAAGGTCTTCTCATATTGATAGCCATCCTCATAGCGCAACAGCACATGAGCCGGTTCCGAGTCAATGCCGGGCTTTTCCAAATCCTGCAATTATATAGTATTTATAGTAAATATCGATAGCTTATGGGCAAAATACCAAAAACGAACTAGCGAATCGAACAAATGTACAAAATTGCGTATATCGATACTTTGCCGTTGAATGAATAATTAAAAATATACCAAAACATAATGAGCCGAGGCACTAACCATATAACACATAGATATAACACGCAGAGCACTAAAATTCAGCGAACTCCCACAATGACGAGACAGCCCCAGGCAAATTCTCCGAATTCGCTTTACTTTTTGCTGCGAGCAGCGGGTACTCTGTGACAAGAAAATCAGTGCTCTGCGAGCGCTCGTTCGGTAATGGTCCATTTGTATATAAAGCCCTTCTATGCAACCATGTATGCTTATTTTCTGATCTCTTCTCTCTCATATATTTTTATTATCTGCTCTCTTCTCTCTCCAATATATATATGTAAAAACTCACCAGCAGCAGCACACCAAAATTGAAATTTGCTCGCTGAGGCTTCATTTTTCCTCTCTCGACAGTAGAGTATACCAAACTTTTGAAAGTGTTTGTCATGGCCATGCAAAATGTTGACATTTTTATTATTATTTATAAAAGGGTATGGAAGTGTGAGGCTCATACGAAGAATATGTTTTCGCGACGAGCATGCACACACACTATCAGTACTTACCGTTACAGCAGCTCACATGTATGAGCATTTGTGTTAAATTGTAGAATCCAACATTTGAAGTAGTTGGGACCCGTGGACTGCACACACACACATTTGAACATGTGTGCGTCTGATCAGAATTGTCGAATATCTTGCGATTCAGTAGCTTGTTAATTTTGTGTGGTTTGAATTGTAGAGTGACTGTCAAATGAGCATTTATGACCTACGCTAATCATTTTGGTAATAAAGGGTACAGTTCGGTGCATTATGGCGCCTGAGAATAGATATGAATCACCTAACCCACAGAAGTCTCTTATAAACCCATGACAGACATATTTGAAAGAATTATGTACACTTATAAGTTAGTGCTCTACGATGATTTTTTCCATTTGATAATGCTTATGGGCCTATGGTATTTAAGTAATTATACCATTAAAAGATATATGTATGTATATACACTTACATTAATTTCTAGATGTAAGTATGTACGTACATACATATGTATATGTGTGAAGTGGATTTGTAAGTTCACAAGATCGAACAAATCCCTGTGTCGTTCACAAAATTCTAAGGCACACACGCATTGGGTTTCTACAATTTCCACTTTCGCATGGAGGCACACAAATGCTCATACATGTGAGCTGCTGTAACGGTAAGTACTGATAGTGTGTGTGCATGCTCGTCGCGAAAACATATTCTTCGTATGAGCCTCACACTTCCATACCCTTTTATAAATAATAATAAAAATGTCAACATTTTGCATGGGTATGACAAACACTTTCAAAAGTTTGGTATACTCTACTGTCGAGAGAGGAAAATGAAGCCTCAGCGAGCAAATTTCAATTTTGGTGTGCTGCTGCTGGTGAGTTTTTACATATATATATTGGAGAGAGAAGAGAGCAGATAATAAAAATATATGAGAGAGAAGAGATCAGAAAATAAGCATACATGGTTGCATAGAAGGGCTTTATATACAAATGGACCATTACCGAACGAGCGCTCGCAGAGCACTGATTTTCTTGTCACAGAGTACCCGCTGCTCGCAGCAAAAAGTAAAGCGAATTCGGAGAATTTGCCTGGGGCTGTCTCGTCATTGTGGGAGTTTGCTGAATTTTAGTGCTCTGCGTGTTATATCTATGTGTTATATGGTTAGTGGCCGAGGCTAAATATATTCTCATATGCTGCTGTCACTGGTATTTTTGAAATGCAAAATGAACTAGTCAAAGCTAAAGCAGCCAATAAATAAATATCGATACTTATCGCTGCAATAAACTTCTTTGACAATTGTTATGCGACATATATTCCGAAATTCCGAAAAATCCATGACATTTGCAAGTCTTGAATTATAATATGTACCACACCTGATACCATATACTTATATATATATATGATATTGGATGCACATATGTAGTTGTCGCTCACCTGAAATGTTGCCTCAATATTGTCCTTCCATAGCTCCTCGAGCTTGTTGATCTGCGCTGCGGAAATCTGTCGAGCACGCAGCTGTCCCTGCTCGCTGGGCTGCTTCACCAGCCAGTGCAAAAAACAGCGATCCGAAATGAGTGGTTTCCACTGCTCCTGATCCCAGTTCATGTCCTTCAGCGAGTTCTGTGCGGCGCACGGCTGGCGGCACAACAGCACCACCACTGAATCCGCCTTGGCCGGTATGAAGCCCAAGACAAAGACATTGCGCACACCGCACGAATAGCACTCGAGTATGGTCTCGCCCAGCGGGCCGTCGCCGTGCAGAGTCACCTCGCGATGCTTGGCACGCACGAGATGATTGATGATGTGCGAGCCCGAGGTGCTGCCGCGTCCATTGCAGAACCACTTCTTGCAATTGTTGCACATGACCACCGTGGCCGGATCGTGGATGCCGCAGTACTTGCAGGCATGTGCCGGCAGCTCCTTGACATATGCCGAGTTGCCGCCGCCGCCGTTCTCATCGTCCTCCTCCTCAAACTGCAAATCGGCCAAGTCGTTGGTGATTGATGCCAACCGTGGATGTATCTCGTTGTTGTGCACGCTAACACGCCGTGGCTGCAATTAACAAATTACAAAATGTGGACCAAATTTCATGACATTTCATACACATACACACTGACGCGGAGGCACACACGCACACACTCATACATACACACGTGGCCAAGCAGCTCTCACCTGCAAATCCAGCTGATCGCCCTGGGTCTGGCTCTGCGATGTGGACGGCATGGTAAAGTCGCGATAATCATACTGCGTCGGCTGCGTATCGGCGCCGCGCAACAGCTCATTGTCGTCCATGTCCAGGAAGGACAGCGCCGAGCTCGGCGCATACGTGTCCACGCTCATTGTCGAAAGTATTTGTTTGTTTGTTGTCTGTTTGTTGTTGGTGGCCTAATACAGTTGCCGCTACTAAGTACTGTTACAAAATGTGCAATCGCAAGTCTTTTATTTGTTATTTAGTTTTGGTAACACTGAATTTTAATACTTTTAAGTATTGTATTCATTTCTTGGGTATTTTTAATTTCTTTTTTTCTTTTTCGATTTCGCTTCTTTTGTGGCTGCACTCACCTTCCCTCCCCTCCGTTCTTCCGACCGTTCTGCTTCCCGGACTATCAAAGCTGTCAGCGAGAAATTATTTTATTTGTTTCTTCTTGTCACTTGTCGCGTGCCTCTGTGTTCCGCATAAAATGCTGGTGGATTGGTTAGTACTTAGTCAAAGTCGAGGCACGTTTACTAAATATGCAATGTCTATTGGAACACTTTTTGTTTTTTTTTTTTGCGCGTGAAACGAATTCCGTCAGAGTTGAAATGTAATAGACGCGTTTAGCACGTTGCTCTCCTGACGAATTCTCAATGAAGACTGTCACTTGATCAAAAACAAAAAAAAGCTAACAAAAGATTCTAAGCCTTTCGACTTATAACATTTAGTTGGCTGTATGTTATTGTTGCACCGCCTGCTAGTTCATTGCGTTGCCTTTTGTCAACTACATATGTTCGTTTAGGATTTTAGGACAAAAAAAAAAAAAAGTAAAAAAAATACCAGCATACAATTGACATCCGCGCGCAATTCTCTTTGCCTTGTGAAATAGCAAGTTGTTCTATGTATATGTACATGTAAACATGTGTGTGCGTGAGCAAAAACGAGTTGTTCATTGAACTAGTGTGCTTTGCTTGTTCTTTCAAATTAACGAGAGGCAGTCATATATAAAAGCATTTCATTTCTCATAAAATCTTGAGTCGGTAGACCGAGCACCCAAAGGTTTAAAAAAAAAAACAAAAAATTAAATCGCTGAAAATTTTAAAATCTTTGCTGCTCTCAATTTCTTGGACAATCAAGCAGATCAGCAGCATGGCAAGGTATTTGGTATTTTGATTACGAATGGTTCAAATCTGGTATTTCTTGGATTTGAAGCATTCACAGCGAATATCTAAAGATTGGTTACTTTAGTGTTGGTGTATGCAATCGATAGATCGATACGGGTGTATCATCCCTAATTCCGATTGCAAAACCGACAACTCGCAACTCGCTTGTTAAATTTTCGCATTGAAAAAAGTGCTTTAATTAGTAAAAGTGTTTTGAAAATTGTGCGAAAAATAAGGTAAGTGCCCATTTGCAAAACAAATGAAGCGATAAGCAAGATGCAGCTCAACCGCCAGCGTTGCCAAGTCAAGTGCAAAAATCATCTAATACGGTGTGTGAACGTGTGCGTGTCCGTGTGCGTGTGTCTGTGTGTCGTGCCGCTTACACCAAGCGCGCTGTTGCTTAAGGCCCAGTTGGAACATGCGAACAACGCGATTAAAATCAATTTCGTGAATAACGATCAACATTTCCTTTTTGGTCACTTAACAAATTCCCTTTGCTGCAGCCAATGCAAAAGAAAAACCCGGAATGTGTGTTATCAACAGCAATGCATAATATGATATGAGCGTGCAAACAGTGAGTGCTAAATTTCCACACGGGCATATGAATTTCACTACTGCTGCTGCTGCTCGCTCGGTGTCTCTTTTTTTCTGAATTTCTTCGCTGCCTGCCTGCTTCTTCTTCTTCATGCTCGGCACATTTTGTATGAGCGCTTGTCAAAATACGCGTACAAATTTCCGTTCAATAGTGTGTGCGTTGGAAATAACAAGCGTACGAGAAATATATGCGCTTAAATATAGTGCCAATAGTTGACTCGATGCACTATCGGGCCGTAATAGTAAACGTGTAACTGTAACGCAAATCATATATATTTTCTCTCAAGTAATCATAATAATCTTTCAATCGAGACGCGCTCTAAAAACTCGTGGACAAATTCGATTCGTTTCCTTTTCGGTGTGTGCGTGTGTGTATATACATAGATATACATAGACTAAAATATATATGTAATACATATATATATTTATATACTGGTGTTACATACATACGTTTCTTGACGTTGGCTACCCCCCTCTCGTTTTGCTTACTCCCCCACCCACACCCACCTTTCTAGCAGCACTAAGGGAACGCCAACTTCCTCTGCTTATTTTCAACGAACAAATAACTCCGTCAAATTTCTCAAAATAATTCCCTTAATGTAGGTTGCGCCGAGGCGTGGGGCAAAGGGGACGATCCCCGCCCAAAATTATAATCCATGCCATGTGAATTAAAAGTTGCTAAAACTTCTCCTCTCTCTCTCTCTCTGTCTCTCTGGACGTCTCTTCCACAGCAAAATGAGCAGCTCCGAGGAAGTCTCCTGGGTTACCTGGTTCTGCGGGCTTCGCGGCAATGAGTTCTTTTGCGAGGTGAGCATATCTAATATGACTATATATAATATGTGTGTAAACTGTTAATCCGGTCATTTCCAAACACTTCCTTGTTCAATGTGGTTACCTAAGAGCGAACGCGCGCTCAGCCACAGGCAGAGATATCGTCAAGCGCCAAGTATGCAATGTATGCATTGCTTGTTTACAGTAGAGGCACGCTAAAGTGCATTAATTGAAAGGAATTTCTATTGAGAGAAGCGTATGTATATATACTGTATATATGGCTTTATAAACATAGTATGTGTGCGGACGACTTACCTCTTCGCTGCTCACAAAGTACAGTCCTCACATTGTTTACAAGACTCTGCTGTAATTGAAGTTCAGGCAAGCTCGTAGACATGCTTACTTTAAAAAAGAATTGTGTTTGAGCTAGCGACGATATTCTGTTGAAAGGAACCAGATCCCAGTCTGTAATGCTTTAACTGGGAAATAGATCGACAAGATTCTAAGAGGGTTTTGTTTATGGAAATATCATTTTCCCTATTGGATATATCCTATACTAATCACGTCGTCATTTATATATAATATATACATTTATCAATTGCAGGTTGATGAGGATTACATACAGGACAAGTTCAATTTAACTGGTTTAAATGAGCAGGTGCCCAATTATCGTCAGGCCTTGGACATGATATTGGATCTGGAGCCGGGTAAGCGTGTTACACTTCGAACTCTGTGCTCTAGATAACAATAAATATTTCTATACATTTTTAGAGGATGAACTTGAAGATAATCCACTGCAATCGGATATGACCGAACAGGCAGCTGAAATGCTATACGGGCTCATACACGCTAGATATATATTAACAAATCGTGGCATCGCTCAAATGATTGAGAAATATCAAACTGGCGACTTTGGACATTGCCCACGTGTCTACTGTGAGAGTCAGCCCATGTTGCCTTTGGGTGTGTACATTCAACTGGATATTATATATCTCCCTCTCTATATGTATTTGCATATATATATTTCTATTTTTTTGTTTTCCTCAGGACTGTCGGACATACCCGGCGAGGCAATGGTGAAAACCTATTGTCCGAAGTGCATTGATGTTTATACACCAAAATCGTCGCGTCACCATCACACTGATGGCGCCTATTTCGGCACTGGTTTTCCACACATGCTCTTCATGGTGCATCCCGAGTATCGCCCCAAGCGTCCTACTAATCAATTTGTTCCACGGTAAGCAACTAAAACAGTTTCCTTCATCAAAGCAGAGGGGATTACGAATCACGCTGCGAACGAACAAAGAAATGCCCAAAGGATGTAAAGTTGATGGAATTGTTTCACCACCTTAGAGAATCGGCCTTTAATACACTAATTGATCAGAAAAACTTAGTCACACGACACGAGTATGTGCTGCCTACACGATTTGGTTATTCTAAAATTTCAATTTGAAAATCTAAAATCTTTGTTATATTATTCGTAAACGTTTTACTGGCTGTGTGATCACTAATATATATTCATATGTAATTATATCGATAATTATTTTTTGTTAACTTATGTAAAGATCAATTTCAATTGTGGCAATCTTAAACGTTTTACTGGATTTTCTGTTAAGTCGCATGCGTAGGAGATATTGTTTCTCCTCTGAAGACCGTTTTAGATAGATTATAAGGAAGTTAAAAAGAGAAGATATTTAAAAGAGACTAAGACTTCTGAGATTATCATTATGCATAATAGTGTAGTTCTTAAAGGTTTTACTGGCTCCTCGATTGTCTAGATGCTACGAATATTGTGCTTAACTCGATGAAATATGCTAATTACTTTTCTCTTTCTATTCCATGTGGCCACGATCGATGCTCGTCTACCAACCGACCATGTACAACTTTATATGTATCAATCTGAATTATGCAGTCTGTACGGCTTTAAAATTCACAGCTTAGCTTATCAAATTCAGCTGCAGGCAGCAGCCAATTTCAAAATGCCACTACGAGCGGTAAATTTAAAATGAAATTTCTTATTAACATTTTTTTTTATTGACTAAAAACAAAAACAAACAAAAAAGTACATTAAATTCACTTGAAAACATGCAACAACATAAGATAAAAGAAACCTTCGACTAAGCTTATATATATATATATATATATATATATATATATATATATATATATATATATATATATCTATATATCTATATATATTTTTTATTTGTTTCTCTCCCCACACATACAACCACCAACAACACAAAAACCTAATGGTCATCTATCTGAACGACAACCAATTCTAACTTGAATCTGAACCGTGTTCAATGTTCATATATATGTGTGTGTATATATATACATATATGTATATATATTTGCACATATTAATGCGTGCGTGTGTGTATGTGTGTGTGCGTGTGTCTATATGTGTGCGTGTGACTGTGCCTGTGTTATGCTTTGTTAATAATTTCTATGATTTGATCTGATCTATTGCTGCGTGCTAAATGTTTATCGATATCCAACCTATAATTGTTATCGAAATATCAATATCCTTGACCTACTCCCTCTCCTCCCCTATCCAAAAAACATTGTGTATAGAAAAACTAATAATTAAATAAAAACAACCCACACACACACACACACATGCATACCACATACACAACAACAACAATAAAGAAACGGGAGACATAGTTTCAACTGAAGAGAACCGACAGCTACCGACCCTAACAACTGCGAAGGTTTTGAGCGCCAGAAGCAAAAATCATTTATACAAAATAAAATTCAAAAACAAAAAAAAAAACAATACAAAAAAAAACTGCGTTTATATTTAAATAATAACAATAATTATAAAAAAGAAAGAAAACCGATAAACAGAAAAACAAAAACATTAAATAATAATAAAAGTTAATTCGTAGTGAAGTGAAAAAAGTAGTAGAAAATGTATCTAAAGAAAGTTAAATGAAAACGAAGCAAATAAAAAGGAAAACGTAGAACGTAACAGGAAGAGGACGAAAGTAATATGATAGAGTACGGAAGGAGAATTCTTAAAGGAACTCACACACACGCACACACTCATCCGTCACGCATGCACACTACCCATTATGGCCATATAATAATTCATCGATATTGATATCGATATCGATCGAACACGTCTCGCATTCATTCAAAAAGCTCATCAGAACGAACATAACGAATTTTTGTCGTTGACACAATCAAACATGCATATATATATATATATATATATATATATATATATATATATATATATATATATATATATATAGTGTACTTATGTTAGCATTTAGTAATATAAGTAAAAAGAATGCAGCAAAACTTTTAACATCAACACACACACATATACATATATTATTGCATTGAGAAATCATCAAATTTTGTTGCGCTTGTGTTTTGCTGCTCGTACGTTTCTCCTTGTTTTGCACACACATACACATACATAAATGTATTTTTCAAATACACACACACACATATATATATATATATATATATATATATATATATATATATATATATATATATATATATATATATATATATATATATATATATATATATTTACATACCCAACACAACGCCCAAACTCGTACACTCGTTTTTAACCTAGTATGTATTAGTAAATAATTATGTTAAAAGAAAGATATACATATACATATAAATAATTTGTCTTTAGTTTTTAATCTCTTTAAAATAATATATGTGTAAGTATATATATATATATATATATATATATATATATATATATATATATATATATATATATATATATATATATATATATATATATCAAACATATACACATGTACTTTGCATTTGTTTTACTTTGTTTGTCCTTGTTTTTTAATGTTTATTTTTATTTTTCATCTGCTTTCACATAACATGTATATTTTATGTTGTACAACAGGACACGATAGGTGGAAACACTAGACCAAAACAAAGTTAGAAAATAGAGCGAACAGAAAAAAAAAGAATTCAATTATTAATATGAGCGAGGAAATGCACTGCGAAGAAGATTGTGTGATTGAGTAAGAGAGAGAGAGAGAGAGAGAGAGAGAGAGATAGAGAGAGAGAGAGCGAGAGAGTGGGTGGGAGATGGAGACAGAGAGAGCGAGAGAGTGGGTGGGAGATGGAGACAGAGAGAGCGAGAGAGTGGGTGGGAGATGGAGACAGAGAGAGAGAGAGAGAGTAACATTTTGTTAGCCGAGATATAGAATATATACAACGATTAAAGCAACCAAGTACTTCCAAACAAAAAATCAACAACAGCCACAATACTGCTACAATTATACATACATACATACTCACGTATTTAGTAATATGAAATGATATAAATGCAACGTTTTCTAATTTATATAGTAATATATTAATATAAAGAATGCTGATCCACAGAAATCCGAGTCGATAACCGATTCCAACTTAGAAAGCAATAAACTTTGAGCACAACAATCAATGTTATGAAAGAAAAACCCCAAAATTAGTCAAAAGCAAAACAATTATTACAAATAAAACTAATGCAAGTCGATGGCAGAAGAAGAAGACGAAGAAGAAAAGCAAGATAACTCAAGCACACACAGAAATACACAAATTCACACATTCACATAATGCACACCTTCACATACACACATGCATCCCAACCGTGAAACGAATAAATCACAAGGAGTTTCAAAGTCAAGACAAGGGCAGAGGAAGCGACAACTGGAGCAACTCCCAAATATATATGAACTGATCAAGACAGAGTGAGAGGCAAGACACAGTGCAAAAGCAGCAGCAGCGCAGCTCAGCGCCAGCAGACAAAAAAGAAACTGCAAGTACAGACACCCACACGAACGCACAGAGACAGAAGGATTGAGCTGTAATAAGACGGAGTGGACTCGCAAAGATGAAGATGAAGCGAGAAGAAGAAGAATTGTATGCACTCGTATGCAAGCAAACACACTCACACACCCACACGTACTCACTCACACTCACACATAAACAGATATTCGCAAAAGCAATAGAGAACAACGCACAAATTGTTCATATTGATTTTTGCCTTTGAAACAAACAAAACAAAGCAAAAAAAAAATAATAGAGAAGAAGAAAAAACATAGAATAGCTACAGATTTATATATATACATTTATTTATATATATACAAATATCACATTAAAAATGGTCGCATCTTTAGCTTAAGACAGTTAGTAGAAAACGAAAACAAAAACAAAATCGATGTAAATTAGAATTCGGCCAGCCGGACTTTCGAATACCCTTGCAGAATGATCGCGTTGAGCTAGTTTCTAATTATGTTCGTGTTGCTTGTAGATAAACTGAGAATTAAGTAAATTAATACATTAAACAAAAGTCACATGATATAGTATATATGTGTGTATGCAACGACTTGAAAGATACCCTAGCTTCTGCAAGTGTATTCAGTTGTGTGCGTGTGTGTTTGCTTATTTTTTTTTTTTTGCATTCATGTTTAGTTTTTAAGAGTTGAGAGACAGAAATTCAATTAGATGGAAATATCATATGAAAACATTTTTTGCAATATTAAACAAAAACGATAATGATATATTTATCTACTTTTTTTTATTGAAATACATATGTAACAAATTGTTTATATTATTCACAGACTTTCTTTTGTCGATTCTTTTTCTGTTCTGTTTTTTTTTTTTTCAAGATTTCTATACCCAAGTAAGAGAGGAGGTACTAATAATAAAGTTGAGAAAACATTTTTAAAGCAAATTAGCAATAAAAGATATAAGTATATATACGTTGTATATGTAGAAATTGATACAAAGGCCAAGTGGGTAAGGAACGTTGAGAGGTTGACGAGTGCATACCGAAAAAGTAGAAAAAAAAAATTGAAAACTGTTTACAATTAATTTAAACAAATATATAAAAAACGAAAAAAGAAGAAAATATAATGAAATGAAACGAAACGAACAAGAAGAAGTAATAATAACAATAACTAAAATAAAAACAAAACTGATATTTAATACAACTCTCGCAGTCTATCATTTATACAGTCGAAATACCCTATAAGCTGTTGTACATTGACTAGGCCACACACACCCATCGATCATCGATCATAGATCACTCCTTATGTTGCCAAATGCCTATATGTATACATCTATATAGTACATATTGTTGTATGCTATGTATTCTTTACACTCATTCGCATCGTGTTTCATGTGATTGGATGTGCGCGCTCTTTTGACTACTTGAATGTTCAGTGTTTAATGGGTTTATATTGCTATTGATTCTATTTTTTTTTTCGTTTTTCTTTTTTTGGTTTATTTTTTTTACAATTGTGTCTCTCCTCTCTGGCTATGCGATATATATATATATATATATATATATATATATATATATATATATATATATATATATATATATATATATATATATATATATATATATATTCCGTATGTACATATATATCGTAACTAAATCTAGGACTACATTGCGCTCTGTCAGGAGATCTTGAGTCGTCCCGATCCCGAGGCCGAGGCAGAGGCTGAGTAGTTTGGCAATTAATGCTGCTGTGCTCTTCTCGCTCGCATTGCTAGCAAAATGACGATCTGCTTCTACTAATGCCATTTCACTCTAACCATCAGGCTAAGCAAGTGCCAATGACGGACAAAAGCTAGCTGCTATCATACGCGCTTGTCTCACAGATTTGGTTAACTTACATTTTGTATGCTTTCTCTACATGCATATATATATATGTATATATATTTACTTTGCTACTCTCTTCTTTTCATTTTTTGTGTTCATTGACAGCTCTTTAAATATTTTGTTTGCGAATGTAAAAGATGATTTTGATAAAAAAAAAACAACGAAAATTTAATAAAGTCAAGTACAAATTGCCTTTTTTATTGTAAGTTACACAATACGTTTATTGGCTGGGCTTACATTCAACACACACACGCATTCTCTTAACTCTTAACACAAGAAAGCACTCACACACGTACACATACACCCACGTCATACGTACTCACGCACACATGCCCCTTTTCAACTGCACTGCATTCTTAAACACTTACACACACACACATAGCCTGAGTGTGTCAATTTACATGGACAGACATACATACAGACATATGTATGTATGTAGCTTTCTTTAGTACAGTTTGGATTGGATACGTAAGGTCGACGACCATACACACAAACACACTTATATACCTACTCACATTAAGATGTGCCGTTCCTTAAGATCCTCACGAATTCATTGCGAATTGGCATTAAAACGAAAACAGAAAGAAAACGAAAACAAAAACTTTCAACGGCAAATGGCACATTTTGTATGCAAGACAAGGACAACAGATTACGTTCTCATGCACATACATACGATATACATATACATACATACATGCGTACATAATGTACGATATTTATTTTGTTCCTCCCAATTCACAATTTCGATATGGTAATATATAGATGTGTATATACATATGTACATACATAGTTCTTATTTCTTCTGCTTTCTTGATTACTACTTTCGTTTTACGTTTTATTTTCTCTCTTTCATTGTGTCTTCCTTTCTTTGTATCTTTGTTCTTGTTGCGTGCAAATTGGTGGCAAAACTCTGGCAACTCTTCCCAATACCGATTTGAACTCGGAACTTCGAATTTTGACCAATGGGGGCCGCGCGCGCGCATTGCTCTCGCTCCCGCTCTTGCTCTTGCTCTCTCGTTGTGAAATTGGTGCCAGCAGCAGCGCGGTCAGCCACCAAAGGACGAAGAGCCTGAAAACAATGCCATCGATACGATTCCAAAGCGCATCTAAAAGTGCAGCACTGCAGCGGCCGTTACACGAAAACTCCTACACAAACACACACACGCATATATATATATATATATATATATATATATATATATATATATATATATATATATATATATATATATATATATATATATTTACACTGACAGCAACAAATACACACAAAAACACACATAGAGAGAGAGACGCAAGCAGAAGAAGCAACAGCTATAAACAACGCCGTTGAGGAATGTAACACCCGCCTTCGCCCCTCTGAGAAAGGACCAACTATACAATCCGTGGCTTGTGCGAATAACTGAAGTTTCGATATCGAAAATGCAGCTACAACAAACACACACATACACACTCACACAGAGACTGGGACACACAACATAAACACACACACAGACATACACGATATGAAGAAGAAGCAAATAACTCAGCTTTGGCAGCCCTGGTACGTGCGTGCAACGGGCGCATTCGATTCAATTTTATTCTTTGCATTTTATTTACTAAGTGAGCGGCTAAAGTTTAGCGTAGATTTAAATATTTAGTCAAGTGCCCGATATATCCCAATCAGCCTACATACACACCCACACATACACAAACACACACACACGCAGAAGCAGCCCCTTATTAGTAGAGCGTAATGGCAGATTAATAGCAATTGAGACGTTAGGCGCGTTTGCTCATGTTTGTGTCGTTAAGTTAACAGTTTGATGTGCTTGTTAAATGATCTTCCCGTTAAATTTGAAAGGCGAGAGAGTTGCCAGCTTGCAATGCGATGTGATTGATCGATAAATCTATTAAGCAGTTCTTTAATTTATCGAGTGGCCTTGCCATGAGGTGCTGCCAGCCGGCGACACGGCGTTGCCACCACTTTTCATTTAGTTTCAAAACTTGTTAGCTTGAGCAGAGACATTAGAAGAGATGTGCCTAAAAGGGAACCGCAGAGCCAGAAACCGTTACAGTAACAACCCAACAGCAACAACAACAACAACAACAGCATATAAGTGAGCCGAAACTGTCGAAAAGTCGAAGGCGAAGTCGAAGTCGTTTTCGCATTTCGATATCTGAGAGTGCATACGTATATAAGTATATAGAGAAATACATACATATGTGTACACAATAAAAACAAAAATATAAATATACCGTTAGCTTATTTATATACAATTTAAAGAATTAAAACAAAACAAATATTTTATGTATTTTTTTAATGTATTTAAGATAATTAAGATTACTCGTAATGCAGTAACTGAAAACTGAATCGTACTAAATATATGTACATATACAAACAAACAAACAAATATATATATATATATATATATATGTATAGATATGCGAATCGGTAGAAGTGCAATGCGAAGTGCTCCCAAAAGAGAAAAACGAAAACTATAAGAAAGTAAAGCCTGAACAAACTGAAATCTGAATGCGCAAGGAATATGAAATACGCAAGAGAAGAACAAGAGCAGAAAAATAAAAGATTAAATATATAAAAATAAAAAAGTGCGAGTTTCTCTTTCGGTTGTTTGCAGCCAAGATAAAGTTTATATTCAGCCTTTTGACCGCGCAACGCCGGGTCCCATGCGCCAATGATAAAGTGAAAAAGGTTTGTAGAAGTATTTTACTTTTGTGTCTTTATTTTTATTTTTAAATAAATTATAAGGGTTCTTCTTAAAATCGAAGAATCCGTTATCATTATTATTATTTTTGTTTTGTTTTTTTTTTCTTCTTTTTTTTTATTGTTTTCTCGTATTCAATTTTGTTTTACTTTCTTCAAATATTGTTTACTCATTTCATCTCTTCTAATTGCCCCGCAGCTGTCACTCTCTCTCTCTCTCGCTGTCTCTAGCTCTACTCACGCACTCTTATACATATAACACTCTCTCTCATATTTGTATTATCTTTTATTCTTTTCTTTCTTTTTTAGTTCTTAATAAGATTATTTATAACTCGTAGGCTAACCTATTGATTTGTGATTCCTCATTATCAAAAAATATACAGTTATGTGTGTTTGTTTGTTTTTAGTTATTCTTTTCTCTTTTACTGTTTATTATCGGTTATTGGCCTTGCTAACAACGGGCTTCGGAGGAGGAACACACTTCGCGCCGTCTTCTTCTTCTTCCCTTACTGAATCCCGTCTCCCCCTCTCTCACTCGCTCTCGATTTCTCTTGCTCTGTCAGGGCCAAAAAGGAATACTTTCAAATCACATTAAAAATTAAAAACAAAAAAAAAAAAACAAAAATTTGGACTACTATAGGAATTTAGCGTGAGGTGAAAGAAATTGCGAGTAAAAACTAGTTCCATGTATATTTTCGCTCTCTTCGTCTGCTTCTTCGTGTTCTGCTTCTTCTCTCTGTTCCATTTGTTGCTTTGGGGTTTGCATTTGTGTTTTGCTATTGTTGTTGTTGTTGTTGCTTGCGATTAAGTTTTCTCTTTAATTGTTTAATCAGTCTGATTTACTTCTACTGCCAAAACTATTTATATATACTCCATTCCGGGCAAGTTGCTCAACTCGGTCCCCGCTTGGAGAGGATGACGATGCGATGACGATGGTGACGGGAATGCGCCTTACAGCTCATCCTTGAGATCGTCGCCGGCCTCGGCGCCCTCTGGTGGTGGGGCACCGCCTGTGCCCTGGTAGAGCTTGGCAATCACCGGCTGTACGATGGCCTCCAGATCCTTCTTTTGCTTCTTGTACTCCTCGGGGTCGGCGTCTGGGTTCTGTTCGAGCCATTTGATCGACTCATCGATGGCTGACTCCAGCTTGGTCTTCTCTTCGTCGCTGAGCTTGGCGCCCAGTTTCTCCTTGTCGCCGATTTGGTTCTTTAGACTGTAAGCGTACGATTCCAGCTCGTTGCGCGACTCGACGCGCTCCTTCAGCTTCTTGTCCTCATCGGCGAACTTCTCAGCATCGTGGATCATGCGATCGATGTCCTCGGGAGTCAAGCGATTCTGGTCGTTGGTGATCACAATCTTCTCCTTGTTGCCGGTGCCCTTGTCCTCGGCGCTCACCTGCAGAATGCCGTTAGCATCGATCTCAAAGGATACCTCGATCTGTGGAATGCCACGTGGTGCTGGTGGAATACCAGTCAAGTCGAATTTGCCCAACAAATGGTTGTCCTTGGTCATGGGACGCTCGCCCTCGTACACCTGGATGGTGACGGTGTGCTGGTTGTCAGAAGCCGTGGAGAACACCTGCGACTTCTTGGTGGGGATGACTGTGTTGCGGGGAATCAGCTTGGTCATGACACCGCCAACGGTCTCAATGCCCATGGTCAGTGGGTTGACATCGAGCAGAACGATGGCATCGGTGTCTTGTTCGCCAGAGAGAACGCCAGCCTGGACGGCGGCACCGTAGGCGACGGCTTCATCGGGGTTGATGCCGCGGGATGGTTCCTTGCCGCCGAAGAAGTCCTTGACGAGCTGCTGGACCTTGGGAATACGAGTGGAGCCGCCAACGAGGACAATTTCGTGCACATCCTTTTTGTTCATGTCAGCATCCTCCAACACCTTCTGAACGGGCTTCAGAGTCGAACGGAAGAGATCGAGATTCAGCTCCTCGAACTTGGCGCGGGTCAGGGTCTCGGAGAAGTCGTCGCCCTCGAAGAAGGACTCAATTTCAATGCGGACTTGATGGGAACCGGAGAGGGCACGCTTTGCCTTCTCGACCTCACGACGTAGCTTCTGGACGGCACGGTTGTCCTTGCGGATATCCTTGCCCTTCTTCTTCTTGTACAGCTTAATGAAGTGATCCATGACACGCTGATCGAAATCTTCGCCACCCAAGTGAGTGTCGCCGTTGGTGGCAACCACCTCGAAGACGCCGTTGTCGATGGTCAGCAGGGAGACATCGAAGGTGCCGCCGCCCAAATCGAAGACCAGCACGTTCTTCTCGCCCTCCTTCTTGTCCAGGCCGTAGGCAATGGCAGCCGCGGTCGGTTCGTTGATGATGCGCATCACCTGCAGGCCAGCAATGACGCCAGCATCTTTGGTTGCCTGTCGCTGGGCATCGTTGAAGTAGGCGGGCACGGTGACGACGGCATGGGTAACCTTCTTGCCCAGATAGGCTTCGGCGGTTTCCTTCATTTTACCCAGAACCATAGCGGAGATCTCCTCGGGAGCGAACACCTTGGCGCCCTGGGACGTGTCAACGCTGATGTGTGGCTTGGAGTTCTTCTCGACCACCTTGAATGGGAAGAACTTGATGTCGTGCTGCACGTTCGTGTCCGACCACTCGCGTCCAATCAGACGCTTAGCATCGAAGACGGTGTTCTCTGGATTTGTGGTCAACTGATTCTTGGCGGCGTCGCCGATCAGACGCTCGCCATCAGCTGTGAAGGCCACATAGGAAGGCGTGATGCGATTACCCTGATCGTTAGCAATGATCTCAACGCGTCCATTTTTGTAAACGCCCACACTGCAAACAAAATTCAACTCCATTAACATCGAGTCTACTGGCACACAGTGGTACAGTCCAATTAGAATCCGAACTATGGTTGCAATAGGATTCTAATTGCATTGTAAAGCCAGCTGTATTGTCTGCCGATCTGGCAACGCCCTATGAAAATGGCGCAAACTTACCATGAGTATGTGGTTCCCAGATCGATGCCAATAACGGTGCCCAGCTCCTTGTCCTTCTCCTTCTTCTCCTCGCCGAGCGAGAGGCCAACAAAGGCCACGACAGCCAATAATATGCACAACTTCATTGTGGCAGTTCACTTCTGCTATTTAATGAATATTTATAACTAGTTTTGATGCTTTACACCAAACAAAAAAACTGCAACGAGAGCGAGAGAGAAGAAACGATGATGATTAATCAAAGACACAAAAGCTAAGCTTAAGGTTCTTTTTTTTTTGTACACGTCAACACATGTGGGGGAGAGAGAGAGAGCGCGTAGGCAGAATAAAAGAAACGCTGACGTTGACGCTGGCAACAGGTAATACCGTTACCGTTATGTGTGCTACTTTCGATAGTCATTGAAGTGACGGTCGCCAAGAATTTATGGCAGCGGCCTCAAAGCATTCCGTATGTGCTTTAAATATAGGCGAATCAAGATACCCAAAACTACCTGGAGATAGCAGCTGCGGTCACAATGCGACGTCTGGTTCGGTAGATAACCGTTCAACAACTGTTTAACGCTGCCCGGCGCGCGGCTCTGCTCAGCTCAGCTCGGCTCGGCTCACTGACATTGACCGACGCCGCGGCTCTGCCAACGTTGCTATAGAATTTTTGTATACGTGGTAACATTTTCTGGTTCTTTCTGCAGCTATAAGCTCAAACTCTCTCTCTCCCTCTCTCTGCCTATCACTCACTCTTTCCCTAAATCAGTTGCCGGCTACGCTCACATGCGTGCAAGAGTTAAACAAAAAACATAAAACTGGTTTTTCCTCCTCTCTTCTACTATTTCCACTATTTTATAGAAATTTCTTAACTCTTATTCGTTGAGTTCTGCATACGCAATAAGTACAACAATAACAACAATGACTACAATTGAAATCTTGTGGCAGCCCAAACAATCACACACACACACACACTTATACACACCCCGTCCGGTGAAAGTTGGGGCGGCAGTCGGCGTCTTCAGCCGGTAGCAAACGGCATCAATTTGCGCAGCTGTGTTAGTTTGGTTCGTTTTACTCACGTTTCTATGCTATGGTCCGAGAAAACTACGTTAAAGCCTTTTATGATTTTCTGACGACGTGTACTTTTGTCAGCTACAGACTGAGTCGAATAATGTTTGTAGCTTGGGGATCTGTGTTTTTAAATGACGTGTACAAAGCTGATTGAATAAAATGCCAGAGCTGCCAGAGTGCAGAGACGCTTGCCAGCAGCCACCGATAAGTCAGCGCAGGCGCATGTCTGTGTATCTCTCTATATCTGTATGTGTGCGTGTGTTTGATTTTATTTAAATTGAGTTTACGTATGCGTTTTATTATTTTGATAATGCAATTATTTGTTATCGCATTGATTTAAATCAAGTGCTGCCATGTCAGCACTCAGAAAGTGCGGCACGGTGGCAACCCAAAAAAGACGACAGCTGTGTGGCCAAGCGCTAGAAATTTAAATTATGCCTAATATACACACACACATACATACATATGATATGTATGTCTGCGCTTGCATATGCCAATATATTGCAACCGACTGACCGGCCGGTCGGATGTGAATGAACTTTGTTACTAATTGGCAAATGAATTATGTTATGCTAATTTCTTGCTACGGCCGATTGAGCAACCTATGTTAATTATGCACGCCTTGACATCGGCCAGTCATGCGAGGGGCAGCCCAGGTGGACTGGGGGTTGGCCACACTGTGTGTGACGTCGCTAAATGCCCGAACACAAAAACTATAAATATTAAATGCATACACTGTCTAGCACGCAACTACTGCGCCCACTACTTGTGCTTCGCATATAAACACTTGTATTTTACGCGTTAAAATCAGACAATTTTGGAGCCACATTGCCAACATGGCGACATCGCGCACAACCCTACATGTGCAATAGCTTTGCCCATATCTTTGTCTTTAAATTAGATTTGGATTCGTTTTAACTGGGATAAGTGTGAGAAATCCTAATGGCGTATTCAACTAATGTCTTGGGGATTAATTTAATTTGACACTTGAAAGTTGACTTATTGAAAGCTTACTTTTTCCTTTTCTTCGTTTTCTCTCCTGATGTGTGAAACAGAACTGAAAGAATATTACTGAATGCTTTCGGCCGGCGCTTTCTACACGGTCGCACACACACACACGCACACAGGCAGCGCTGTGCAGAGTACACGTCAGTGTTAACTTTGCCACAGAGTTGCAAAATTCTAGCCTCTCAAAATGTTATCGATTGCTAAATTACAAACAAATATTTGAAATACTTACTTTTTCTAACTTAAACTAACTTTGAGCACTTAATAGAAAAAAAATCTTATTTATATACAAGTATTTTGTCACTTTGATGCTTTGTCTTTCTTTTTGGCTTCGGTTATTAATAACTTTTGTACACGGTTTCACAGTCACAGTATTTGTTTATATCAAAGAATATTAAAAAAAAATGTATATTCCTCTTATGTTATTGCTCGTACGTAGTGTGTTTGTTTATGTTGATGTATTCCGATGGAATTGCGCTTTTCTATGTGCCGATTTGTTACTTCTTTGCTGTCTGTTTGGAAACTGTTGTTCGCTCTCCCCAACGTCGGGCTATTTATTTGTCCGCCTTGTTTACGCTCTGACGTGTCGACCACGTCAGTGTCTTGTGCAATTCTGATTGGCATTTCGTGGTGCTGACCGCCAGCCTCTGATTGGCCCACGCTCGCAAGAGAGCAAAAGCTTTGCTTTGCTTTGGTTTGTTTCTTGCGTTTGCAAATACATTTTCGTCATTATCAAGGCTGATGACACTGAGCGAGAGTGCGCGCGCTCTCTCTCTGTCTCTCTCGCTCTCTCCTCTCACTGTCTCTCCCATTGCGCTGTTGGCAAACAGTGACGTGTACCTGGCGCTGTGGAGCACATTCCAGCACAAACTCGCGTGCATTTTGTACCGTTAGACGAGATGAATCTCGAAATTTCATCAGAAAGAGAGAGAGAGAATCAAATGAAACGCCCACAATATTTGTTTGATTTAGTTTTATGAATTTGTAATGACACACAATCGATATCAATATATTTTATTCAATTTTGTTTGGTTTTTGTATTTTTTTGTATATCTTTTAATCTTTTTCATAACAATAATAGCATTTAATAATCGTTCAACATTCAATTGAGTTTTGCAAAAAGTCGACTCCAACTTTTCGTGCTATTTGTCAATTGAATTGAATATTAACAATTTGTTTACACTGACTAAATGTGGTGAAGTTGGAGGGGGGGTGGAGAGGGTTGGGGAGTTCGCCAAGCTTCTGAAATGGGATTCATCTGACTCGATCTAAGCCAGACTCAATGGACTATTTAGCTCGCGACATCTTCATATATATATATATATATATATATATATATATATATATATATATATATATATACATATATATAAAGGCAACTAGGCAAAAACGTGACGGGATATTCATAGTTTGCATTAGAAAAATTAGAAAGTTAGGGAAACAATCTCATGTGACATAGGGGTAGGTATTATAAAAGAACACACAATCGAATCAGCTCGTTTGGCTATACATATATATATAAATATTTAAATATTACATATTTCTCCTTCTCCTCGTCTTCCCTTTTGTAAAAGCTAAATTTTTGGTCAAAAAACTGAGCTAGTCTCATTCAAAAAGTTGAGTTAAATCAATGCGAAAGAGAGAGACAAAAAACAAAACATGAAAAGCACATCGAAAAAACAGTTAGACGAGCACAGTTACTGCTAAAAGTTAACAGCTAACAGTATTATAATTACAATTTGGGCATAAGTTCAGTGCATAAAAATGTTTTTTTTTTGTTTTTTGTTTCAAACTTTTAATTTTAATTCGAGTGTGTTTTGTTTTTGTTTTTCTTGTGGTAAATTGTTAAAGTTTAAGAATTGGTGTTTTCCTCTTTTAATATTCTGAAACACTTTGAGTTGCCATAAAATTGTTGCAGTTGTTGTTGTTGGTCCGAAACAAATGGTAAATAACTAGATTCTCATTGACTGGCATTTGCGTTTGTAAATAGTTGTAGTAAATATATATATATATATATATATATATATATATATATATATATATATATATATATATATATATATATATATATATATATATATATATATATATATATGTATATATATATAGTTTATAAGATATACAGGATAGTTAACAATATCAACAAATGGGCGTGCCTACGCCTGCATTCTTAGTGTATATATATATATGTGTGTGTGTGTTGGTGTGTGGCTGTGTGCGTGCTTGCTTTAATCTTCCTCTATATCTCTCTCTCTCTCAATATATATATATATATATATATATATATATATATATATATATATATATATATATATATATATATATATATATATATATATATATATATATATATATATATATATATATATATCTCCCACTCTCTTTCTCGCTCTCTCTCTCTCTCTCTCTCTTCACTCGTGCCGCACACCGCATATGGACAGGAACGTACTGAAATTGTGTAGACTGCACGCCGGCAGCACCGTGTACACTATCGTCGCCATCTCGTGGCATTTGTGACGGAAGTCGTGCAGCGCCTGCAACAGCAGATCCGTGGGCGGTGCGGCGTTCACCTGGTAGAACAGCTTCAGGTGTATCGCTGGCAAAGTGGAGGCCGCTGTAGCCGACTGCTGCTGATCCCCAGCGCCGCCGGGCTGCTGTGGCAGTGACATTGGCTCGGTGGGCGTGGCAGTGTTAAGCGCTGTCTGCTCCTCAGCCTCGCGCTGCAACTGTTGTTGCTGCTGCTGTTGTTGTTGTCGCTTGGCCAACGGATAGTCCTTAAGCAGTCGATTCACAATGTAGGTGAGTATCTCGTCCAGGTGCTCAGCACTGAGGCTCTGGGCCAGACGACAGTGGTTGCCCAGCACGTCGTCGCTCAGCTGCGTTAGCTGTGTGGTGGATGAAGCCAAGCCTGTTGCGACATAGCAAACGATTGCCGCACAATTGTTCTCATAGTTCCAGCGACGTCGAATCGAGATGGTGTAATCGCCGACCGAGCAGCCGGTCTCCTCATCTGGAAGAGCACACAGAAGAGTATTAAATTAAAGTTGGAAATATGTACAATTCGATAAGTAATAAAAGCTTGAAGGTTTACAATCAATCTTAAAGATTCTCTACATAAAGTCGTTCTAAAGAGACTTTGTATGTAAACCATTTTTAAATGGTTTACATACAAAGTCTCTTTAGAACGATTTGAAATGTCATATATAATCCAGATATATACAGAATCTATACACATGCATACTATTTAAAGTTTCAATTTCAATTTCACATATACATATATAATCTGTATAATCTAGTAATGCAAACAGACTCAAATTCTTGAAAACTAAACTCAATGCCTACGCCTAGATCTCGTATCACTTCATACAAACTTGCAGTCGACACGATCGTTGTATACATATTATATGGACTCTACTATGTGTCGTCTCGATTTCATATCTATATACATCTGATATACACATATGATGTGTATAATCTATAATTACTAATACAAACAGAATTCCAAATGGCTTAGGTCCATATTCTAGCTTAAAATGAACTGCAATCCCCGTGTCTAAGATTTCGTTTATATAACTTGATATGAGCTTGGAGTAGAAACTATCATCGTAGAGAAATATATATATTATACAATTGAGACGGAACATAATCTCTATAGTTCTCAATTTCATATATATACACAAGATAGGCATGTATATATCCTGTATACTTATAATATATACAATCCATTATCAGAATTCCAAATTCTGTAAGACTATACTCAAGCTTGAGATTAGTTGCACGTAAACTTCGTATCAATTCAAACTTACAGTCGAAACGATCGTTGTGGGTGTGCGCCCACACCTGCCACTCGACGAGTGCGTCGCGTGGCAGCGCCGGCAGCACAATGTAATCCATGATGGCGTTCGTGGTGCGACGCTCCCATTGCCGGCGGGCCTCGCCAATGAAGGCGGGATGGGTGACGAAGCAAATGCCGTGGACGACATCGCGCAGCTGGCCCTGGGCATTCATTGCCTTGGCGATTCGACTGATGTGACGCAACGTCAGCTTGCACTGGGGCCGGATGCCGCCCTCAATGATTGTCATGCTACCCGGCACGAGTGCAATTTGTCCCGAGATGTAGGTGATGTCGCCAACCTGCAAGCAAAGGTATCAGACTCAAGACGTCTCTCTCGCACCACTACCTGTGACTCACCCGGGTTGACTGACTATAGGGTCCAATGTTGGCTGGCGCCCAGTGGGATATGCCCTGGACATGCATCGTATTGCGACGGCCATTGAGCAGCAGCTGCGTCTCCTCGCTGTCATCGCCACTGTGGATGGGAGGTGCGCGGTACGCAATGGCCTCCATAACCACGTGGCAGTCATCCGGAAGCGGACACTCGACGCAGACTCGCGTCGGCGGATTGTGAAAGCCAAACGATTGCAGATAGATGCTATTGAGAGCTGGATACTCAGCAATAGATCTCACGTAGAGCGTGGTGAAGCACAAGTCCTGCAGCTCATAGCCGTTGCTGGAGCACAGTTCGCGCAGCGTATTCAAGGCCTGTTGCATGCCCAGCTCCATGCTGGCGGCGCAGCCTACGAGAGATAACGAGAGAGACAAACGAACATGAATGAAAATGGGATTGGGATTTCGGATATCGAGAGTCTGTTAGTGGCTAGTGGTAGGTGCTGCTGGTTACCCTGTATGCCCGCCAGCCACATCCAGCCCTTGGCATTGGTGGCCGCCTTGGCCTGGTTGGCGAGTGGACGAAATTCCCGTTCGTATTTCATGGGACTGGGCGGCTGGGTGAGGCCCGTTGGCATCGTCGTCGTCGCCGCGTTATTGTTGCACTGCGTGGTGCTCAGCCCAAGCGAGGAGATGGCCAGCGACAGCGAGCCGCACACGGCAGCCGTGCTGCTCCCCAATGGATGGGAGCTGCCGAAGCCGCAGCAGCTGTTCGCCTGCAAAGCGCCGCCGCCGCCGCCAGTGGCGCCCAATGCCAATGCGGATGCGGACGTCGACTGAGCCGCATTCGCATTAGCATGGCCCAACAGCAGCAGCGAAGCGCTGCCCGTTATACAGCTGGCCGTCGGTATGGGCTCGTCGACGCTGGCGCTCTTCGTTACAATGGGTATCGGCGAGGACGAGGATGTGGCCAGGTGTCGGCCAAACGAGTTGCTGCGCGATATAAGCTCGTTCTGGCTGAGCGATTCGCGCAGGCGCGTCTCCTTCTCGATTAGCTCCAGCTCCGTTTCACTGAAGTCCGGGTCGCTCAGGTCGCTGTACGTGGACTCATTGAGATCTGTTATGTAGTCGAGGGACTTCTTGACGAAGACCACATCGCCGCCGGCATTTGGCTCCTTCGGCTGCAGTGTTAGCTTCGTGAAGTTAATGTAGCCCACGGGGCATATGGGATCCGCGCTGCTAATTATCGTCTGTATGTCCTCGACGACGATGCGCTGCTTGAACAGCGGACAGTCCAGGGTGAACGTCTCATACTCCCCACCCTCGCCGCACACATTCAATCCATACTTGTCCCGCATCTTCAGCAGATGCGTTTGCATCTCGCGCAACGATTTGCCCAAATGGCGATCCGGCACCAGGCCCAACGCGGCCACCTGCAAAGCATCCCCGGTTAGACCCAACTGAATGATGCGGAAAGTGCATTGCTCGGCGCTCACCTTGATTATAATGGCGTGCACCTGACAGTCAATCATCTCCTGCAGCAGTTCAGTCTGATCTCTCCTCCACAAATAGGCCAAGGATATCAGGTTCAGCCGGCTGCACACGTTCTCCACCCGCACCCGCTGGTAGTCCGACAGTATGGCGCCAACAGCCACCGCCTCCACGTTTAGTTCGTGCTGTCAAATGAAACGCAACGCGAAATATCTTTAAATAAATACATCTTTAAATAAATTAACACATACATATATACAGCTTTCATAGATGATGCTATTACGAAATTACAATTTCTCACTCTCCCTCTTTCTCTCTCTCTTCACAAACAAATTATGATCTTCATAGATATTATGTAATATTATAAATAAAACTATTTCATTGCTTGCACATCTCTGATTATTTATCTCTGAAAATGCAGCTGAATTTCATATACTAATTTTCATTACAAAATATAATATAGTTCCCAAGTTATGATCGAGTTATATACTATATATGATATATTGTATGCATTTTAATTCAATTTAGAAGTAAAACTGAGTCTAGGTAGACGAAATGGTTTCCATTTCTCTGTGACATAGATATAGACAGATTCTATTTCTCTCTTTCTGTTAGGTAGAGATATTATATTCCCTTTCCATCAAATCTCAATTATTTATATTCAGCAATCCAGCAGAATATCATATAATAAATCTCATTACAAAAGGTGATATAGTTCTCGAGTTATATATAAAAACATGTATCATGTTTTTGTAATTCTATTTAAAACACACAATTTCGCTAGCTATATAGGAAAAGGTCTATGTGTCTCCTTCAGAACTATTTCTCTATTTTCCCAACCTGATTTCTTCTACTTCCCATTTTAAGCAATCATTCAAGTTCCAATCTGTTAACTTTTCCAATTTTTGGATCATGCTTCATTCAATTTATCTTTCAAACCCATTATCGCGCGTCCACCTATCAAACTTCAGATCAATATATCAAACAGAATCTAAGTTACGACCCTAAACCAGTCGAGTGGAAGCAATTCGGAGTGCAATGCTCTATAAACAGAGTGAATTGGGCCTCCTTCTGCTTATTTTTGGCAAAGTTGTAACGGAATCGATTTATGACCCACTTCGTTATGGCATCATTTGGCTGTAGCCCATCTTTAAAGTTCAAGTACTTTGTCATTGAGCGCGGGCTTAAGTCTAATCAAATATATATATATAAATATATATAGTACATATATATATATATATATATATAGCTACCCCTGCATAGTTCACGTGCTTGGCGGCATTTTTGATAAGATTAAACGATTCGCCCACTGTGAAACTAATTTCCGCAATTATATTTTATATTCGAATTGTTTGGTGGGGCGTAAACTCGTTCAAGGACAATCAAGAAAGCTTCGCAAGAGCGGGCCGACAGGCAGCTGCACTAGCAAATATCCTGCAAAAGGAATATAAACCTCTCGTTAGGCTTTATATGAATCTATGGAATCTGAAGTCTATATTAATCTATATACCCTGATCTCTATATGAATCTTCTGGCTTGCTATATATCTGGCTTTGAGCTAATATGCCCTATGGCGCACTGCAGTACAGGGTATAAAGGTGAGCGTCATCATTAGCGTCATTCGTCAGCTATTTGCATCGATAATCAGCTATCTCTAGCCTCAATCTATCATATACACATAGGTATATACATATGTATATTGACTAACTCTTTGCCTCACCTTGCACGTTTCCAGCAAACTGTAGAGATCCTCGACTTCGTCGTCATCGGTGGGCACGTACTGTTTGCCGGTCTGTAAGCTCTTGCCCTTGGTCTCCCGCCTGTAGAGGGGCAGGCCCATGGCGCTGGCGAGTATCTCGATGCCCATGTGGCCCACGGTCTGATACATGAAGCTGTCCAGCTCATCTAGAGTGGCCGTAAATTGAATTTAGTTCGGATATGCGATAGAAATGTGCGACGTCTACCTCTGTCCTTCGGGTGCAAATTGGCAAGTGCGACTATTTCGTGACCCTCGGCGACGCACTGCATCATATTGTAGCAGCTATCCTTGCCGCCACTCACCATTGCCACCACGCGCATCTTAACGACCTGAGTGTGAGTGTGTGTGTGTGTGTGTGAGGTGGTGTTAAATGAGTGTGTGGGTGTTGTGTTTGGTTATTTGGTTTGTGCTGTGCTCGGTTTAGCTGGAGTGTGCGCTCATTTGGTCTGTTTGTTGACTAGACTTGTTTACAGTTAAGAACGTGGCGTCTTCTATTAACACAGAGCGGCTGTTATTGATGTGCCTGTTGTTGTTGTTGTTCGTGTTGTTGCTGTTCTTGTCGTTGTCAACTATAAAAATAAAAAGGCAAAGCATAAGTTGAGTTCATTAGGGTAAACGCTTGTTGCTGCTGCCGTCGCTGCTAAAAGCTCTCTCAGGTGGCTGCGGAATCTAATTAACTCGGAGCATAATCAAATGCCAAAGTGTTGCCCACTTAATGTGCTTTGGCAGCGACTGCAACTGCAACTGAGCAGCTGGCAGCGGTAGCGGCAGAGTGCAGCGCTGCCATCGCACGGGGGCCAACATAGAGCTTCTGACCAGGATGCTCCGTTACTTTCATTATAATTGGCAAAAGTCGGCCAAGCTAAATGATTGCGCGAAGGTCACACTCTCTCACACACACACACATACACGCAGGCACATGTATTTGCATACATAGTGAAACACATATGTAAGAAATATATATGTATGTATATACATATAAATTTGTAGATTTGCACATGTATACACACTTGTCACGCACTTTTGATATACTACTGGCACCGACTGCCTCGGCGCTGGCATAAATGTACAATTTTCTATGCTATTTTCTGTTTACATACACAAGAGTTCGGATTTTGTTTAATATTTACCCGACCCGTTTCTGGCCGTGCGCGACTTTATGGAATTCGCACACTTGTGTATTATGTTATGCGCTAGAGATGTGTCATGTTGCGTGTCGCAGCGATAGTTCACACACATATCATAGCCCTTATTTTTAGAAATACCTATAGAGAAGAGCCATTTCGCGCTTTTCCAATTTATTAATTTAATGAATAATGCAAAAATAAACGAAAATTAATATTACTCAAATTAAGCTAAATTTGTTGTTTCTATAGTTCACACATCATCTATTGGCTTTGATTGACCCGGTAGAAAAACCACTGGGAAACCTTTGCTTAGCACTTTGAAAAATCATAACTGCCGATGTTTGTTATTAAAGTTTAACAGTGGCCTCAGCTATAGTTCTGCGCATCTCTAATGTTAGCCAGCTGTTGCGCATAAATGCGCACTGAATTTCAAGCTAACGCAAAATAAATGTTACATTTTCTATATCAAAATGTAACTGTTAAAGAGAGAATGCACTGCTTGATGTGTTGCACACGCTACTCATTTTTGCACTACGTCGTGGCTCAGTTTGCGCTTACGCTCTGTTAAGTTTAACAGAGCATTTCAACATGACGTTGTGCTTACTACGATTTACGCACTCATCTGTTTATAAAAAGAAACGAATAAAACACAAACATCATTTCGCCTCTCGGCACCAAATTCTTTGCTGTAGCAGTCCAAATTTTAATGGCCGACATGAATATTTTAAGTCATAATTCCAAAAAGAAGCAAGCGTTTGTCTAAAGAGTTTGGTGCCGTGCCGTGCCGTCAACACATTCCGAAGACGGAATAGAAGACAACAACAAAGGAATAAAAAAACAAAGAACACGAAAATATAGATAAAATAAAATTAGAGTAAAAGAAATATTGAAACCGAAATAGAAGTGAACCAACTGACAACGATGACCGCCGTTCCCCAGAGCAAGCAATATAATATAACGCATTTTCAGCAACGATTCAACTGGGACTGCGGCATCTCATGCATTTTGATGATTCTGTCGACCTCGCAGCGCAAACAGTTCCTACACAACTTCGACAGCATCTGCAAGGAGGAGGGCTTCGGCGCCAGCACCTGGACAATCGACCTCTGCTACCTGCTGCTGCGCTATCACGTGCGTCACGAGTACTTTACGCAGACCATTGGCGTCGATCCAACCTACAAGAAGCATTCCTACTACTCGCACATACTGGACAGGGACGAGAAGCGGGTGGTGCGCAGGTTCAAGGATGCGGCGGCGCGAGGCCTGCGCATCCAGCAGCGCACGGTGAACATTCACGGCATCGTCATGCACTTGGCACGCCACGGACCAATTATATTGTTGACAAATGCCTCGCTCCTCGTCTGCGAAATATGCCGTCGTACGATACGTGAGAAGTTCGGGTACGTGTTAGCGTAACGTGGCGACAATGTTACGTATGCACTGGGCACACTCCTTAATGCGCTGCGATGCACGAATGCACAACAAAGACACGGATATTTCAATAATGCATTGAGAGAACCGAGCCAAGGTCAGGGCCATTTGCCAATAATGGAATCAATTGGATAATAGGCGCCAATCTCACTTACACACACAAACGTAATCATAGTCATTTGTCGTGCTAGATGACGTCTGCATTTAGCATATGCAAAGCAGAGCTCAGATATCGATAGCACTCTGTTGTCGGAATCTGAGCTGGCGCCAAACTGCAGAGTTGAACCGTGTCTTCGCTGTGCATTTGTTCTGAGTTTCAATTGGCTTGATTGACAAACTTTAACAACTTTGCATTCTATTAAGTTTTCATCTCTTCTGTTTTGCTCGCAATATAAACAAAAGTTTCGCTGGACACTATGTGGTGCTGTGCGGCTACGATGCAGAAGGACACAAGATATTTTACAACAATCCAGAAGCACGCGACGGTCGTAAGTGCTATGCAGTTTATCGATATCGATTTACAGAGACTAATGCCAATCGATTGCAGATACTTGCCGCTGCTCGCCGGCTTCAATGGACATCGCACGCACGGCCTTCGGCACAGATCAGGACATCATATTCATTTATGAGAAATCGAAGCGTAAAAAGTAAACTCCGATATGCAGATGGAGGCGATGACGTCATTGTACCTGGCCAGCAGTTGCCACAGTTGTTGTTGTTAAATGGACCTGCACGCTTATGTGATATTTACTAGTATTAGGAGTGCGATCTGATCGTACTATGTTGTCAATGTACCTTTCATATTTTATTTATGGTTTAACCTGGTATGTGTATATATAGGTATATATGTGTAAACGTATATCTCTATATATATACATATATATATTTATATATACAATGCATTTGCTTACACTTTCAGCTTTGACTTTGCTTGTTCAACCAAAAAGAAATTGAGATTTTATTATATATATATATATAGTTGCAGTGTTTATTTACGATAACAGTTGGTCCCCATTAAAAAAAAGAAAGCAACAAAAAACAAAAGAAAATAACAACAACAACAAGTTATGTATTATATTATAATCCCTTGTCGAACAAGACAACTATTTAAATACTTTTTCGAATACAAAAAATACTATTAGAAACATAATATAACAGTATTTCAACATACATATTGATATACCAATAATATACATATGTCTATATACTCGTATATAATAAAATGGCTATAAAAATGTTGCTTTGTGTGGTTTCTACTGAGCGTCCTTCTGGAGCTGCTTGGTCAGTAGCTGCAGCTTAATATGTGGCGCCTCCACGGGCAGCAGGATCTCGCCCGCGTCATTTGTGTATTTGGCGTAAAGCTGCTCGGAGAAGGGCTGGAAGCCCTGCGAGCGGAGAATCTTCTGTGAGAAGATGCCGGTGGCATCGGCTTTGAGCAGCTGGAAGCCGGACTTGCGAGCCACCTGTTCGGCACGGCGCACCAGCTCCTTGGCGATGCCCTGTCCGCGGTAGCGTGCGTCCACGGAGAGGATGCGCACGTCGAAGATCTGTTCGACGTTGTAGCGTGCAAAGAGATCCACCTGCAGGCTGTGACCGTAGAGCAGCTGGAATATCTTCTTGTAGTTGGCATCGGAACTCAGGTGCAGCTTTTCAAGCGCTTGCTCCGTGTCGCCTGGCCGCAGGACTCCATTGAGTATGACGCCAGCAATTTGGCCGTAGTTGCTGTTGTCCTTACGGCCATCGAGCGCCATTATGCTTAGCTGATCCTGCAGCGTTGCCAGACTGTGGTGCTCCAGCTCGGCGTTGCCACCCCCCTGCTGGCAGAGCCCGGCAGCTCGGTTCAGTGGCTCGTCGGCAAAGAAGTTGCCACGCAAATGCTCTATCACTCGCTCGAAGTGCTCCGCCGTGATCAGTTCGTACTCCATTTTGTCTGAATACAATATATGTATATAAACGTGCTCGGAAGTGTATGCTATGCAAAGAAGTGTTTAGAATATGTAGCATACTTATTAGACTCGTTTATTAAGAGGAATATAAAAACACCTAGGAGCAGCTTCATGAAATCCCATTGCAAATGTAAAAGTCTTAGCCAGAATACGAGAAATGATCTCTGTTTGTGCTCCTGTATGTGTGTCATACGAATACTCACACTCACACATATGCAGACATGCCTGCACACATACACAAAGACTGCCAGCTCTCTCTCTCTCTCTCCTCTCAGTGTCATTTTTGCTGTCATAACTCAATTAGAGAGAACGCCTATATGTATATCTTTCTCGCTCTCACACACAGATATACACGCTCACTGACACAAATTCCAACACGCACACATTGAAAGCCTCACTCTCATTTTTCTTTGTTGTTGTTTGTTGTAGTTGGTGTTGTCACTGGGATTACAATCGCATTATATTCAACAATTTACGACGTCTAAGCGATAGCCCCGTCTGCTTCTTCCCCCCTTTCACCAGCATACATCCTGCACTTGTTGACATTTGCAATGAGTAAATTTCATTTATTTTTCATTCCACTTGAATTTGCTTTAGCTGCTTTAATTACTTACTTACTGGTGTTTCGCTGCTTAGTCTCACAGCTTGATTTTATAAATCGGGAGAGCGACTAAAAATGTGTAACCTACTTGCGGGCGCTGCGAAATGCGAACTGCGGCCGCAGCAGCAGCAGCATCCTAGCTGAGCTTCTGTTCCTATGCGTTGTGCGAGAAAAATGTATGTCCAGTGGCGTACATGCTAGGCGCACTGTTCAACAAGTCGTTGGGAAGCGTGACCCCCGCACAATGCACGACCATGAAACACGCTGTTAACAACTAACAGGATGAGTGCGTGCGTATGCGTGTGCTATGTGTCTGTATGTGTGCGAGCGAACGAGCGAGGGAGGGAGTCGTTGAGTGAGTCAGTGTGCCTGTTCGTGACTTTTGCCAAATAGCAATAAAAATTCGAGCTAGAGAGCAAAAGAGAGGCGCAAAAGTGTTTTTTTGTTCTTTTTGCCTAGCTCCTGCTCCCTCCCGCTCTTGAACAAGAATTAGACAGCAGCAACGCAGCGACGCCAACTGTTGATTCACTTTGTTCTTCGTATGTGTATGCGTGTGACTCACGCCAATTGTGGCTGTGTGCGTGTGTGTGTGTGCATATGTAAATACATACGAATTTTGACTTTTATATGACTTACTCAAGGACTTAAGCCCAATGGGATGTCACCTGCATAGCAAGTACTCGACAATAGCGATTGACATGCTCAGTAATTTTCTTAATTGAGTCTTTAGCGACGTTCGTACTAAGCACTGCCATTAAAGATAATATAGATATTAGCTTTAACTTAACATAAAATGTAATATTTCTAGGCATCTATTTGAGCATTACGTAGACCAGTAATTGCAGACGTCTGGTTGGGCAATTGATTCAACATTGGCTGCGGCCTTGCTCACACCCAGCCACGCCCTGCAGCCAGACCAGAGCTGGACTGAGTGACCCCAGCAATTCCCAGCTGCCCATGCAATATATTTTATTTTAATAAATATTATTAACCAACCTACTGCACAAGGCCCGCACACGTGTCCATTCAAATTTTTGTTTGTTTTTCGTTGTATTTAATTTGCTTTGTTTTTGTTTTTTTGACACATGACGGCACAAGACGCATATTCAAATTGCGTGACTCGAGCCCCCTCTGCGCCGCCCCTGGCCCAGCCCGCTGTGGCCGAACTCCATGCGGCATTGTCAGGTCATGCCGAAAGACGATGACAATGACAGTGGCGGCGGCAGCGAGTGTGTGGGCTCTGACATCTTTGTTTTTAGTGACTGACGACCTGCCCGAGTGTTGTGCGTACTGTTAGCAATCAGCATCAATTTAAATCAATTCGACCTAACGGTCCAGCGCAGCGATTTGGCAGCACTGGCTGAGACAACTCGTAAGTGTCTGAGTCTGAGTCAAGGTTCTGTATTCAATAGTGTAAATCTGTCAAAAACAGGAATTCGAACTGTTCTCAAATCCCAATTAAAAACATTATACCCTGAATTCCCATTTTCAATGGGTTCAGGGTATAAAAATACAACAAAATATATTCGCGTTCACAGTGATGCGAAGTCGTCGACGTTTGATCGACACTCACGCGTCCATCTCTAGTGGGCGCTGCTCCTCGCTGACATCAGCTGAGCGCTCGGCCCAATGGACGCGCTTCACTTTCATCCATACGTCACGTTGCGTCGGCGTTGGCGTCGACGTTGACGCTAACGTCGAAGACCGTTGCGCTATTTGTCGCTTGTCCCATTTCGCTGTCGTGTGCTTTGCTTTGCGGTTCTCGTTCTTTTTGCTCGTCGGTGCTCGTCCGTTTATTTTTGTATATTTGTCGTATATATTTTTTTGGTTAATATTTTGTTGTTCTTATTTTTAGTTTACAGTTTATGCTTTGTTATTGTTGCCATTGCTGTGACTCTTGCTGTTGTAGTTGTTTTCATTGTTGTAGTACTAGTGGTTGTTGTTACTATTGTCATTGCTCTTGACTGCTAACGGAAAGTTGTGCACAACACATCAGTCGGCAGGCAGCAGAAGGCATAGCATAACTGTAACTGTAACTGTAACTCGAACGGTATCATCGGTAACGGTTAACTTGTGGGCTCTCTCAAGCTAAAGGGATCTCAATGGCAGCCAAAGATCGTCTACCCATATTCCCATCGCGCGGGTAAGTGCTCTCTCTCTCTCTCTCTCTCTGTCTCTCTCTATTTCTATTGAGAGATTTGTCCATTTCTGTCGCGCAGAGCACAAACGCTGATGAAATCGCGTCTGGCGGGCGCCACGAAGGGCCATGGCCTACTTAAGAAGAAGGCGGATGCTCTGCAGATGCGCTTTCGCTTGATTCTTGGCAAGATCATTGAGGTAGGCATAGGCACTCGACTGAGATGATTCCCGTGATCTCTATCTCTCTCTCAACAGACCAAGATGCTGATGGGCCAGGTGATGAAGGAGGCGGCCTTCTCGCTGGCGGAGGTCAAGTTCACCACGGGCGACATCAACCAGATCGTGCTGCAGAACGTGACCAAGGCGCAGATCAAGATACGCACCAAGAAGGACAACGTAGCGGGCGTCACGCTGCCCCTGTTCGAGCCCTACCAGGATGGCGTCGATACCTACGAGCTGGCCGGGCTGGCGCGCGGCGGCCAGCAGCTGGCCAAGCTCAAGAAGAACTACCAGAGCGCGGTGCGCCTGCTGGTGGAGCTGGCCTCGCTGCAGACATCCTTTGTGACGCTGGACGATGTCATCAAGGTGACCAATAGGCGCGTCAATGCCATCGAGCACGGTTAGTCATCCAAATCGGGCCACCATTCAATATATATATATATAAATATATATTTGGTTTATTTACAGTTATAATACCGCGCATCAATCGCACCATTGAGTACATCATCAGCGAGCTGGACGAGCTGGAGCGCGAGGAGTTCTATCGGCTGAAGAAGATCCAGGACAAGAAGCGCGAGGCGCGCAAGTGCGCCGACCGCAAGCGCGAGGAGCTGCGCCGCCAGGGCTACAGCGTCGTCAGCAGCGAGCAGGCGCAGAACATACTCGAGAACGACGGCGATGAGGACTTGCTCTTCTAACTGGTAGAGGGAGAGGGAGACTCTCACGATGCCAGCCAATCAGCGAGCACTTCACACACCCACACACACACATACACACGCACACACACAGTCCACTTGACGAGCCTTTTGCGAGTCTTAATTCAATTTCTACTCTCGCATTGTGGTGCAATTTGTTCTGATTCTGATTCTGATTCTGGTTCTGGTTCGGCTACTGGTTCTTTGTTGTTGTTGCTCTTGTTGTTGTTTGCTATTGCTGCTGCTCATTGTGATTGTTGTTGCTGCTGTCGCTGTCGCTGTCGCTGCTGTTGTTGCCCGTGCTGCTCATGTTGTATGTAGCTAATGAAATTATGTACACGTATCAACTATTATTACTCTTATTGTTATTATTATCTCTGTTCTTACTCTCATGATTGGCTTCCACATCTCTCAGCGCGTGCGTGCGTGTGTCTTTCTCGTTCATTTGACTAATTTCGTTGACTTTTAATTGTGCACAGAAAATGAAACTAAAAAGAAAAATAGATAAAAATGAAAAAAAAAAACATTTGATTGCCCATTAAATCGTCTCATTTAGCCATCCGTAGTTATCGATATGGATGTGGTTGGCCCCTGGCTCAGCCAGCGCTCCCCTCTCAGGGGACACGTGCCCAACCGCAAGTCAATAACAAGATCGTATATAGACATAAATATGCATATATATGCACATAGTACACATATCCAAAGACCTCCGCGCATAGATTAGCTTTTAAGCGCGCTCTCGATCGCATTCCCGCGAGATCTAGAGTTCCCTCCCAGTAATCGAATTAATAATAGGCGAGACATACATAAATTATTTAGATACATATATATAAAATCAAGTTTATTCATGTACACATCGAGATACATATATGTATATTATGTTTGCTTATACACGTAATAGTTTGCCATTGACCACATATATATGTATATATATTTCTTTTTTGGTTTTCTCTTTGTATTATATGTTTCTCACAGTTCTGTTTTAAGTAGTTAGCTTTTCCGTTTTCCATTTTCCTATCTTGTGTTTGTGTTTATGTGTGTGTTTCTCTTTAGATCCTTAAATTCGGCTTGCTTCACATCGAGGTCTTAGCCTAAGAAAAAAAAACTTTTTGTCGCACGAAGTCGAGGGGGCGGGGGGAAAAAGCTTTAAAAAATATTTGGGCAAATTTATTTCGTCCATTTGCACGCGGTGTAAATGGGGCTTTGAGTCTCGGCTGCGTTCACCAGTGTAAATGGCTCTTAAGTTTTGCAAAAAATGCCCATTAGGTAGATATCTAGATATATATATGTGTATATATATGTATATGTATATGTATATGTGTGTGAGTACGAATATGTATGTTTAGATATTGTATACCAAGTACTGTGAGTGCAGTTTGTACTTCTCCAAAATATATGTGTATATAATATATATACATATATCCTTCTATTCCTTCACTGGCTCAAAAACGTTGCATATGAACTAACCGGAAGTGAGTGCCATAACGAACCGGCATAAAGATTCATTTTGTGGAGAGGAAGTGTGAGAGTGAGAGAGGGAGAGTGAGAGAGGGAGAGTGAGAGAGACAACTGTTTAACTCATCACAATGAATACTCTGTAAAGTAGTTCAGAAAGTATATTGGTTTTGTGCAAATCGCCTGCTCATCTGTTCTTGAGAAACATTTTGACACTATTGAAGCTGGAAATAAGAAATTTTAGACTATATATATAGAGTGTATATAGTCAGGAACATAGCTCTCAGACATAGACAGTTCAGAGATCATAGTTCAAAGTTATAAGCTTGAAGCTTAACAAATCTTAATTGAACTTTTTTATGGACTCTATAGAAAACTTAGATCCATACCAGCTGAGGGCGTCGCAAATCAGCTAAATCTATAGTCTTCATATCGTTAGAGATGAAAGCTTCAATGAGCGCAAGCTTTGCATATAGACGAATTGAGCGAAATTTGAATAGATTTGGATATGAGCGATTAGATGGAGTGAAATATCTTCTGATATTTGATGATCTAGGGTATATCCAGGTAAGTCAAAGGAAAAGTCATGTGGATAAGTGTCTGGAGCTTTAAGAAATTCTTATAGAATGTGAAAATATATTATGAAATCGAAATAGAATTCTGGGTAAGTATATTGGAACTAGTTCCGCGTGGTTCAAAATGCATGAATGAACCAATGAGTGAACCTATAACAGTTATATATGTGTATGTATGTTTGTATATTCATTTAATAATGTTCAGGTAGCTTGGTATACCGTTATATTGATATATAATGTGACATCATGTGTAAGTATATATATATATATATATATATATATATATATATATATATATATATATATATATATATATATATATATATATATATATATATATATATATATATATATATATATACACATACATATGTACATATACATATATTTATGTAATTGCATTATATGTTAAATATGTATGTATGTATATAAATATGTAGCTATGTTTGTTGTATATGAATAATATGTTTACATATATATATCATCTGAATATATAATATATATACTTTTCTTTTAGTAGTTTGCCGCCTTACATTTAGTATATATTTATTTATTTATTAAAAAAAAAAACAGTTTTTACTTAAATATTATTTTTTCACACACAAATATAGCCAAAAAGAGAGAAAAAACACGCATCGAAGCAAATTCGCGAATTTCATGCGGTTTTCTCAGCTTTGAGTTAGCATTATAAAATAACTGTTATTAATCTATTTATAAAAGTGCACACATTTCAGTTGAGTTGAGTTGAGTTTTCTTCAGTGTAGCTGCGCGCCGCTTAGAAGCTGAGCAAAAACGTAGGCAAGGGAAACGGATATAGCGACACCGAAAGAGCGAGAGAGAGAGAGGGACAGCGAGTGTATGTGTGTGAGTGAGTGTGAGTGCGCTCGCGTTAAGATTTAGGCGTTCTTAAAGCTTACAGTTAGTTTTCTTTTTTGTTTTGCTACATATATTTTTGTCACGACTGCTGCGCTGCTGCGGCTCTTCAGCTTGTTGTTGTTATGGTTGCAATTGCAGTTGTTGTTGCTGTTGTTGTTGCTGTAGTAGTTGTAGCTGTTGTTGGCGTCGCCATTGCTGACAACTGTGACGTCATAAAGATTTGCTGAGATACTTGAGCGCCAGGCATCACACATTTGTTCTGCAATTGACACAAGCAGAAAGACGAGAGGCGAGAAACGAAACAGAGAGAAAGAGAGAGAGAGAGAGAGAGCGGTAGGGAGAGACAGAGAGATCGAGAGAGAGAGAGGGAGAGAGAGACAAAAATGCATCAAGCACAAGCGCGCGCCAAAAATTAGATGAAAAATTCGCAAAAGAAAACGAAACAAAATCATTTGTATGCATATCATAGAAGAGTGACAGAAATAGAAGAAAAAGAAAGAGAGAGAGAGAGAGAGAGAGAGAGGGAGAGAGATTAAGTTTTGATAGCTTTTGGTTGTTTCTCTGTCAATTAGAAAGAATATTAGAAAAGTAATTGCAAATCTTGTGCTTTTGGTTGCAAACAAAGCGCTGCAAAAAAAAAAACTCAGTGAGCGGATTAATTATCAGTTAAATTATTTATGCATAAACTTTAGTTGCGATTATTAAATTAGGTTTGAATAAAAAGCCAGAGTTAAATATAGTAAATGCAGAAAAATAGACGGAAATAGCTGAACAGTGTGACCGCGTTCCAGTGATAGATGTACGAGAGTGGGCTGATCGACTAGCGGATACCCTTTACTTATGCCATCAATTGCATTTAACTTGAATTTCTACTATATGTTTATAGCTCTTTCGATGGGCAACTTGAATTGCTAATGCGACTAATAGATACCCTGTAAAAATTACTAAATACAAAATATTATAAAATTTCGATTCCTAGTTAAAATCCTTTAAGTATCTTCCCTGTTTGTCTAAGCTAACCGGTTCAATATTCCTCTCCTATAACCTTTCTCTAATATCCCTTCTTTTCGATTGTTTATCGATGTTATATATTTTCATTAAAGTTCTCCAAAAAATATTATTCCTTTTTATTTTATACTTTCAAATCTTATGTAACTTAAACAATATTTTGAAATTATTATTTTAGGATTACCCTGAAAGCTCTTCTAAAATTTCCCTCCTTTTAAGAAAAGCTTTGGTATCATTTTTAGTTTATAGTTTATGTATATAGTTTTTTAGTTGTTTCCTTTAAGTTTTTCTTTAATTTCCTTTCAAGGACTCAATATAAATTTCACTTAAATTTCCTTTTGAATTTCGCTTGTATTCCATATTGTTTCATTCTTTTTCAATATTCTATAATTGAATATCCTTAAAGCTCTAATAAAAGCTCATACAATTTCTCTACTCTTTGAGAAATTTTTTCTTATTTTCCTTGAAATTCTTCTATACGATATTCCATAACTTGAAAAATGTCCTTAAATTTGTTATATAATTGCTCTATAGTTTCGCGAAAGCTTTGTTATTAATCTATTCTGTTCAAATCCTTCGTTAATTTCCCTTCTATTCGATATTGACTTAATATAAACTTTCTTAAGGATCTTCTAAAATTCCATTTGCCTTAGACAATGAATCGATTTGGTTCTTTCATTTCCTGTTAAAGTTTCCCTTCCTTTTAATAATTATTTTAAATAAGATATAGTATTATTTATAGGTTCGATTCATAGTTGCATAGCAAAAAAAAAAGATAATGTAACCTAAAATTTGACATATGTATATGTTATATATGACATATATGATACATTCTATAGTATCAGAGATAGTCCCCAATAACCAGAACTCAACTAGACTAAATGATTGAAATTTACAGTTAAGTGTCAAAGTCTGTTTTGTATAGCATATATACTAAGCTTTAAATATTTACATGATCTAGCTACAAATGCGATTGGGAATCAAATGAAATCTTGATAGAGTCTAAGGGTACTTCGGTCACACTGATTTCTATTTGAAAGTTTCTCTTAGTTTTAATGAAGTATTTATGGATTTCTTTGGTTTAATCGACATGCTATCCGAGATCCTAGGCGTAATTCGGGGTTCTGATTAGAATGTCATATAATACAAGAGATTCTCGGGGCCTGTGGATGCTGGCGATCTTGAGGATATTTCAGATGTACAGATCGGTGTCAAGCATATGAGTGTGTGTATATGTTAGGTGTGTGGCTGATGGTTTACAGTGAACTGTCGCTAGGACAGACACAACTCGAGCCAAGCAGTCGCAAACAGCGTGTTTCGTGTGTGGTTCGTATTTTAGCTACGCAATTTTACAGCATACAAAAGTTAATAGCGCTTAGAGACGGGCGCACTTCGTCTTCGCACACGAAATGGGGTTCCGGATACACCGACTAATACTAGACAGGAGGGCATAGGCCTCTGGATCAAGGTATTAGATCGTGTTCCGTCGTGCTTTGAGCGTCTCAAGTCGAGCTCGTTTTCGACGCTTTCCGACACGACATGCGCCCATCTCTAACACAGTTCGGGTGGGTGTTGAATGGGTTGTTCGGTGCATGTGGGCTGAAAGGTAGAGCTTTCGTCTAAAGTTGAGGCTAGACTCTAAGTGGGTTGGGGTTGTGCTACGGGGTTGCTACGTTTCTATATATTGTTGGCTAGGACTACAGTTTTTGGCCTACTGCTCTGACAACTCAAATACAACTGACTCGGGTGGTACGGATGACGCTGGCGGTACTCTCAGTACCTTTTGGCCGTGGAAGCAGAGACTAAACATCCAGTTGCCAGTGTTGCGGCCCTCCTGAGTCTCCTTGCTTCGAATCCGTTGACCTGTCCTTGCTGAGCCGCTCGCCGCTTCGTCCTTGCCCTGATTCCCGTTTGCCGCGTTGTTGTTGTTGCGCTGCTGGACATTTCGCTGACTTCGCTGCGGCTCATTGGCAATGACAATGATCACGCTGCTGGCCTTGCGGGAGTTCAGGCGTCTGTTCTGCGGCGAGATCCTAAGAGTGAACACCAAAGTTACTATACTATACAGGGTATCCTCCCAGCAGCGACCACTTACCGTATGTTGGAGGACAGCGCGTCGACCGCCTGCTGTGCCGGTGGCTCCGTATCCGGCGCTGTGTTGTAGGCAGCTGAATACATGGACGCTCGCTTCGGGACCCACTCCGGATGCCCGCGCACCGACATCCACACGGCCAGACTCTTGAGCAGCACAGCGCGCACCTGTGAACAGCAGGGCAAGGATTAGGCGAAGTCAATGAAATGGAGCTAGATCAAGACGCACCTCGCCGTTCAGGAAACAATAGATGAGCGCTATGAAGAAGCCCTGAAAGGAGGTCAAGAAGTGGGTCACGTAGCTCCAGATGGCGAATTTCCAAGCTGTCTTCAGTGCCGGCACCAGATGCAATAGATTCGTAATTCCCAAGAGAGGCAGCAGCACGATTGCCGCCCGGACTGCCTTGCGGGTCTGTTCGATGTCGCTCGCCTGCGACTGGCGCAACTTGACCACCAGGACTCGTATTATGTTGACCAGAAAGAAGAAGTTTAGCTGTTGAGTAGATAGACTCTATAGACTGAGGCAGATTCTCCTCGGGCAACTCGGTTAGCTCACCAGTATGACGGCCAGGCGGGGTCCCTCCAGTATCCAGTAGTAGGGCGTCAGGTTGTAGTTCCACATGCAATCGCCCAGGGCGGTGTCCATGAAGATGGCCGTGCATTGCACCCACACGAAGGTCATCGCCACGGGCATGCCCCAGCCGAGCAGCGAGAAGAAGATCAAAGGAAAGCTGCCCTGGAATACCGCCACGGTGACCATGTTGTGCAAGTAGAGGCCCTCGATGAACATCCACATGAACATGGCGGTGCGAGCGTATTCGAGTAGAACGTACGATGCCTCGCACAGATATGGCTGCAATCGATAACAAATCGATAGCGATCGATAGTAATAAATGCTCAAAATAGATAATAGATAAGTAAAATCCAATAAAAATACATTACAATCGATATGATATTTATATTGAGTCAATCGATAACCGATAACTGAAAGATTATTCCCAAAGATTAAATCGATAACAAATCTGCAGCGATTAACTACTACTACTGGGCGTTAGCAAGTCATTAATAATCGTTAAAAAATCAATTGTAGTCAATAATGGACACGATACATCTCGATAAGAGATCGATAACTAATTGGTGACGATACATAATTGATGCCAGTTCGGTAAATGTTCGAATACAATGTGATCACAGATCAGTAACAGTTTGATAACTGTTTGAGCACAGTTCGATAGCTATTTGACAATTTCTGGCGATTGATTTAAATCAGAGCTTGCAAATAACAGTTGAGCGTTTTTTCGTCACGCTCAAAGTCAGAGCAGGAGCGAAAAACAGAAAATATTCCGCTCTCGCTCTGAGCAAGAGCGATTTTTTCTTGTCTGAATCGGTCTTCGCATGAGGGTTGTTTTTTGGGTTTTTTGCGTCGATCGTTATTGCTGAACATCTGCTCGCGAGCGGAAAATTTTTTGTTCGCGAGCTGAGCCTCATCAAGTGAGCAAATGACCGAAAAAGTCAATGAAAAAGGTCTTTTGACACTCTTACAATAATTTGCCTTGTTGGAAAAAAAAGATTTTTTTTGGTATTAAGATGTTATTTAACTAGTACTAAACTTATACTGTCTATTGTTAAGTTAAATAACTAATTATACATTTAAATTGTCTGCGCTTATTGAACTAAAACTATTGACTAAAAATGAGTTGCTACCTGTGCATGCGCATTTAAATGTGGCAATTTAAGCTTGATATCATTAAAAAATTAAAAATTTAGTAAATGTAAGATACAAACTTGAGACGCAAGAATATTTTGCGTACTTTGATTAATACCATACACAAAGTACGTTTGCATCGCACATGAACATGCATCAGTCGCTCAAAGACCTTTTTCTTAATTTTACTCAAGCGTTCGCTCGCGGTCTGACCGAAACAAATGAGAAACGAAAAAAACGGTTGTAGTCCGAGCGCGAGCGAACTGAGCGAAGACCCTTTGTTTTCGCTCGCTCGCGAGCATTTTCGTCAAATACTCAGTGAAAACTGTTATTCGAAGACCACGCAAAATGCTCAACTGTTATTTGCGAGCTCTGATTTAAATGTTATCGATAAGTTTCAGAAGGACCTATGACCTAGGCTCCATATACATGTTCTGCGGAGCTCATCTACCATTGACATACTGGCCTGAGGGTACTTATCGCTTATCGATTTCGTATTGCTTGCTTACTTACCGTATTTTCGATAGCCGATAGACTCGAATTGTACTGTATGCCGCGCCGAAACTGATCCAGGTACAGAGTAAGTCGGACGATCACCTGCAGCACCATTGCTATGAACAGGTTCTTGTGTATTTTGGTGCGATTGTTGCGCAAGGATCGGAACGCGCAGAATATCACCAGCGAGATGACGAGGGCGAGCAGGGACAGGCATAGTCCAATGATCTCCAGGGTCCGTGTCCGTTGCGCTATATCAATGTAGAGCTGTCCAGAGTAAAGGTCAGATTAGAACAGGACAAACTGAGCTGCTGTCCGGCACTCGCACTTACGTTTACATCCTTGATTTCCTGCATTAAGCGTATGACCTCCGGCTTGTAGCAGGGCCCATAGTCAGTCCAGCCCGTAAAGCTGGGCTCCGTTTCGTTGGGTCGTCCGCCCCAATGGCCGTCCAGCTCGCATTTCCGATTCGCGAACTCTGTTTCAATTCAATTAAAATGCCAGCAATTACAATTATGTGTGCCAAGGGACCCTGCCCACTGCCTCCCTCATGCCTACTCCACTTGTTCCTTTCTTGACAAAGCTCGCCCAGGCAGCTAAATAAATAATTTGCAGCTGTCTATCTGAGGGCCACAACAAATAAACGACATTGATATAGCCCAAGTTGAGCCAAGGATTTGCGCTAAAGTCAACGATTCAAATTTGAGCCGTTGCAAGCAGTGCTTACAGTGCTGCATACCCTGCTTTGGGCGCACAGGGTATATCCGGGCTGTGCACGGGCCTGTGGCATGTGGCATTAGAAACTCTCACTTCCATCCAATCACGTGTCATTGTTGCTTCCCCCTGTTGCGTTCTCACTGCTGACCTTGTTACTACCCTGTAGCTAGACTGCGAGAGGGCATAATGACATGAGCTAGGCGGTCACTGCAATGGGAGCGAGGTAATTTCTACTAACACATGAGCAGCCCTGAGATCAATCGAATTTCCTATTGAAATTTTGGTATGTCTGAAGTCTCTGGAACATGAGCTTAAGCAACAATGCCGACAAATTTGTATATGCAATTAAAATCGAATACGAAAGGTCAAAAGTTAGCCAGGCTCATGTGTGACTTTTCTATTTTGGTCAGGGTATTCGCCAGTTGAGCATCATTGTCCTTTACGCCTCGCTTTAGGCAGGGAGCAAACGCTGTCGCTTTTACTGTAATTATTTCAATCGAATCGAATCGAATCGAATCGAGGCGAACTGAACCGAACCCTGTGTGCTTTTGTGCTCGTCCCTGCTGTGTGCGACATATACAGGTGTGCATTGCTGTGATACCTGGGCGACAATCGAGGACAGCTGAAATTATGGCCCGTCTCGTCATTAAATATTGAGCTGCTTGCATTTCGAGCTGCGTAAAAGCTTCAAATTACCCGACTGGAAGCCATGGCAACGAAAAGCCATGCTGCTCATTATCATCAAAGGCTCTGACCAGCTGTATATGCGCTCCTCTCCCTCTCCCACACCCACTCACACCTAACACCCACTCCCATACAGACTGACTCCCACATGTACGTTGTTACTTCCGGCGTAAATTGCGGTTCAGTGCAGAAATCGAAAAGTAGAGTATAAAACGTGACTCCCTCAGCTCCAGCCTTGTCGAGAGATACTCGGAACTGTGCTTTAAAATATTTTCTATATATATATTTATATAAATAGTTTTCTATATATATATATATGACATCGTTTACACCCTTTAATGCAGTGCAGACCTCAAAGCAGTCCAATTAGTCATTTTTCAGAATCGCCTTGGACGTTCTTGCCCCGCTCGACCCGGAACGATGGCCACGGAATGCTCCTTTGAGTTTAGCGATTGCCCAAAAGTTGCAAGGAGGTATGTCAAAAGATCCTTCCCTATTCCTATTGAGCCTTTACAATGTCAATTTCATCATCAGCATTTCTCGCTGTGATTGCTCCTCATCAACTCAGAGTATGCAAGAGTCAACTATGGACTGCCCTACGGAAATAGTTTCCTATATATATATATATATATATATATATATATATATATATATATATATATAGCGTGAATCAATTAATTTACAAGCAACTTCGAGTAAATTATAGTCCACAGCAGCAGGTGTCGAATGCTCAGAGCCCTGACCCATTGTGTCTTGGCCCAGTTTCAGCTCTAAATTACTACCTAAGTGCAGTGGGCAGCCCGACATTTAACTGATATCAAGCCATATATATATATATATATATATATATATATATATATATATATATATATATATATATATATATATATATATACATATATACACATATATGGAACATTCTATATGCTGTACATTTAGTTCATATCTTGCTTTTGAGTTGCCTTTGAGCTAAATCTCAGTTGAGGGTTACGTGACTCCCATTCACTGATGCCTTCGTGCATATCGAAGTAGTTCGCTCTGGCATTTGGCTTTTTGCTTTTGGCCATGTCTATATCAAGGCTAAGCAACATTCGATTTCATATTTAAGAAATTGCTTAACTCAAATATAAAGTGGATTTAACATGTTGCTTAAATATGAAATGTGAGAAAATTATTGAAGAAAATTAAATGGAGAATAATAAAAAATTAAGAAGGATATTTGAAGTGAACTATGGAAGCAAATTTCGATATATATATTGAATTTAGTTAAGCTTAAGCTTAAGAAAGTTGATTTAGTTTATAGCTTAAGACCTTTGATCCTGCTAGCGGAACAAGTCCTAACGAGTAGTACATGTGGAAGCAAAGGCTTTTAAGACTTATTTCATTGACTTACTGCGTGTATCGACGCCATGATAGCCCGCTGGACAGTTCATGCGGGCGAGGTCTCCAGCGGGCGTCGGTGGCCAGCAGAGCAGCGAGTCCCAAGTCCAGTTGCAATAGATGCCTAAAGAGAAGATTGAGATGGAGAGAGAGAGAGAATGAGAGATAGTAGACAGGCAAAGAGAGGATATTGGTAGGAATAGGACAGATAAAGACAGAAGAGGCGATAGATAGATAGGAGAGGAGATGGAAGAAAGGTGATGGAAACGAGATGATGGAAGAGAGATGATAGGAAAGATATGATGAAATGATGATTGGACAGAGGACAGAAGACAAAGAAAGCATAGAGAAAGGATAGAGAAAAGGTAGTGAAAACATAGAGAAAGTATAGAAGGATTGAGAAAGAAATGATGATGATATATAAGAAAGATGAAAACCAAGCAAGGAGAGATGAGAGAGAGAATAGAGACTACAAAAAAATAAAAGGCAGAGAACGAGAGGGGCATGGACAGTTAAGGGAAATAGCAATGTGGTGCAGGAAGCCAGTTTGTAACGCAATTTGGTATCTCCCGCCCTCCTTTTCAAAAGATCGATAACAGGATGAGTATGTCTCTCAGCGTGTATATTTTATACAGTTTAAAACTCAAATTTCTTGCAGGCTTCAGTTGGCTATTGCGATTTGTTGTTCGTCCAGGGGCCAGGAGGAAGTGTCACTGTGGTTGGTGCAGAGGCTTTCAGAGCCGACGATTGTGTCCCCGCAGCTTCTGCTTGTGGCATCGCTGTGACAGAGGTCGGGTTTGGTGCTTGGTTCGCTGTTCCATTTGTTGGTTTGTCCAGCCGACGGAGATACTGGTTGACCTCACAGGAAACCCTGTTCAGGCCCGCTGTTGCCGAGAACAAATTCGGCTCCTCGAAGAAGTCGCTTTGACCGCGGCCATCGGACCTGCTTCTGGCTGCTGCTTCTTCTGCTACTGCTTTGGCCTGTGCCAACTGGGACTGACGCCAAACGGACAGCTTCTTCGCCAAGAGCCGCCGGCTCTCGTCTGACATGGGGCTCAAAAAGTTGGATCGGTTAGTCTGCGACCGTACAGCGATAACATACTTCCCCTTCGGTTCGCTCTTAACGGCAATGTTCACAACGAACTTCAGCATTACGAAAAATTTTGTATCGATTTGCAGCTAATTCGAATTCTACAATTTGGTCGGAATTCAGGTTTAAAAGTCTTATCATTTAAATGGATAGCTATTTCATTAATTTGTACAGCGGTAAAAAATCAAAGAGTTTTAGTTCTCATCGAAACGGATTTCGCCCAAGTCTTTTTGAAAAGAATTTTTCTTTCGAGAGAGCGTTGCCGAAACTGAAACGAATTTTTGAGAAATGATGTCTGGCCCCAAAGCATGTTAAGATCTCACTTCGCTTTCTGGCAGTTCCGTCCTGACTTGCCTTTCGAATATAAATCGTTTCGATGTCACGTCATTTCGATAGACCTTTCTCATAGATTTTACTGTTCAAAGTTTCGAGAAAGCGAACATTTTCGATATATTCACAAATGATGGGATTGTGATAAGGATTTCGATATATTATCGATGCTTGGCATGTTAATATATCGATAAATTCTGTATTTTCCGACAATGCTGGGCCTTTCAGTATATCGATCAATATCTTATCGATTATTCTTACTGCTCTTAGCATGTCGATAAATTAGATACTTAAACATGTCTTCCGATAACTTATTGATCTATCGAATATATCGATATACTATTATATCGATTTGCATATCTCATGACTTGTTTTGTTACCTTTTAGCCACAGAGAGGAAAGGGGAATGGATTGAGAGTAAATGGCATTTAACTGAATGAGAGAAGTGATATTAAGGCCGGAGGAAAGTGTTCTCACCTGTCTGCGGGTGCGTGTAATTGGCAAACATTGCAGAGCAGTTGTCATAGTTGTTGGCCAAGGCCGAGTTGAAGGACGAGTTCCATGGCGGAGTGCTGGTGCTAGATGCGGTTGTGAGTCCGGTCTCTGTTGCCGCCTTAATTGTGTCCGTGCCTACGGCTGTGGTTGCCTCAAAGCTCGTACTGAGCACACCAGACGGACTCAGCTCCGTTGCTGTTGCTGCTGTGGTTATTGATGCGGTTGTCATTGCGGTGCTACTCTCCCAACTGGGCAATCGAATGTCGCCGCCCACGGGCACTTCCTTCTCCACTATGGAAATCAGTCGATCCTTGGTCGTCGTTGCAGCTGTGACCGCCTTACGAGCGAGTCCCTGCAAGAAGCTGTTGCTGCTTGTGCTTGTGGTTATGATAGTGGGCATGCTGCCAGCTTCGTTGTCGCCAGCCAGTTGCATTATTTATGCTCAAATAGCATAGCTGTAGAGAGAGAGAGAGAGAGAGAGAGACAGAAAGAAACAACAAACAGTAAAGGAAAAAGATAGAGAGTTTCGATTATTAAAGGTTTCGTTAATAGAGAATGATTAAATTGTAAAATATACCAACATAGAGAGAGCGAGATCGAGACCGAGAGAGCGAGGGGTGAAAAAGTGAGGTAGTTAGAGAGAAAGAAAAACTTATAGAGAGCAAGGGAAAGGAAAGAGAGAAAGGCCTCAAGAGAGAGGCAGGCAAATAAAGGGAAAGGGAAAGAGAGAGGGAGTGGAAGTAAGTATGTGAGAGAGAAAAAAGGGAAAGAGAGAGAGAGAGAGAGAGAGAGAGAGAGAGAGGGAGAGGGATATAAATAAGGAGAGAGAAAATGTTAGAAGGGGAAAAATATGAAGAAAAGGACAAAGGGGAAGAAAATTAAAAAGGGACTTATCGTGAGACAGGGGCATGTATTTTGTTATGGAGAGAAATAGAAAAAAAGAGAGTGGGCGAAAGACATATATTGAGAGAGAAAGAGGAACAAAGACACATTGAAGGGAAAATATAAAGCGAGACAGGGCAAATAAGTGGGGGGAGAGGAAATAGAGTTATCGAGAATAAATTCAAAGGAGTAAGAGCTTTCTCTTACGAGAAGCGGAGAGAGTGAGAGAGAAATAGAGAGAGATAGAGAGAGAGAGAGAGAGAGAGAGAGGTTGAAGAGTAAATAGGTAGGTAAAAGTCTTTGGGATATACTCCATATACTCAGATACTGAATAAAGCCAAGATAAGATGTCTTTGACACATTCCCTTCTCAATGGGGTCAAGTTGGCATTCAGGGTATTCCCTCAGTTGTCGGGCTGGCATTATCTGACAGTTCTATTGTTTCGTTTTAATTAATGTTCCTCTGCCAAGCAACGCATTCAGTGGAATGCACTTAATAAAATCCAGCTACGTATTGTTTTCTATTCCTATTCCTATTCCGATGCCGATGCCGATGCCTATTCCGATGCCGATTGCGGTTCCTAGATCTCACTTTGTTTGCACTTGGCTCGGCAAGCCGAATGCAGTTTATTAATATTGTTTATTGTTCGCTGTTTATTGTTTATTGCTCATTGTTTATTGATTATTGTTTATTAATAAATTACTCTGGAATTCAGTCGCTGGCGTTAGCTGCTGCTGTCTTCCGTTCCTATTTATGTCGGACTGCAACACAATGCAAACGCCTAATCGAATGCCCCAATGCACTTCCCCCAGCATTCCTGAGAAACGGGAGCTGACGGAATTCCGTTTGCGCTGGGCGAATGTGTCACGTTCTGCCCTCAGCCAGTGGAAGCCAATTCAAACTTGGTCTAACTATTTCACGTCAGATTTTCAACTCGACTCAGCTCGAGTTCGACTCAACTTAATCAATCGATAATTGGCCGACTTCATGATTGATGGCTCTCTTTCACTTGCAGAAAATGTCAATTATAAAAACTTTACTTGCACCAGTTCAAGTTCAGCTGGTCACAATTATCAGTTTGAATGCACTACAAAATGTTTCTTAGAGCTTTAGTTAATTAAATGTACGTATATAGATGAAGACTTCTATTGTAGTCTTATATTTCTACCAGGGGCGACCCTGTAGTCAGCTTGGGGATGTTGCTTGCCTCTTTGACATATTCGCGTGGGTCGATGTACCGAAATAAAGCCCATCAGGTAACTAAAGACAGAGAGAGAGAGAGAGAGAGACTGATAGACTGAGAATACTAGAGAAACATAAATAGAGAGATAAAGACTGATGAAGACTAATAAAGAGTGCGTAAGATAAAGGAGGAAAAATAGAAAGTGAGACACAGAGAGATAGAGATTCAGAGAGATGGAGGTAAGGCCGATCCTTAGATACTTTTATCCAGATGGACGATGGATGGAAAAGAAGACAGAGATACAGAGAGTAAGAAATACAGAGAGAGAGAGAGAGAGATAGGAAAATGGAGAGATAGATATAAAAAGAATAAGGTTAATTTATATTGAGAGAGTTATGAAAAGAGTGAGTAATAGAAATATGGAGAAAACGAATCACAAAGTGGTACAAATAGGCAGAAAGAACTATAACTATATAGTTACACTGAGATATAGAGATACATATTTATAGAGATACAGGGAAACAGATAGTTTGAGAGATAGAGATAGATAGAGATACATTGATGCAGAAAGAAATAAATAGGAAGACAGAGACAGGAAGTATATATAGAAATAGACTCGCAGCTATATAAGGACAAAGAGATACAGAGAGATAGAGATAGAGCTGAAGAGATTATCGCAGTGAGTCAGAGAGACAGAGATAGAGATTTGAAAATATTGAGGCAGGGAGATAGAGAGATGCAAATAGAGATACCGCTAGAAACTACATCATAGGTGTATAGAAAATAAATAGTCTACGTGAGAGATAAATTGGGAGTCCAAGACCTATGGAGACAAAGACACAAGAAGAGACAATGACAGAGAAACAGTTTGACTGAATTAAGTAGAGAAATTAAGATACAGAAACTGAGAGAGGTGGATTATCACTCTGATTCATATCAATATTAATTTGTTCTGCCTGTTACATACAAGCGAACGAAATCAGACTACCCTCTTATGAGGTTTTCGATAAGTATAGATATAGTAATAATCATCTTCAAGCAACTCTTGCTAACGAGACAAGTTGAACTCTACGTATATAGGGGCAGTGAATAAAGAATCGCAAGTTAATCGAATGTCTACTTGAGTAACTCACATAAATATTCATTAATATAAAAAGTGAATCGTTCAACTCGTTGGCTGAGTGGAGCGGATATGAATTTCGCTCAGTCGCAGCTGCCAAGTGACCCAAATCGACGCCGACTGCTGCCGGCTGTCTGCTGTCTGCTTTCTGTTGGCTGCCGGCTGGGCTTAGCACCTGAACAGGTGCGCAGACACAGCGTGCACCTTGACTGAGCGTGTCGCATTACTCTCTGTTGACTGGAGTGACATTCGCGCTTACCTGCACAGCTGATGGCAGCTCTCGTAGGCCGCTAATTGATAAGCAGCCATTCCCCACGAAACATTCATTTAATAATCAAAGCTAGCAGCTTAGCCCAGTCTCTCCCTCTCCCTCTGCTCATCTGTCTCTGGCTTATGCAAGTGGCTGGCTGGGCGGGTCTGGGTTATGAAAGTAACATACGCTGCGACAACTTACAAAATTGAAATTCTTATGAAATTATATAAAATACATCAGCTCAAAGGCATTTCGAGAGGGGCCAGCAACACCCACCAGAATATCCCCTACATAACGCGTGTGTATGTGTGTGTGGGTGTTCGAGACCATAAAGCAAAAGCTGAGTTTAACTTGCAGCTTAGCAAGTGCAGCTAGATAATATGAAACCTTGCCAAGTTTTCAACTAAAATCCATAAGCTAAAAACTTGAGCCAGCTGCGAGGCTGATGCTGAGGCTGAGGCTGTGGCTTCTGCCCGACTGGGCCCGGGCCCACACACAGGGTATGTGTTAGTCGTTTATTTTGCTCGGTTTTGTTGTTGCTGTTGTTGTTTTTTGTTTTTCTTTTCCTTGTGTGTGCACAAGCATGGCTGGCGGCATGTTTACGCAAGCATGCTTGCGCTTGCATACCTGACCACCCAGCATGTGAATGAGGTCGACGTTTTATTGCCCACAAACTGAGCCTGGACTCAACTACCAATCAGCTATGCGTGTGTCTATCTCAGTGTGTCTGTATGTGAGTATGTGAGTGTGTGTGTGTGTGTGTGTGTGTGTGTGTGTGTGTGTGTGTGTGTGTTTGCTTTTGGTCAATAAACAGTTGCAAAGTGGGCAAAACTTGCTAGGCACAACGCGTCGTATGCGTAATATTTCATAGAAGCGTTTGCCTATTTAACTAATTGCTTTAGCCCTTCAAGAGCCCAAGTGACTTAGTGATAGGCTGGCCTGTGTGCCTGTTTGCGTGTGAGGACACATTAAAGAGATAGCTGAGCATTATGCAAGCATTTACATGTACATGAGTAGTATCATTTATGTGTATCCATGCCGTATACGTAATATTGCATAGAATTTGTATGCAAATGAGTTGAATAACTGTTTGTGGAGCTACAGCAAACTACAGTTGTCAAATGGAAGGCATTGGCTCAGAAGAAGATAGGTAAATATATATGCATATACATATATATGCATATATACAAATATATATACATATATATATGTACATATATGCTATAACAAATTCATGTTCATATTCAACTGAAGGTAAAAAATTGTAAATTTTGCTTTGTTTTTATACTCAATCACAATTTGAATGAGGCCGTCAGTCCGTCCCTCTGTCCGTTCCTCCGTTTGTCCGTGAACTAGAAACATTTGAATAAGAATTTTGTTCACATGCTCAAGGGCTCACTCGTCTTAATACGTGTAAAGATTTTTCCGGTTATACCCACCAGGGGTATGGCAAATCGGGATATACTATATCGATCATTGGTGCCTTAGTTCCAAAATTTAAAAGTCAATTCTCCGAAGACACCTATTGACTAGCTAATATTGGTATGTACACTACTCCTGCGGGCGTAGCAAATTGAATAAGCTGTATCTTGGACAGTCTAGTGACCTTATCTATTGATGGGCCTTTTTGGGCGTGGCAAATAGAAAAAGATCAATCAGAAGTTAAGCTTGTGCAGGCTTGGGCCAAGAATGAGTATTCTGCAGTCGTTGCCACCCGATTGCACTGCTTTCACTTGATTCTGACTGCCTTTTACAAATTTGGGCTGGAAATCGAATTGCTCTATATGTATATAGATGCTCGATATACACTTGACCTATATATAGTTGCCCGATAAATAAACAATTAATCTAGCTCAATTTACCGTTAAACAAGATTGCATTTATTAAATTTTAATTGCCACGAAATTAAGGCGCGGAATTCGCAATGAGCGGAATGCGGATGGCTCATTGGTAATACTGTTAGCAATTTGTGCAAGGCTAAGCGTGATTATTAAAAAGTGGGCTAACGAGAAAGGGGCGTGGCCGCTGTTTGCTCATTAACAAGGGCATTCGCAGAGGGGGGGGAAGAGGGGAGAGGGGGGCTGGCGTCAGTGGGTGAGTTGACTGCAGTTGTTTCACCCACACACACACACACATACATGGATATATGTGTATATGTATGTATATAGCTTTGGGGCCTGCGCGACCTTAAAAACTTTCGCGCGATTTGACAATGGGGACGTGGCTGTGATGAGATTCGCAACTGCTTTGAATTGTGCGCTGCAAAGAGTGGCCGAGGGGCAAACGCGTCTCTATGTGGACCAGGGCAAGTTGCTGCGGCTCTCCAAGTAGAGCACAGTTGGGGCGGCGCTCAGTCTCAGGCAGTCTCCGCAGAGCAAGTTGCGAGTCGACACTTTGTGCCCTCATTGGCTCTACCCCTTGCCGAGGCAAACACTTCCTCTAGGAGCTATGCAGAGAGCGGAATGCTAACAATCAAATTCAAACAAATTCATTATGTAAAGGCTAAGTTGCCATTGCTATGGTGATGCAGCTTATCAAGCAGAAAAGCAATTATTTTTAGCTTTACAGCGCGCAAATTTATTGTGACCTTTAGTTTTTGCCAGAGAAACTCGGAGTGAAAAGGTAAGAATGTGGCAAGCGAGCTTAGCTGACTGCACAATACTCGTTCCGGAGAGCAAATCCTCAAAAGGAAGTCCTAAATATAGTTCTAAAACTGAAACTGAACATATAATATTACCCTCAAGGGAGGCTTCTCAATAGAGAGGCTGTTCAACAATTAGTTAGTATTACTAAAAGTATACAAATTTCTATTGAGTCACTCCCGAGCTCCTCTAATGGGTATAAAACCATTTCCTTATAAGTATAACATATGTCTCCTGTGGAGGGTCTTACCTTGAGCATGAATAAACGTGGACTAATCTACATCAGGATGGAAAGGGTCAGATAAACGATCTACTGTTAAAGCGTGAACATGAGCACGGCTCTGCTTACAGCAGGAGAGGAAAGGATTGCGGGTGAGCATTGAGATATTTAAAATCATTGTCAACGAGTATTGGGATATAAGTAAATCCCTTGTGCCAAGGCTACAGATATATGATATTCTGTTAAGTATCATAAATAAAAGGAGTAGCTTGTCGAAGCGGCCATCCGTGCAACACAATACATTACAGCTTACATATCTGAGTATAATATCTGAGTTCTTCACGAGATGTTGTATCTCTAACCTGGTATTCCAGCTCTATAACTAAGTCCCTCATGGACATAGACACATCCACTATATATATTGGAGCTTATTCAAAATTTAAACTTCTCACCTTAAGTAATAGTAATTTCTGTTATGCCTGGTAGAGTAATTCCTCATTTGCCTTGTTCTCAATGGATGTATATTAAAGCTCAGGCTGTCAACTCTCTATAACCTCAAAAAGTATAACTTTCTGTTACACCAGATTGAGTACTTCCCCATTGCCATAAAACTTGGCACTTTGTAAGACCCTCTCCTCCACGCAGTCATGTTTAGATTCCCAATTTCAAAACAGGCAAAAGCCAATATACTCTCCGCCCCGTTGATGAGAATCTCAAAGGTTCTTTAAGTCGCACTGATGAGACAATGAAAACGAGCTGTATGTATATATGGGTAGATATATGTGTGTGCAGGGTGTATCAAAGAGGAGCTAAAGGAGCCAAGGTATAAAAATATAATTTAGTTTTCCTTACGCTTAAATTCACATTGGAGCTGAGACCACAAGATTGCCTTGTGCAGTCAGCGGCGCTGGCTGGCGGTGGATGAACTCAGTGTTTAAGTTTGCCAAATTAAGTGAGAGATGCCGAGCACAAAAGAGAAACGGCAAAAATTTAAGGCTCAGTAGTTGGCGCAAAAATAGAGGAGAATAGAAAAATAATAGAGAAAATAACGAGAGCGAAAAGCAAACGGCCTAAGGCAGTGGTGCAGCTGCAATTTCTATAGCCGAACCAAATCTCGGCTGAGCCCTGAGCAGTGAGGCCCTTTCACTCCCACACTCAGTCTCTCTCTCTCTATCTCTCTCTCTCTCTCTCTCTATCTCTCTCTCTCTTTCTGTTGCATTAAAATTAAATAAAAATCAATTCAAGGCATTGCAACGGTCGTTACATCACCTACAAAGGATTCGTCTTAAAGCAGCTCTCGGGACGTTTGTCCTGCACCGCAGGACATTTGCCGCTTGGCTGAGCTATTGCTGCCGCTGCTGCTACAGCTTACACAATTTGGCATTGAATTTTGTTGCACTTTGCTCAATTCGTTGCTTGAAACCTCAAGTTCGGTTTGTGTTTAGCTACGCTGCATAGCATTCAAACCGACAAAAGCAATGAGCAGCATTAAAGGGCATTGCCAACGTTGAAACACCCTCTCCTAAGCCACCAGAGCCATCAAAGGGCCTGTGATGTAGTTGACAGAGTTAGCTCGTACATATAGTAATGATACTATAGCTATATAGCTATGTAGTGGTCAACATCACGCACTAATACAAGCTTGAAAGGCTGAAACACTTGTTGATACAAATACAGGGAAACATAGCTTTCTTTCTGTCAGCTATTGCTACTACCAATACTAATGTATATATATATATATATATATATATATATATATATATATATATATATATATATATATATATATATATATATATTTATTTATAAGCTACAATTTGAGACATTAAGAAATATATGTAATTTCTTGTTTACACTCAATTGGCTTGGGTCGGTGGCAGCGCCCCCTGTTGGCGACAGCAATAACTATTGCTATAGCAGACAAGCAGAACAATAACAACAACAACAACAACAATAATAATAATAAGGATTATCGTAATAACAATGAGGCATTCGGACAATACACGGCAGAACAGAGGGCGCCGCACGGCTCGCCGCTCAGGCGTGTAATACCCTTCACAAGACCAAATACCGTTTTTGACAGCTCATCACGTTTTATTGTGCTATTGCCTACTCGCTCTCTATCTCTCTGTCTCTACGTGTTTTCCTCTTCGTCCGTCCGTCCGTTTACATTCACGTAGCCTTCCCAACTGATGTGTGCTTGGGTATCAGCAATGCAATGGGCTGATTATATTGGCGTTGCATAATTTGTCAAGTTTGACACTTTATAAATCAATACCCAGGTGAGCTTTTGTAGGTGGCAATAGACGCATTGCAACGCCAGCAACTGTAACAAACTATGAGATACCCTGTAAAATGAATAAAAATAATGCGTTTTATTAGTAATGAATGATGAATAATGAGTAATAAATAATTAATAACTAATATCGAATTATGAATGATGAATTATGAGTGATAAATGTCAATCATTAATGAGCTATGAATAATGCAACTGAAAAATGAATAATCAATTGTGGTTAATAAATAATGAGTAACCATTAATGAATAATGAATAATGAATAATGGAACTGAAAATGAATTACGAATTATGAGTAATCAATAATAATGATTAATGTGTAATGATTCTTTACTAATAAATAATGAATGAATAATAAATAGAAAATAATGAGTAATGAATAATGAATGATGAATATTGAATAATAAATAGTTGGTACAGATTAATACAAAATGAATAATGAATGATGGATAATTGAATTATGAATTACGAGTAATAAATAATAATGAATGAATAATGAACAATGAATGATGAATACTAAATAAAAACAATTGAGTAATGAATAAAGAACTATGAATATTGAGTAATAAATAGTGTGTAATGTGTAATAAGTAATAAGTAATAAGTAATAAGTAATAAGTAATAAGTAATAAGTAATAAGTAATAAGTAATAAGTAATAAGTAATAAGTATAAGTAATAAGTAATAAGTAATAAGTAATAGTAATAAGTAATAAGTAATAAGTAATAAGTAATAAGTAATAAGTAATAAGTAATAAGTAATAAGTAATAAGTAATAAGTAATAGTATAGTAATAAGTAATAAGTAATAAGTAAGTAAGTAATAAGTAATAAGTAATAAGTAATAAGTAATAAGTAATAAGTAATAAGTAATAAGTAATAAGTGATAAGTAATAAGTAATAAGTAATAAGTAATAAGTAATAAGTAATAAGTATAAGTATAAGTAATAAGTATAGAGTGATAGGTATAAGTGATAAGTGATAAGTATTATAGTGATAAGTATAGTAAGTATAGAGTGATAAGTGATAAGTGATAGAGTGATAAGTGAGTTAGTATAGTATGATAGTGATGAGTGATAGTGAATTGATAGTGATAGTGATAGTGATAAGTGATAGGTGATAGTGATAAGTGATAAGTATAGTGATAGTAGAGTGATAGAGTAATATAGTGATAGGTATAAGGTGATAAGTGATAGTGAATAAGTATAAGGTGATAAGTGATAGTATAGTATAGTATAGTGATAAGTGATAAGTAATAAGTGATAGTATAAGTGATAAGTGATAAGGTGATAAGTAATAAAGTATATAGTATAAGTAATAAGTAAGTAAGTGATAGTAATAAGTGATAAGTAGATTAAAGTGAATGAAGTAATAAGTAAGTAAAGTAATAAGTAAGTAAGTAATAAGTAATGTAAGTAATAAGTAATAAGTAATAAGTAATAAGTAATGAGTAATGAGTAATAAGTAATAAGTAATAAGTAATAAGTAATAAGTAATAAGTAATTATGATTGACGAATTATGAGCAATAAATTTTAAATGATACAAAAATTAAAATAAATTATGAATTGTGACTAATAAAGAGGAATCATTAATGAGTTCTTCATCATGAATGATGAATGAAGAATAATAAATAATAAATAATAAGTAATGAAAAATGAGTTGTATTGACAATCTAACACCTGGCTAGATTACCCCATTCGGGGCCTGTTTGCTGAGGGCTTCTGAAATTCATTTGAGCTCTGAATCAATTTCCGATCAAAGTCAAGCCCCAGTACAGCAAACTGAGCCCGCATGGGCCAGGGTATCAAAAGGCCAGACAAGAATGTGTGTACACAATGCGAAGGAGAAAGATGAGAGTGTGGAGGAAGCCTTGCCACTGGCTGAGGCAAGGACAGGGCTGGCTGCTTGACTGTCAGACGCAATATCAGTTGTTGCCACACGTTGCATGCTGCTAGCCAGGATAATGGCTTCAGACCCAGACCTTGACAACGGGGCAAAATGCCAAAATAATTTCGTAACGCTCGTTTGCTTGCCAATTCAATGGCTAGCGGGTGGTTGGGTGGTTGATTGGGTGGTTGGCTATCTGCTGCTTCTGATTAGAGCTCTACCGCCGGCTCAAAGGTGTTTTGTACTTAGACAATATAATTTAACATAATTGGTTAGCATTATGGTCTTGGCCATAAATTCAGCAAAAGACACTCATGCCCCCAGCCTGCCGCGGCTCGTGGCTCTTGGCCCGATTCAATTGTCAGGCTTAAGGCTCTGGCAATGTTGCATAACGTTCATTCATATGTCCGCAGCAGCAGCTTCTGGTCAATGGCGTCCTGACAATGCGAACTTCAGCGCTGAGTGGGCGGCGTGTCAATTGTTGTCGAGGGAGGGGGGTGGGTTTGAGTTGTATAAGTAATAGGAGGAAGGGAGGGGGGAGGGTGGCGTGTGTGTGTGAGACTTTTCTGTGATGGAAAGTCGAATTGTGCCGCCCATCAAAGAGGCCACAAAGCCATTCAACTCAATTCAAACTAACTGCAGCAATGCGACACACACACACACACACACACACACATACAGAGGCACACACGCGCACGCACACTTGAGGCAGCTGCTGCACTTAAGGCAAGGCAAGGCAAGGCACGCCACGGCGAGGCAATCAAAGTGAAGTCAATGCAAGCTACCGGCCAATGAAGAACTGTAAGTTGCAACAACAACAGCTGTAACAACATGCAACAACGTGCAACAATTGATTTGCGCAACATTTCACTATTGGCCAATACACACACATACACACACACACACACACACACAGATGCATATATATTTGCAAATTCTTGCAAACTGAAACCTGATGTCACTTCAAAAATATGAAAAGAATTCCCATCTGAATATTTTTATGCAACATGAGGCGAAATGGAGGAGCGAGAGGGGAGGGGAGGGGAGGGGGTGGGGGCGGGGGCGGGGGCGGGGGCGGAAGTGGTGCCTGCCTCCATTGCCACTTAGTTAAAGAGGGCGAAACTTGTGCGTCGTCGAGTATTGAAGTTTTACCTCAAGAACTCGAGAACTTTTGCTCTAAATGGAATAAGCAGATGCGATTCATGTCATATAAATAATGCGAGTATCGGAAGTATTAGCCTACGCAGAGATCTGTTCAAATGGTTGAGTTAACATCGGTTAGTTCATCTTAACATATAGTAGGAGATTCATATTGAATCGATGAAATCACTTGATTTATTTATTTGATTGGCATTTTGTATGACTGTTATCATTGCATTTATGTATCGATAAATATCGATTGTCAATTAACTATTTTGCTTACATTTAAAGAGTTCAATTAGTCTAGATTCATTTCAATTTATATACCCATTGAACTGTTCGACAGCGGATATTATACTTTAGTGCATTGATATCGATATATATCACATACCATTCATATAATAGACCACGGAAATCATAACACAAATATTAATATATCATATCGTTATCCCCATATGTCGATCTATATACTTCACATACCATTCATATCGGTGTTTCATATGTTATATCCCTTTGTATTGCTATAAATCATTTACCATCTACATATATCAAATCTACCATAGAAAATGCTTATAGATATAAATATATATTATCTCATTCATATCATTCATTTATAACGATATATATCAATAGTAAAATAGTATGGGCTAAGCTCAGAAGTTAAGAGACCAGACGTTATCTAGACTTTCCTTACTCCTAAAGTGTATTAAAAGGGATATAGGTTTACTATCGACATTTCATCTTAGCATATGTAAATGCCAAAGTATCAGCCCGGATATGCATATTGCTTTACGATATATTTCAATATCGATTGAGAGTCAACTTTATTATGAGCTTCACTCTGGCATAAATAACCAGAGGAGGGAACAGCAAAAAGAAACAAAAATATCTTGGCAAAAGTCAGTAGTGCTCGACTAGATGATGCCCTATAATGTCATGTTATTAGTTTAAATCAAATATATGAGAACATACTACAGCATCTGTTATATAGTCACGTAATGTCAGCTGTTAATTACAGGCGGTAAACTGAGCTGTGCTGGGCATGAGCCACAGTCGATAGCTTATTGGTTGCCTGTGCGGGGTTAAGCTGTCATAGTCTGGCGAGGGGCGGTGGGTGAGGTGGGTGAGAGGGCAGTAGGGTAAGCTCTGCGCTGCATGCCACAATTGACAGCCGCTGCAGCCGCTTTATGGATTGCAATGGTAAAATTGTAATGAAATCCGGATTACAGATCAAAGGGCTTAACGCAAGTGCGTGTCGCATGTTGACTCTCACTCTCTGCGTGGGCGTGGGCCAAGTGGCTAGCGGCAAGCGGCAGGGGGCAGGCGGCAGGTGGCACGTTAAATGCCGAACGCTGTGACTTGTGTGGGTGGCAGAGCGCGCAGGATTAAAGCTGTCGTGTGTGTAAGCAGTCATCAGAGCGCGCAGGAATCGCCATTAATTGAACGCCATTCAGCGGCGGAAGGAGGCGGAAATGCCACAGCGAAAAGGGAACACAGGAAGCTGCAAGCGAGCGGACGTCAGTTGAGTGCAGAGGGGCTAGAAGGGGGATAGAAGCGGGGAAGGGAAGGGTTAGCTGACAGGATGCCACTTTTGACACAATCGAATGATGCGATTGCCAAAGCATAATCCGATTTCCAGCGCTGACAGTTTAAAAGTTTTCTTTTTTCCCGATAACTTTAGATTTGGCATGAAGTATTTAAAAGCATTTTTTATTTCATTTTTTCAATCAATTAACGATATTCTCTTTTTTTTTCGCATTTGACTTTAATCTCTTGTATATTTTATTTAATTTAAGTCCTGTTACTTTGGAGTCTTTATTATAATATGCTTAAAGGCTCCATTAACACCAGCCAATTAAACCAGTCTTAAAATGTCTTTGACTTCATTTGCAGTGAACTGAGCCAGTAGGGCTAGGTTTACCTTTTGTATACATGACAATGCTCTTCTGCGAACTTTATTCGATTCGCCAACAAAGATATAAGACAAACAAATTAAGAATGCTAGCTAAACCAGAAAATTTTAGAAAATATAATCTTATGCCCATGTTTTTGGGCATCTCTCAGGGTCTTCATGTGACCTGTAAGAGAACTTACGATCCTCCCTATCGCCAAAAGCATCGAGTCTAGGAATATAAGCTAAACACTAACCGCCTGTGATCCAATTAGAACAAGTCCACAGATATAAGATATTATTTAAGAGATATCAATAAAAATATATTCTCAATTTCAAGTTTTCCAATATACTCTGCTCACTTCGGGAACGTGTATCAAAAGAACAACTGAAAATATTGATTTATACAATTATTCTCTGTATTTCTAAATATCTCTCTTAAACTCAATTAAATTTCCACCCACGACAATTAAATTCACTAAAAACCAGTGTTGTAAAATGTCTGATCAAAAATGTCGTCTACTAAATGACCACGTGTTTCAGCCATAAGTGAACTCATTCTGTGAGTGTCGCGCATGAAATATTCGTGAATTTGTTGGGGCGGGTGGAGCGCGAGGTGGGCGAACACCTGCTGCAGGTGCAGGTGCAGTTGCAGGTGGCTGTTATTTATCGCTGTGAATTATTCAGATTTATAATTAGCGAATGGCTTGCAACATTTATTTCTTTTTGTGCATAATTTCCGAATGAAATGGCATTCTCATCTGCGATATTGTTGTAATTGCCAAACGCACACATGTGAGACAAGCAAACACAGCCAGGCAGCCAGGCAGACAGACAGACACACAAACACACAAACACACATACATCCACACAGAGGGCAATAATTGCGACCGCAGTGTGGCAGCTGTTGCAGCATCCCAACATCCCCTCGCACCTTCACCTTCTGACCTTTTGTTTGGTATTTTGCATAAATGTGCATATGAGCTGCGACTACTGAAAGAGCCCCATTTGGCCCGTCGCGACGCGTCGTCCCGCCCAAAGCTCTTGCTGGACCGCCACACCGCTTTGGCCATGCCCTTCTCAATAAGCTGCACAGTGGTATAAGGTATTTAAATAATACACATAAATAAATAAATAAATATATATATATATATATTTAGGTAATAATATATATTTATTTACATAAATAAAACGTTTACTAATAGAAAAGCTTCAATACCAAAAGCTTTTAAGTTCCTGGAAAGAAGTTGGTAATACCAATATAGGCTCTTAAAGTGAAGCGCAACAGTCATTAAAAAGCTTACCTCAGCCTTAATACTTAAAGTCAATTAAATTAAGTCATCTTAGATTTCAAAAACAGCTTTTCAGCAAAACAATTTTTTCTTAAGTCTGTTTCAAATAAAAGTATATATATGTAAGTTAAGCGCTCTTATAGCATTACAGTAATTATTTGAGTCCAAGTCCTGCGACAAATAGACTTGATACTCTGCTATATTAAGTAGTTTGTATATTATTTAATAACTCAGTGAACGTTAGATGTTGGAAAATATAAACTGCCGCAACAAGGCTACATTGGCTGTGTTCTCCCTTGCCGTCTGTTTAGAGAATCTGATCTCCTTGGGTCGGGTGTTATTAATATTTATTTTTAAGTTACTTGAGGAATGCATGCCGCAGAAAATGTGTCAATACGAGCAGCTCGAGCAGCTTTAAGCTTCAAGAACAAGAATAAGCATTAAGAATAGGCCATTTCGATCACATTGCAAAGCTGTTTAAAGCTAGTCTAACGCTTTAGACGTTTCTTTAAGCGCTTGAACTTGTCAAAGCAATGCAAAAAAGTACGTAAGAAGTTATACCAAAGCACTTAACTTCAGTAATAAATGTTTTACTTTATATAAGCATAGGCAAAAGAGATCAAGATTTCAAGTTATGTAAAGAATGTGAAGCTTTAGCCTTAAGAAAGCTGCGAAGGAGCAGAGATACACACACATAGGAAGTCAAGTGGAGTTGGCCGTAGAAGTATGCTGAGTTGAGATTCAATATAAAGTTGAGAGTCACTATAAAAATGTAGAACTCTTCGATTAGACATTTGGTAAATCAAACAAGATTTTTAATAGTAAACCTGCTAAGCTTTCTAGAGCTTGCACACTTGATTTACATATTTCCCCTTTTTGTATATGTCAAGTTCTTGTCTCAAGATCTTCGCAGCACTTTCACTTCTCAAATAATTTGAGTTGCATAAAAATATTCACAGCCCAGTTAACTGCGTATAGGCCACTGTAAGCTGCTAACTGGCAATTGCCAACTGGCAGCGGGCAACGGGCAAAGCAGCTTAGCAGCTGTTTGGGTTGCTTTTTTGCTTCCTTTTGTTTTTGCTCTCAGTGATGCAATGCTGCAGATGATTATGATGATGATGACGATGCGGATGATGATGATGTGGCCGATGATACTCTTATTGTTGCTGTTGCTGTTGTTGTTGTTGTTGATGCTGCAGTTCGCCTAGATGGGCACAGCCAAACAAGGCGAAAACAAAAAACGCAGCAAAAGAGATAAACAAGCAGCAAGAGATACTAAAGAAGCTGAAGAAGAAGAGCAAAAACGTAGCATACTTTGCCGCGCAACGCTGACCAAATCCAACGGGCAGTCAACGAGCTTCTCTCACATTTTTTTCGTGCATTCACCAAAGCCAGTTGGCCGCATACACAACCCTTTGCAGTACCACCACCAGCACCACCACCAGCACCACCACCCGTCGCACCACCCTCATCTGCAAACATTTGTGTATTTATCTATGCTTTTCGTCTTTGTTGCGTTTGCTATTTTAGCTGTTGCCCATTTGAGCGCTGGCTCTATACCCTGTATCACAGTGGCAAAGAGAAGAGTTGAGGAGTATTAAGAGTTGACAGAACTGAGAATCTTTTGACTAAGCGATTTTGTTATGGGGCTTCTTGAAGCTTTTATGTGTTATAAGATAGGCTATGGTGTCTATATAGTCAAGAAGTCGGCTTATCTAATCGAAATGAAAATCTATTTCCAGATGTAGTACCTTGAGAGTGTAAGATGCCCTACACTTGGCTTATACTTTCAATGAACAAGTCATGAAAACTGAGAATAGAGCTTGTTCTTGTCTAGATACATATGCGTGTATGTTTATATAGAGGATAGTTTTGACTAACAGAGTATCTGCTAGTCGAGCTCTTTCATATTGATGCTCACTTGCTCACAAAGTGAAAAGAGTATATGCAGATTAAAGTATGAAGCTATCAAGTTCATTTAACTATATCGCATACTGTATTACAGCTAGAATAACAGAGTTAGATCAATTTCTGTTGGATTTTGTTTGTAGAATTAAGAGAAACTATAGATCAATCTGCTATGCTCGCTGTAAATCGAAAAACAAAACTTTATGCTAGTAATTTGAGGACCGTAAGCGAGTATTCATCAGTCGGTTCTGCTCAGTTATAACGCTCTGAATGATTCTACACCTAGCCCATTTCGAATGGGGGAGTTCAGGCTAGAATGTCTTAGTAAAAGCAGGCGTGTCAGACCTTATAAAGAGCAGAATCTATCTAGCAATGGCCATCTGTCCATCTTACGGCCTATTTGTCCGTATGAACGCAGCCGTCTTGCAAGCCACAAAAGCTAAAGTCTTGAAATATTAAGTGTTTATTCCTGAATACAAGTAAGAGCTTATCAAGGTTTTTCAATTATTCGATTTGCTTATTATCGATAATAATCGAAATTTGATTATATAAAAGCTGGAGATCAAATTGGCTTAAAATTATTTTAATCTACTGTGGAGTTCTCTGAGGTGAATACACGGATTTGTTTATTCTCGATTTTGGATAACTCCCGCTTCCCACAATGTATACGCCTGAATGCCATTATTACGGGCTCAAATTGAATTTGGAACTAAAGTTATTCAACAGTTAAGTGCCCATAAGCCTTTAAGCGCACTCCAAGCGCAGTCGCTAAGCACAGCATTTGCATAACATGTAACCGTATGTAAAGGGTGTCTGCATGTGCATCTGCATGTGTAGCTGGCCAAGTATGTATGTATCATTGAATCATTGAATGATTTGAATTAGAGCTCTGCTCAAGGTCCTGGCTATCTCTTAGTCGGATACTGCCGACTGGAACACTCTTTAAATGTTTTTGTGCTGTGCTGTGCTGTGCTCTTCATTGTGCATTTCGCCATGTTCGCTGTTGCATTTTATTATTTTTATGTTTGTTGTGGATGTTGCGTATGGCTGCTTGGCCGCCCGTCCTCGGCCGACTGGTCGCTTATCCCGACCAACTGTAATTACCAATGCGGCCAGCTGAAGACCCTCTCAATGCGCGCTGCTCATTAATTAAAATTTACATGCAGCTTATAACTCTATCAATTCCAAGAATAGAAGACCTGAACTACTGCAACTTGAGACTGGTCTACAAATGAGAACGAACAGCCTCGCTCCTCCTGTGGCTCGTTGCTAATGAGAGCAGCCAATCGAGGTGTGAGGAGGGAGCCGAGCTGCCAAATGAGTAAACTAGTTGTGCCCTACTTGGCACTTCTCATGTTTCAGTGCAAATGATTATTAGTTCGTGGTACTAGTTCATCCTACGCTCTGACCAGCTCGAAGTTGCTTTAACTATTCAACTATTCAAGCAAGTCTCTGCTCGAGTTGCTCTTTGTCTATTATTAGGCATTTTAAATGGGCTTTTCGCATATTTAGAAATGAGCTTTGTTTGCTTAATGTGCGTAGCTGTCATATATGCTAATCACCAACTATTTTCATGAACAGAGTTCTATATCCAAGCCCCGACTGACTACCTCTCTCATCTCTCATCTCTCATATTTCAAATTTAATTTGATTTTCGCACCAAGCCCGAAACTTTAACTCTGATGCAGAAATCGAACGCAAATGCGGCTGGCCATACGAATATGCTAAAATCGGTTTAATTCGATTGTTATGTGGCTGACCGCACAATAATGAAATCAATTGATGGCCACGCGGCGTATGATTGTTGTGGCATAAGGACATTTATTACGCATACGCACTGTGGCACAATTAATGCGGGCGGCCAGGCTCCGGCTGCATCTGCACAATCCAATTACGAAGCGTCAAATAAATGTTAGTTAATCAAATGAATTGTGCTTTATGGCTCAGCAATCGCGAGGACAACTATAATTAGAAAATTGTTGTGTCACACATGTTACATCGCTGAAGGGGGATATGTATGTGTGTATGTAAAGTTGAAAAGAGACGGGATCTTTTAATATTAGGCTGACAGCTACCAGTTTATCTACTATCGATAAAAGCAATAGCTTATGATCAATATCAAATTTCAGGAATGAAGCTGAGCTGATTGCAAATATAATCGGAATTCATTGTATTTATAAGAATGAATATGAAAGGCGATAAAGTACTGTACTCGAATACACGGAGTTGTAATATACTCAGAGAAGGAGAACAGCTCAGCGTAGTTCGCTGTAACTTATTCATTGATCCTTTTTAATAATCAAGAGTATCCGTCTCTAGTGCTATGATACTCAGAAAAAGAAATGCATTTGTGATTCACTATCAGTGACCTATGGGCGATGTACCCGTTTTTATACCCTGAACCCATTGAAAATGGGAATTCAGGGTATAATGTTTTTGTTGAAATGTGAATGTATGTAACAGGCAGAAGGAGGCGTGGCAGACCCCATAAAGTATATATATTCTTGATCAGGGAGAGAAGCCGAGTCGATTTAGCCCTGTCCGTCTGTCTGTCTGTCCGTCTGTCCGTCTGTCCGTATGTATGAACGCGTCAATCTCAGAACTTACAATAGCTAGAGACTTCAAATTTTTGTTGTATGTCCCTGTATAGGGCGCGCATATCGAGTTTGTTACAGAAATTCGATAACTGTTATCGTTTTATTGTTATCGATTAAAAACGAAAATCTAAATTCAGCTACAAAATTCTATCTAATTCATCTTTCTAGCTAGAGTCTTCATATTTTGCATTTAGTGTTATGTAAGCCTTACGCAATTTCGGTTTTTGTTAAATTTTGGGTGCCACGCCCCCTTCGCCTCAAATTTGTAACTCCCGTATATCAAACACTAGAGACTTGTGCTTTGGCACATACATACATATGGATGACATGATCACGCCCAACAAGTTTGATCAAAATCGTTGGTCTAGAAAAAAAGTTATTAAACATTTAATTTCCCATAACATTGGCATGCAAATAGCAGCCAAAGAACAGCTGACGTACCGACTTGCGCTTGTGTGTGCTTGCGCCTGTGTATGTGTGTGTGTATGTTTTGCTTGTAATGAACGTACATATGCATGTGTATATAAAAGAAATGAAGAATGCTTGGAATAGCGGTTCTTCGCAGGGTTCAGGGTATACCCTAGTCGAGCGGTCTCGACTAGAGTTTTCTTACTTGTTTTCACATAAATAATCCAAATATAGAGCTTGATACTTGAAATTTATTGTTGACTTTTCAAAGCCAAAGTACAATTTTGAAATAAATAAGAAAGAATTGAAAACATGCCTTTTACGCACTGAGCGACCAGCAGGTAGTGCAATAGAAATAGAAAAGGCCCACATGCGTGGACTCTAAAAATAGGCCGATGCATGCTGAGCCTATCAAACTCAGCCAAAGATGAGCTATACTTAAGGGATGATTTTATGCGTGGGGCAGGGCTTAAAACGCCTGGCGCAGAAGAATAAGGAACAAGTACAAAACTGTTGACTAAAGGACACAGAGCCAGAGTAAATATAAAGCGTGCAACTGTATCTAAGATTTTGAGGTAATAAATGAGTTTCATGTATGACTAAATGTAGAGTAATATTCCAGAGTCTCTGAGGTATTATTTTCGTCAACTCTTACACAAAGTCTACAGGGCATCTGCTAGTCAGTCCGCTCTAAATACATGCTTAATATTTGATTTTGAACTCATGTTATCTTAGTATACTATTATTGATAGCCCTAGTCTGATAGCCTTACTCAGAGAGCCCTAGTCTGTTAGCCTTAGTCTATAGTTAACCCTCCATTTGCATATGCCTATTCAATTTCTCTCACTTTTACCTGACCTGAGTAAATAAAATGTTTTCATGTTACTTCATTGAGCTTAAGCAAATCAGTTTTATCTTTGATTTGACATTTCTGTTTGCTCTCTCTCTCTCTCTCTTTATATATATATTTATCTGCCAGTTAACTCAATCAGTTTTCAAGGTTTATTTCTCTCTCGCTCTGCCGCCGTTGGCCCACAAAGCTTTTACTTTTGCCTTTCACTCGCTAAGTAATACCATTCTATATATATATATATATATATATATATATATATATATATATATATATATATATATATATATATATATACAAATATATATATCATCAAGATCAAGGCCATGCATCACACACACATTAGCATACACTTGTAAGTAGAGCAAGTGTTGCTTGCTGGCACATGTAGCCCACTGGCAACAGTTGCTGCTGCTGCTGCTGCAACATAAATGCAAATTTTTGTCTCCAGCTGCATGCATGCATGCATGCATACATGCACATATTTAATGCATGCAAAACACGCTCAGAGACACACTCACTCATACAGAGACAGAGAGAGGGACATGCTCATCTGTGAATCTGTCTCCAATGCTGATAAACACCTTAGCCCAATACCTAATTCGAAGAGCACACAACTGTGTCGCACAGTGGGCTGCAGCAATGCAAGCAGTCTATGAAAAATAATGAAATGGCAAATCTTAAAAAGTACTCCAGCTATTATCGATAACTTAAGCAACAATCGAAATAGAGATATCGGAAGTTGTATCACTCTGACTGTCTTTTGTGCTCTGTTTGCATTGTGCAGCACTTTACGCCCATTTCAGCACTGCTCAACACTGCTCAGCACTGCACAACACTGCGTCTAACATTTCATTGTTGAGGCGCCAGTGCTCCGTATCGCTAACATGGATCACAAGTCGCACGAATTTCACGAACAACAATGAGCAGCGCAACAAACGAGCTCTCTCTCTCTCTTTCTCTCTCTCTCTTTCTGTCGCTCGCTTAGCGTCTGGCAACATTGTGTATTTTGGTCGGCGGAACACAATGCAACAGCCAAGAGGCTGGCCAAACAAAGCCCCAGTCATAATAATAAGAATAATAACAATAAAGCATTATGGGAAAAAGTGGGCAACACCCCAGCCACAGGCCTAGTCGTCCCCAGCCCCCTACTCGCAGTCTCAGTCGCAGTCGCAGTCACCGTCGCAGCTGCAGTTCTAATCCCAGTTGTGGTCATCATTCTGCGTGGCCAAGCAATTTTCGCAGTCGACGTCGACGTCGCTGTCGCTGTCGCCGTCGCCTCTCAGCGTTGTCTGATATTTGCATGATTTTCACAGCGCCTTTTGTCTTTTGTGGCAAAGTGCAGTCGCAGCAGAAAGTTGCTCTGCCCGCCCACCCCAGGGCACTCGCTCTCGCTGCCTCCCCTTCTCGCTTGGCCTATTGTTTTTTGGCCTCATGGGAACAAGCTGTGCCGCAATTTTACTGATTAGCCAAGACAAGACGAGACAAGACAACTTCAACTTCAAATCTGCTGAACACACAGGCAGAAGCCACGCCTTCGCCTACGCCCACACCCACGCCCACGCGCACATCGACACTCGAGCACTTAGGCCTATATGTGGGCGCGCACATGCTTAACCTCCTTGGCCACATTGTTCTGGCTTAATGCCAGCGCGGCCCAGTTCACTGATCTGAGGTCCTCATTTTTAAGTGCCCGGCCAAGTTCAGGCCACCTTCGAGCTGCTGCAATTGGCCGCAAGTTGTGACCAAAGGTGGCAACGCTTGCTACGGAAATGGGCAGCACTTGAAGCGCGCTCGCAACTCTGACAACTCTGGCAGCTCTTTGATGGGACAGCTACAAACACTATCAGACGATATATCTAAGTCTATTTGGCAACTCTGATGCATTCGGCGCATCACTAGAGGAATATATACTGATGCTGGTAGGGATATTCAGGCGATGCTGAGGTGTTATATTGGAAGATGTCCTCGTGGGAGGCTGTGCTAAGAGATACCAAAATAGAGTTGGTGTTCCTGGAGTGTATGGAGAGAACGACAAATTGATAAAGGATAAAATGAGAATGAGATAGAAAGAGAGAAAACAAGGGGAGTAGGAATAGAGAAAGGAGTGGCAAGGTGAAGGAGAGAGCCTGATAGATAGACACACAAATATAAACTGAGAGAAAGATCTATAGAGCGAAAGTAAAAGAGAGAGAGAGAGTGAGGCAGAGAGATGGTGATAGAGAGAAAGCGGAAGACTGAAAAAGATAGAGTGACTGAGAGAGATATACAGATAGAGTGATAGGCAGATCCACTTACAGATAACGAGGTATGGTGAGACATTAAGATAGAAAGAACTCAGAGGGAGAGAGAGAGACAAAAGAGAGAGAGAGAGACAAAGAGACTAATGCCAGACACATAAAAAGATACAGAGATAAAGAGGTCTGGAGTGAAAGTGAGAGAAATAGAGAAGAGATATCTAGGTAGAGAGAAAGAGAGAGAGAGATTGAGAGATAGGGACAGAGAGATATACAGATGACTGAATAGTCAGTTCCACTTACAGACAAAGAGATATAGATATGTAGAAAGAGTGAAAGGAAAAAATGAAAGCTGAGGGAAAGACAGAGAGAGAGAGAGAGAGAGAGAGAGAGAGACCGAAAGTTTAATCAAAGAGAAACCGGCAGCAAAAGTGCGGTCTATAGCCCATCGTCAGCCCCATCTTGAGTTGTTCAAGTATTTTCAGCAACATTTGCCACACTTAAAGTCTTGCGATTCGCCTCGAGCCTGGCCAGGAAATCAATTGCAAATGTTTGGCAACTCGGCTCTAACTACAGCGAACGCCAGCTAACGGTAACTGGGGCAGGTGGCGGGCAGCTGAGTCAGGTGTGTGTACAGTTGCTCTCAATGTCTTATGCTCCATTTGCGAAACGCGTTCGATTGCGAACTTTTTAATTATGATTTTTCATTGCGCTGGCTGAAGCAGCGCAATGTGTGCTAGCCAAGACTTGGGCTCAGGCCCTTAAATGGCCAGTGCAGCCTAGATTGGGTTGCCAGTTTGTTGACTAGTTGAATGGCTGGGCGGTTGGCTGGCTGTGTGGTTGGGTGGTGGGTGGCTGGGTGGTTGGGTGGTTGGGTGGTTTGTCCTCATGGCTAAGTCATTCGTTAGTCGCGGCGATCTCTATCCATTGCTAGATGCGGTGCGCTTTTTGCTTTTAGTTCTGTTCCACTAACCTCTAACCCCGTTCTGGGCCCACAGAGCAAGCAGAGCCCACCCAACCAGAGGCCACCAACCCATCCAAATTGGCGGCTGACCTTGCGCGTGGCTTTATTAAAAATAGAAAATCTGCACAAAAATGCAACCGTAGCCCCGTTTCGTTATGCAAGTGGCCGTTGTGGGCGTTGAGGGCGCCGAGGGCGTGGCCGCTGAACAGCCAGCTGCACTTTGAAACAGACGTCGATGACGAGTCCCAGAGCGGCAATGGACATGGAAATAAAATGCATTCGACTAAAAATCCGACATTCGACATTCGACAAGCTCTATCACTCTTCATTTTAAATATTTTTACGGATTCCCTCTCGAGGTGGACGAGTCCGTGTTTCATTTACGTAAACGCCACTCGTGTGTGTAGGTTATGAGCACCATGAGCACTCAGTGGCTCTTATGTAAACAGATTTGCTATCGTTTCCTACTTGTCGATGTCGAGTTGTCAATGCAACCAATTAGCTAATGCTTACTTCAATGCATAAATTAAAAGTAGAGATGGGGGAAGCAGAGAGAGACAGATAGAGAAAGTGCCGCCATTGCGTTAGATAGGAAAAACTTACGAGTTAATGAAAAAGATAATACATTTGCTCTGAACTATGTGGAAGTATCGAAGGACTTCTAAATTAAATTGGTAAGCAAAAATTGAATATGTAAGTGAAGCAATATCAAAATAACGAGATGTCCCCAAAAGTGACGAGTAGATTTGCATAAAGCGAATAGCAAGTGAAGGTAGCGAGAGATTTTCAAAAATAACGAGTGATCTGAAAGTGGATAGTAAACAATGTGAAAGTAACGAGAGGTGCCCAGAGGTAGCGAGTAGAGAAAAATTTAGAGAAAAGTGTCGAGTGACCAAAATTGTAATGAAGCAAACTCTGAAACTAAAGAATAAGCCGAAATGATATAAATGTAGAAAATATAGATGAATGGATGAGGAAAGTAAGGGATACTCATGAAACAACGAGAAAGTAGAGAGAGGCCTCCGAAAATAGCGAGTAGACATAACGTAGATATAGGAAGCAACGATTATCGTTTGAGCAATGTGAAGGCGGTCGAACCTACTGAAGTTTGTGTAGCTCAGACAATTTATGAGGTATTTTATCTAATATTACCAACGAGCTAGCTATGCATAGGCCAAGTGGCATGCTCTGTTGTTTGTTCTCTGCTGGCCTTTGGCTTGCTCACAATTAATTAACTTTGTGCTGCCTGCAGCGACTGGGAAATGCTGTCAACTGGCATTAAGTAAACATAAGTGCATGTTTCTGATCTGCATTTGGGGGAGACGAAGGAAGCCTCCCTTAATATTTATAGCTGTTATTTATTTATTTCGTTAGCTTTTTAATTTGACACTTTGCTGGCCAAAGGGAATGCCCTATAGGTTGCTGTTTAGCGTAAAGCCGAAAGATGAAAGACCGGACGAGTGGGCGGAGGGCGGTCTCGGGTGGCAGGCAACTGGCAACTGGGAACTGGGAAGTGCAAGTGGCAAGTGGCAAGTGGCATGCGGCACGTTGCACGTTTCTACCAGCTGCCAGTTGCCAGCTGCCGCATAGCAAATGCAAATTAAGCTGCTGGCAATGGCCTGAGTCGAGTTGCTGAATATTTCACTTAAATTCAACTGCAGACGGCCAACAATTCCGGCCGCCCGCACCTGCCGCTGCGCCGACTTTATGGCCTGCATTTTGTCAAAGTTTCACAGTTGGGAAGCCAACGACTGCAGCAAGCACCAATCAAAAATATCAAGCATACGCCGCATTCTACCTAAAGTAGCTGCCACACGAAAATGCGAAAAGGGCAAAACACCGCCATTGGGCTTCAGCCATCTCAGGCACAGCCACAGTGGTTTGCGGACGCACGTGCAACATCGAACCATGGCACATGTTGTCAGGTTCAAATTGAAAAATTTTGAGAGCATTGAAGAATAGCGCATCGAAAGTATATTTCTTCCCAAATATGTGTATAACAGTATATAGATCTTTGAATATAAGTTATAAGCTTCAACTTAAAATCTTTATACAAATATTTAAGAAACTGTATTAAAACTAAAGAAAAGAAATTAAAAGAAAAAAAGAAAGTAAAATTGTACATCTTTTTAGCTGCAAAACAGCTGTAAATCACTTTATACAAGCCTTTTAAAAGCTGTATGACAGTTATTTAAAAATAATGGTATATAACTTTTTATTGAAGAGCTGTATGACAATTTTTACAACTGCAAAAAAAATTGTTTGGAACATGAATAAGATATTTTAAAGGGAGCTAAGTTATTTTCAAAAACAATATAACACTTTTTGAAACTATATAACAGTGCTTTAACGACTTTATGCAACTATTTTCGAAAAACTGTATGTAAAAACCAAAACAGCTTCTTATAAGTTGTATAACACCTCTTTTTGTCAATTGTATAACAGTTATTGTTAACAAATGTGAAACAAATATTTTGCTTGTTCTTTAAGCTCGGATATCTGGAAATCGACTACTCTAAAAACAGGACCATCCAGACAGCATTATAAATTACTATTATAAGTATAATTATTGTACATTACGTACCACTGTGCAGCGCCTAATAAAGTTCATTTGCAGCCGCTGTGCCACAATAAGTTAATTACAAGAATGGGCCAACTGTGCTAAAGTTTATTATGAGCGAAAAATGGGAGCTCATGATTAAATTTAATGACTTTCAAGAAAGTAAAAATCTTACATTCATAGGAAAGTGAAAGATTTACTGACTAGCTGGTTGCTTTTGACAATGATTGACAGACATATTGGTGGCAGTCGATGGACTGACTGGCTGGCTGATTGAATGTGATTGACGACAAATGAAAGGTTGCTCACTGACAGACAGACTAACTAGAGCCTATCGATTAAGTGAATTACAAGAATGTTTGCCAGATTGACTGATTGGAAGACTGGCTGATTGACTGATAGAGTGACTGACTGACAAATCCAATGGCAACTTAGGTTACTATTGACGCACTGACACCAATCATTTGACAATTAAATAATTCAAAAATTTGCTAACTAACTGATTATTTGATGAATGACAAATAGACTAACCGATTGAATGATTGACTAACTGCTTGATTGAAAGAAGTGTTAACTAACAGCAACTAATAAATGAGTTAATGACAGACTGGTTGACTGCCTGTCAGATTGACCCGTTAGAGACATTTTGACCAACTGACTGAGTGAATTAATTACTCTGATTAATTACAGGTTAATACTTTGATGAGGCCAATATTAATTAATTTTAGAAGAAATTTAATATGTATATTTTACTAAATCCTCAATAAATTTCGAAGTAAATTCAAAAGTAATTACATTTTTAGCAACATTTGTGTATAAAAATTCCTTTTGCAGATTTTCTAATTTGATGTCTTAGTGCATCGTCGCTTGTGAATAGTTTAAAAGGGTTTTCAAAAGATTCGTGATGCTCTTAATGTGGCAATTAGTTCAACAGATTTTCATGTTTGTTACACCAAATCTGCTTACAACAGCACAAACACACACACACACACAAACAGACACACACTTACAGGGAAATGGCGGATTCTGAAGGACGACAAAGTCGTTTCGTAAGTGGGCGTGGCAATGGCAGATGCTTATGCTATTTGCGCATTTGTGCAATTTATAATGAAAATTTGTCGCCATTCGCTTTTATATGGAACTACAAATGAGTCTGTGTGTCATAATGCTATTACACTCAGAGAAATTCTGGGCAAGTGTCTGTCTAACCGTTCAAATTAAGCATTATATACAATTTGGGCGAATTTCGTGTACGCAGCTAACAGAAACAGATTAATAGGTTAACTCTATTTCTGTTTTTAACGGAAGTCTCTATTTCTCTCAGTTTATCTATTTCTCTTTGACTTCGCCTAGTATAAGCTTGTTAAGCTTCTCTGTTCGTATCTGCTTAACATACACTTAACATTTGTTTAACATACCATTAAGATTTCGACACGTTCTTTTGCTGATTGCCGTTGCAGTTGCTTTAACATGCTGTTAACAGTTTTGCTTTTGCCTTTAAAAGCAATTCAAATATAATTCAATGCCATTTTCAAAGCGAACTTGTTTATAATGTTATGCGCCAGATGCATTGTTTACTTCATATACATATTGATTTTCAGCACACACTGATGAGCACACACACACACACACATACATCCGATGCTTTTAACATTAATGTAGCATACTTTTGCGGGCTATGCCTTAGGCCGCACGCCTGTCTCCCCTGACGCGCCCTAACGAAATGAGTCCTATGTGCTCATATGGCGAGTGTACGATACACACACACACACACACACACACACACTCGCACATCCACATATACAGATATATGTCACGTAAGGTTTTTACATTTGCGCTTGAGTCAAGCTTCAACTCCAAAGAACTGTTGCTGGCCAAAGCGCTGATGTGCCAGCTCCATACACATACAGTCGCACACAAACACCCACACACACGCACACACTGATAACCAAGCGCTGCTGCAGCAGAACTGCTAATTAGATGCCTGTTGCCCAGGAAAGGACATGATATATGTCACTCACTCTCACGCCCTTCCCCCCACCCTCTGCGTGTGTGTGTGCCAAGGACAATTGTTGCTGCTGCTCGCATCGTACAGCTGCAAGCTAATCAGCATATTTAACGACTGACAATTGGCTGACATTTCATTTGGTTATTATCCTTGCAGTCTATAATTGAATCGACACCAATGCAATTGGCTCCCAGATAAAAAAAGCAAATGAAAATCGTTAAAAAAATGGGATAGTCTTTTCCACATAGTCCATGGCCATAAAATATGCGTAGCACATGCCGAGCACATATTATTAGATAAAAATAATGCGCAAGAATTAATTGGAAAGCGCCACTGTTATAATTGCTAGACAACATGCCGGCTTGGTGGCCAATGATCGAATGTTTTAGTGAATAATAGTCTTTGCTATATATACTAAGAGTTCTGTCGCTCTGAGCATGTAGTATGTCATATATACATACATATATGTATGTAAGTGCAGAAGGCATATATATATACGTCTAAATGATTATGCTGCATATCTCACATTGCACGTCAGTGAGCGTAGGTACCTTGCAGATCATATGTCTGAATGCATCTGCCGCATATATACATATGTATATATCAACAAGCTATCACTATGTGCATATATAGTATACACTATGATGTGTCGTGGATATGAAACGACTATACATATGTAGAATTCAGTACGATGTGTTGGGTATACTGACTATAGCATTGATTATACTACACCACATTATCAAACTAAATTCAGTATAGCAGATAGCAGAACCACAGTATAGAAGTGTATTAATATAACAGTATATATGACAGTATACATAGCACGATTGAATTATAATAGTATAGCAGTATAGGAGTAAATAAGTAAAGCAACATAGCAATATAGCAATATAGCAGTATAACATTATAACAGTATACCAGTACAGCAGTATAGGGACATAACAGTATATCAGTGTAACAGTAAATCAGTATAACAGTAAACCAGTATAGCACTATAACACTATAACAGTATAACAGTCTAGCAGTATAATAGTATAACAGTATAAAAGTGTAACAGCATACAAGTAAAACAGTATAGCAGTACAGCAGCATAGCAGTATATCAGTGTAGCAGTATATCAGTATATCATTCTAGTAGTATAGCAGTCTCTCACAGTGTGACAGTACAGATAGCACTATTGCAGTATACAAGTATAGCAGTATAGGGGTAAATAAGTATAGCAGTATAGCAGTGTATTAGTATAACACTATAGATGGAAGTATAGTAGTATAACAGTGTATCAGTATAGTAGTACAATAATACAGCAATGTCGTAGCATAGCAGTGTATTAGTATAATTGTATAGATGGAAGCATAGCAGTATAGTAGTATAGTAGTGTATTAGTATAACAGTATATATGACAGTATAGTAGTATAATAGTATAGTAGTACAATAATACAGCAATGTAGTAGCATAGCAGTGTATTAGTATAACAGTATAGATAGCAGTATAATAGTATAGCAGTGTATCAGTACAAAAGTATAGATGGAAGTATAACAGTATAGATGGCAGTATAGCAGTATGGTAGTATAGCTGTATAGCAGTATAGTAGTATAGCAGTGTATTAGTATAACAGTATGGATGACAGTATAGCAGTAACTAGTATGACAGTGTATTAGTACAACAGTATAGATATAACAGTATAGATGGTAGTATAGCAGTATAACAGCATAGTAGTACAATAATACAGTGTATCAGTACAGCAATGTAGTAGCATAGCAGTGTATTAGTATAACAGTATAGATGGCAGTATAACAGTATATATGGCAGTATAACAGTATAAATGGCAGTATAGCAGTATCGTAGTATAGCTGTATAGCAGTATAGTAGTATAGCAGTGTATTAGTATAACAGTATGGATGACAGTATAGCAGTATAGCAGTAACTAGTATGGCAGTGTATTAGCATAACAGTATAGATATAACAGTATAGATGGCAATATATCAGTATAACAGCATAGTAGTACAATAATACAGCAATATAGATACAACTATAGCAGTGTATCAGTACAGCAATGTAGTAGCATAGCAGTGTATTAGTATAACAGTATAGATGGCAGTATAGCAGTATAACGGTATTGCAGTATTGTAATATAGCAGTGTATTAATATAACTGTATTGATGGTAGTATAGCCGTATAGGAGTATAGGAGTTAAGCAGTTTAGTAGTACAATAATACAGCAGTATAGATACAAGTATAACAGTGTATCAGTACAGCAATGTAGTAGCATAGCAGTGGATTAGTACAACAGTATAGATGGCAGTATAACAGTATAGATGGTAGTATAGCAGTATAGCAGTATAGTAGTATAGCTGTATAGCAGAATAGTAGTATAGCAGTGTATTAGTATACCAGTATAGATGGCAATGTAGTAGCATAGCAGTGTATTAGTATAACAGTATAGATGGCAGTATGGAAGTATAACAGTATAACAGTATAGAAGTGTATTAGTATAACAGTATTGATGGCAGTATATCAGTATAGCAGTATAGTAGTATAACTGTATAATAGAATAATAGTATTGCAGTGTATTAGTATAACAGTATAGATATAACAGTATAGATGGCAATATGGCAGTATAACAGTATAACAGCATAGTAGTACAATAATACAGCAGTATAGATACAAGTATAGCAGTGTATCAGTACAGCAATGTAGTAGCATAGCAGTGTATTATTATAACAGTATAGATGGCAGTATAATAGTATAGCAGTGTATTAGTATAACAGTATAGATGGCAGAATAGCAGTAAAGCAGTATCGTATTATAGCTGTATAGCAGTATAGTAGTATAGTAGTATAGCAGTGTATTAGAATAACAGTATAGATGGCAGTATAGCAGTGTATCAGTACAGCAATGTAGTAGCATAGCAGTGGATTAGTACAACAGTATAGATGGCAGTATAACAGTATAGATGGCAGTATAGCAGTATCGTAGTATAGCTGTATAGCAGTATAGTAGTATAGCAGTGTATTAGTATAACAGTATAGATGGCAATGTAGTAGCATAGCAGTGGATTAGTACAACAGTATAGATGGCAGTATAGCAGTATAACAGTACAGCAGTTTAGTAATACAATAATACAGCAGTATAGATACAAGGTTAGCAGTGTATCAGTACAGCAATGTAGTAGCATAGCAGTGGATTAGTACAACAGTATAGATGGCAGTATAACAGTATAGATGGCAGTATAGCAGTATCGTAGTATAGCTGTATAGCAGTATAGTAGTATAGCAGTGTATTAGTATAACAGTATAGATGGCAATGTAGTAGCATAGCAATGTATTAGTATAACAGTATAACAGTATTGATATCAGTATAGCAGTATAGTAGTATAGCAGGGTATTTCTATAACAGTATAGATGCCAGTATAGCAGTATAACGGTATGGCAGTTTAGTAGTATGGCAGTGTATTAATATAACAGTATAGATGGCAGTATATTAGTATAGGAGTATAGCAGTGTATTAGTATAACAGTATAGATGGCAATGTAGTAGCATACAAGTGTATTAGTATAACAGTATAGATGGCAGTATAGAAGTATAACAGTATAGCAGTATAGTAGTATAGAAATGTATTAGTATAACAGTATTGATGGCAGTATAGTATATATCAGGGTATTTGTATAACAGTATAGATGGCAGTATAGCAGTATCGTAGTATAGCTGTATAGCAGTATAGTAGTATTGCAGTGTATTAGTATAACAGTATAGATGGCAATGTAGTAGCATAGCAATGTATTAGTATAACAGTATAGATGGCAGTATAGCAGTATAACGGTATTGCAGTATTGTAGTATAGAAGTGTATTAGTATAACAGTATTGATGGCAGTATATCAGTATAGCAGTATAGTAGCATAGCAGGGTATTTGTATAACAGTATAGCAGTATAACAGTATGGCAGAATAGATAGCAGTATACCAGTAAAGCAGTGTAACAAAATAACAAGACAACAGTATGGATAGCATTATAGTATGTATGTAACAGTACATCAATATATCAGTAAATAAGTATAGTAGTAAAGCAGGATAACAGTACAGCAGTATAAATAACAGTAAAGTAGTATAGTGTTATAGCAGTGTAGTAGAATAACAGTAAAGCAGTATGGATAGCTGTATTGCAGTAGAGCAGTGTAGCACTGCAGCGGTAAATTTGAATAGCAGTATAGCAGTAAATAAGAATTGTAGGGTAGCAGTATAACAGTACAGAAGTATAGATAGCATTATAGTAGTGAAGCAGTAAATAAATAGAGCAGTATAACTGTATATCAGTATAATAGTAATTTAGAAGAGCAGTATAGCAATATAGCAGTGTATAGCAATATTGCACTGTTGTGCAACAGACAAAAAATAGCAGTATAAAAGTATAACAGTATAGCACTGCAGAGGTAAATCTGAATAGCAGTATATATCAGAACATCAGTATAGCAGTATAACAATATAGCTGTATGACAGTATAACAATATTTCAGTAAAAATGTGTTGCAGTATAACAGTAAATCAGCTTAACTCGGTATTAATATCTACAGGGTATTTTCTAGAATATCATATGTGCTGTTTCATATTCTGGCTGACGTTTGTTTATTTTGCAGCTTGCATTTTATGGATGTTTCTTTCTGGGCTTGTGCTACGAAATGATTTTGTTGATCGCAAACAGCTTGTTCTAATTTAATACGCCGCTTTCCAGATTTCTGTCGATGTGTCTCAAGTGTAATAAAAACAGACTAGCATCATCATCATCAGCATTGTTATTATTATTGTTGTCTTAGCTGTTGTTTTTGGGAAAGGCAGCCGTCAAACATTTTGACTGACGTCAATTGGTTCAACATAAACCGAGTTCCTGTTAGCGTTGCCAATCGCAACTTTTATTTATTTTTACTTAGTTGCGATTTTTAATAAACAATATTTCCAACGGCAGCAGCAGTGACGAATGCATAATTGATTTATTGTCCCAAACATACATACATATGTGCGGCACTTGTCCCTGGTCCCCGATATATACCCTGCATGGCAAACATGCCCAATAATCGGGCATTGCAGACTCAAATGCAGCTAAAGTTGCCCATTCACTGACTTTGGATATTTTGCACATTGATCAGCTATCAAGACATACATAACGACTCCCACTTAAACTGAGCAAGGGGTATCTGCTAGTTGAGCTAGCAAAAGAGCGAGTCCAGCATGTTCATTTGATTTGTTTGATAGTATTTTCGTACCGCTTCCTGATGCTCTAAATGAATAAAACATTTTCGTTCTACTCGATTTATTTATACTCTCAGCCCATTGAAAGTTAGTGAAAAGGGGTATATTGGCTTTGTTTTCATATATGCGGGCGACAGGAGAAGGTGTCCCTAACAATATTAAGTTTATTTGCTGAGTTAATAACTAGCTAACTGTTCGTATATCTAAATTAAAGGTGTCGAATAGATCCTTACCATAAGCAGAGGGAGGTTTAACTGACTGAGAAGATACTACAACTACTTGACTGTCGGTAAAAACCTTCAATTGAAATATCAAATTATGAAAAATATGTTATGGAAATGTTTGGCTTTCAGATCTATGAACTATGTGGCCTAGAGTATCTAGAGTATTTTCCAGTTGAGCAGCTTTGGCTCGAGCAGACTTTTCATCCTTTCTTCTGGCTGTTGGCAGGCAAAATTAAATTTTACATGGGCAATAATGTACCTATATATAGACATATATGCTGTATATAAGTTTTTTTTTTATTAATATTGGTTTGTAAATATAAAATCTGATATCCGTTGCACAACTGAGTGGCATGTGCAACAGGCGCCGTGGCTTAAGGCTCGACAAGGTTGAATGTGAATTCTCGATTGAATTGAATGGCAAAGGCAACATTGCTGGCCTCGGGCTAACAATTTATTGCATCTGATTAAAAACAAACGTGAGCGACAAACAAACGTAATTGCCATAAATTTACGCATATTTGCAACGGCCGTAATTTGCGGTGAAAGGCCAAATGTCGAATCCAAAGAGAAACAACATGTGATTAATTGTATTAAAGTGAAAACAATGGCAAAATTGGTTAAAACTTCATATTTTATATTAATACATATTTTATATATATATATATATATATATATATATATATATATATATATATATATATATATATATATATATATATATGTATATGCATATTACGTAAGTCTATTGACATTTTTGTATAAATAGCATTCAATGCAGACTTTTATTAAATTTTTAGTTGGAAAAATATAAAAATTACTATAAATACAAAATAAGGACGCGTTGATGAAAAAAATGTTGATTATTGGTTATTATTGCTTATTTACTGTTTGTTGCTATTTTTTAAATGGCGCTTTTTATATAAGTTTTCCAACTTTTTACAAACGCTCAAAAATCTTTTAAAAAAACAAAGGAATTCCTTCAATTTTTTTTTGGGCACCGCTTTTCAACAGAGAAATTATTATGTTAATTTGGTTCAAGTTTCGAATTTACACACAAATATGTTTAAGTTAAGTAAAATATATAAAATACTCTTTTTAAATTAATACAAAAGTAAAAAGCAAGTGTTATATTAATTCAATAAAATATTTTTAAAAATATGTTTACTCAATATTTGTATAGAAACCGAGAAGCTTGAGTTTAATATTAAATATATATAAGGCAATTTCCTATATATATTTATATTACCAAAAATAACAATTGAAAACGATTTAATTCAATTAATATTTTTATTTGTGGTTTTTGCATTTATTTTTTTGTAATATTTTAGTAATTTATTAACTTTATTTATTAATTTATTTATTAGATGCTTTTATAAATTTAAAAATAAATAAAATAGGCTGATTAAATAATTAATAATCAAAAGCTGAAAAATCTTAATAAGTAAAAAAAAAATATTACAAAATAAATGCAAAATTTTTGTTAGACTGATTAAGTCGAATTTTCAGACTAAGTAAAGTTTATTAAGCCGAACTGAAATGTCCTCAAGTAAGGAATGTTAACAAGAGCCATAAGCCGTAAATGCTCGTTTTTTAGTTTCTTATAGCTTTTATCGTTTTAAATCTGTAATTATAAGATTCCAGTTACTTAGACATAGGGCAGACGAGCAAGTGCATGACGTGCAGATACCCTGTAACCAAATACCTTATGCCTTAAGCTGTATCGGAAACGAGTTTGGTCAGTGCCCTTGCGAAAATACTAACTTTAATACTGGATAACTAATTCCCGCGACTAGCTAATACCCTGCTTAACAGTAAACACTTCTACTCACTGCTCGCATCTCTTACTTGAAAATGAGTCTAAAATAAATGTAAATGCACTTCATAAAATTCATTTACAGCACTCGGCGAGCAGCTGAAGAAGCTTGGAAGCTTTTAAGCAAACTACAGATGATGCAACTCAGCAATTCAGCAGACTTTTCGCCTCCAACCAAATCAAAATTCAAATTCGAATTTATTCAATTGAATCGAATACATTAATAATTGCTTGTAAACTTTATTTCTTATCCGGCGGCGCATTCCAATTGACGACTCCCGTTATTAATTTTCCATTGACCGGAAACATTGACACAACAACAACAAAAACAACAAACTGTTGGCAAATACCAGAAATCGAAAAAAATAAGCTGATTACGCTTGATTCGAAGTAATTGGAATTGAATGAAAAGCGATACAGTACCAATTAAAAGAGCGAAATTTATATATATATTTTTTGGAGCGGGAAGACACGTTCCAAATGTGGAAAACAAATGATAATAAAAACATTTTCTTTTTTTTTGGTTCTTCCATTTTTTTTTTAATTTGAAGCTGATAAGAGCTTGAAATACTACAGAAATGTATGCTCTTAGCTTAGGTCGACTTAAACGGAGAGAAATAGACGGAGAGAGAGCGAGAGAGAGAGAGAGAGAGGAGAAGTAGAAGACTTAGATAGAGAGAGATAGAAAAGAGAGAAAATAAAGAGAATGAGATGGATGAATGGAATATACACAGAGAATAAAAAGAAACAGTGTAAGAGAGAGATAGAGATGGAGAAGGACAGCGAGGACAAGGAGCGGCGGATACGCAAATGTAGACAGAGAGAAAAGATAAAGAGAAAGAGATATTGAAATGGGAGAGAGCAGAGGGCGTGAGAGAGAAAGAGTTAAAAACAGAGATAGAGAGAGAGAGAGAGAGCGCGACAAGGGATGTGGGAGACACGGAGAAATAGAGATTGAAAGCAGAAGTAAGAAAACTCTAGTCGTGACCGCGCGACTAGGGGATACCCTGAACCCTGCGAAGAACCGTTATTCCGTGTAATCACATATGTAAGTAAGTAAGTATGTAGATTACAAGCAACACACACACGCACAGGCGCATGCACACACAAGCGTAAGTCGCTTCGTCAGCTGTGCTTGGTCTGCTAAATGTATGTCAATTTTATGGGAAATTATATGTTTATTAACTTTTTGTAGACGAACGTTTTTGATCAAACTTGTAGGGCGTTATCATGTCATTTAAATGTATGTATGTGCCAAAGTCTCACAAGTCTCTAGTACTTGAAATACGTGTTTTGCAAATTTGAGGCGAAGGGGGCGTGGCATCCGAAATTTAACAAAAACCGAAACTGTATAATGTTCACATAACATAAAAAATCAAAATTTAAAGACTCTAGCTAGAAAGATGAATTATATAGAGTTTTATAACTAAATAACTATATAACTATATACGGACAGACAGACGGACAGGGCTAAATAGACTCGGCTTATCTCTTTGGGGCTGCCACGCCTCCTTCTGCCTGTTACATACATTTCAACCTAACCATTATTCCCTGATTTCTCATTTTCAATGGGTTGAGGGTATAAAAAACCCAGTCAGACGACAAGTGAGCGAGGGAATAAAGAGAAAAGAGAGGGGGTGGGGAGATACAGAGAGAAATAGAGAAGCATAGCTAAATTAGAGTGAGAAAAGTACAGAAAAAGGTACCGCCAAATAAAGACTGAAATAGAGAGAGAATGAGAGAAGAAAATACAGAGAACAAGAGAAAGGGAGGACTGAGAGAGACAATAGACTTGACTCTGGGATTTACTTTCATATTTCATGTTTAATTTCATATATTTTCTGGAGTTTTCCCAAATACACTTTGCCACTCTTCACTGGTCAAATTCTATTACAGATTAGCATTCTACAGTCAATCTTTCAGTCAGTCAATCTGTCAGTTCGTCAGTTCTATATCTGTGCTCCCATATGCAGATTTCCATAATCTGAGCTGTATCTCTGATGGAGGACCACGGTAAATCGAATTTGTGTGTGATTTTGTTACATGCCCTTTATTTGGAGTGAAAATTGATAACTGTTAATTTGCTGAGATTCGGAATTTATCCATTTTCACGCACACTTTTGCGTGTTGACAGACAATCGAATGCTGTTGACAGACAGCTGCTGGAATACCTTAAAAATTTTCTTTTGTTGCTTACAGCGGCTTACTGAAGGTAAAAGGCAAGCCGCTCGTCTGCTCGATATGTTCACAAATTACGCATTCGACGCGAGGGCCGAAAAACAAAAAATGAAAAAGTTACCTTTCCTATCAACGTGATAAGATGTTTGATTAACTACTCGAGAGGCATAATTAAACTGTTATTCGATTTGTTATTCATTCATTGAGCGGTTTCGATGAAAGCTGATAAGAAAATATATAGTAAACAAAATGAAATGTTTTTAAATTATATATTATCAAATATATAATATGGGTAAATGGAAAATTTGAAATGAAAATCTATTTGTGGAGTTTCCCTAATGTTTCTATACCCTGGAAGTGGGCAACATAAGCAAAACAGCTTACAACAAATATATATATGTATGTACACATATCCATGTGTATCTGGAGTGAGATCTAGTGAAAGAAAGTGAGAAAGAAAATAACTTATAGAAGGATAGATTCATATATCAGTTCTTATACACAATATGTCCAAGCTTGTGAATATGTGGATGGCTCAAAGCTATTGCTTTCTGGTAACGACATTCTGGCATCGGGAAAATGCTTAGAGAAGAATATGAAACGACCGAGTATTGAGACATATTGAAAACTCGTGTGTGCCACGCTTCAATTGCACGCAGTGAGATAATGACAATAGAGATGAGCTATCCTTGGGAAAAGAAAGAAGAAAACAAGTAAGAAAACTCTAGTCGAGACCGCTCGATTAGGGTATACCCTGAACCCTACAAAGAACCTCTATTCAGTGTATTCTCCGTTACTTTTATATACATATGTATGTATATGTGTGCACAATACAAGCAACACACACACACATAGGCGCCCACACAAGCGAAAGTCGTTTCGTCAGCTGTTCTTGGGCTGCTATTTGTATGCCAATGTTATGGGAAATTAAATGTTTAATGCTTTTTCAAGGCGAACGATTTTGATCAAACTTTTTGGGCATGATCGTGTCATCCATATGTATGTATGTGCCAAAGCACAAGTCTCAAGTATTTGAAATACGTGTTTTGCAAATTTGAGGCGAAATTGCGTAAGACTCACATAACACCAAATGCTAAATTTGAAGACTCTAGCTAAAAGGATGAATTAGATAGAATTATATAACAGAGTATCGATTTCGTTTTTAATCAATAACATTAAAATTAAGACAGTTATCGATTTTTTTCAACAAACTCCATCTTTTCGTGCTATACAGGAACCTACATAAAATATAATATAATATAATTAATATAATAATTTTAAGTCTCTAGCTCTTATGAGTTCTGATATAGACGCGTTCATACATACGGACAGACGGACATGGCTATATCAACTCGGCTTGTCATCCTTCAGCCTGTTACATACATACACATTTCAACAAAAACATTATACCCTGATTTCCCATTTTTAATGGATTCAGGGTATAATTACTAAACTATGAGAATTTTCAATAGAATGTGCTTATATTGAGAGCGATGATTAGTTCAGCATAGATCGTATTTATATTCTTGATTTATTCTCTACTCGACACTCTACTAGGTTCTTTTACTCCTGTTTAATTGATCTACAAGATCTTGCCTCAGCACGAAATCGGTATTAAATATTGCATAGTCAATGTCCGGGTATCTGCTAGTCGATGCTAGCCTTAGCCTATGCTAGCCATCACCCTAACTCAATACAGTTTAAGCTCATTTGGCAGCAGCTTCCGCAGATTTAATGCCAGCTTCAATATGCTTAAGCATATGCAAATATCGGAAAGCCAAAAATTCTGTAAGCACGCAGAATGAGAGAGAGAGAGAGGGAGAGAGTGGGGTGGGGAAGGGAGACGGAAAAAGAGCAAGCTACACGCACAGCAAAACAACAACAAAAAAAAAGAGAAAGAAGATGCGATGAGGAAAGGAAGCTCAATGAAACCGCAGTTGTGGCATTCTTTTTATGGCAAACACTTGAAAGCGTCGTATGTGTATGTGCGTGTGTGTCTGTCTGCCTGTGTGTATATTGGAATGTGTGTGAAAAGCGTGTCACATCACACAGGCGGACACACACACACACATGCAAAAGGATTGCTCGTCAGCGCAAAAGGACTTCACTGTCTGTCGCACCCGCATCAGCTTGGTCCCATTTCATGCTCATTGCTTGTGTTAATAAGACAAGTCAAATACACACACAGACACACACTAAGGCACTTCCTCACTCACTCACTCACACACACACACACTCCCACACTTTCGTTCACCTTTATGCGTATGCATCTGGTCAAAAAGGCAACCGCAAGTATCTCAATTTGATTACAAGCTCGTCGTGCGGCCGCCCGCCCGATAATGAGGCACGTGCCACTGCGCTGCACTGGCCAGACACAAAAACACAGACACACACACATACAATGTCACACACACACACATGCACAGACACACACACTCACACCCACGCTGATTGCTTGCAACTCTTGTCTTCGAACTAAAAATTTCCACACGGTCGCTTTAAGTCGCTGCTAGGACAAAAACACTTCACGGACAGCACTTGCCTCACTTGGCTGCAATGCTAATGAGTTGCACACACACACACACAGTCAGACAACCACACACACACACACTCTCAGACAAATGTCATTCTGTGCCTTCAGTTTCGCACATGCTACAACTTTTGTCAACACGAAGTTTGTCTTGCGTCCAGTTTAACAACTGCCAGCCCACACACGCTGCTGTCCTTGTGACATGCCCCCCTCCCTCTCTCGTTCGCTCGTTGCCCACAAACGCAACTTGGAAAGCAAACGGCCTAAATGTCTAACAACATTTTGCATATATATGTATATTTATATATATATTCTGCATCGAGATGAGAACGGGAGCTGGGCGAGCAAGTCGAAGTTTGCATGCCCTGGCCCATTGGGGGTAGTCCCTCTCTGGTAATTGATATAATATTGTTCGTAATTCGATATCCTTTCGTCCACTTTAACTTTTAATTGTTCAATTTGATTAGGATGTCGTTTATGCAGGAGAAAAAATGTTCCTATAGGAATGCAAATTGCGCCGAAACAATGCCTAATTGAGAGTAGCAACGTAGTTGGAGATATTGATATAGTAAGCTGATCTGATCTGATGAATGATAACCACAACTGAATAGACTAGAGGCAGGTCTATGACTTTTGAACTCAATTTGAGAGTCAGAGAGAGATAGAGATAGAGAATTCACCAATTTATATATATTTACATAACTATAACTATATATATATATGTTATATATGTATATTATCTACATCCACGGTCAGCTTTATCTCTGTGCGCAACCAACTTTAAATACCCTCAAAAAAATGAGGGAAAAGCTAAATTCGTGCGCAAAGAAATTGAACAAATGCAGCCGCAAAAATGTTCTTTTTGGTCCAAATGTTTACGCAAACTGACCCAGCTGCATTTGTTGGCTAACAGCGGCGACGGCTGAGGCAGCAGCGGGTTAGAGGCGTGGCAGGCAGCGAGCAGCGGGTAGAGGGCGGAGGCGAGGGCGTGAGCGCTGCAGCGCTGTTGGGCACAGACGGCATATTAAAAAATATATGAAATTGCGTGCAAAAAATTCACGAGATGTAAATATTTGTATATGTTGCGCATACGCCACGCTGAACGGCGACAGAGACAGAAAAGCGAGAAGAAAAGATGAAAGCAGAGAAAGCGATTGAGAGTGGTGAAGAGACAAAGCGGGAACAGAAGAGAGGAGAAGAGAAGCTGAAACAAATTCACAGAAGAAGAGGAGAAGGAAGAAGCGAAAGATTGGAAAAGGTTAAGAAAAGTGGAGACAGCAAGATACGAGAAAAACAGATGAAAAGGAGACGATAAGTAAATAAAGAAGATTCATAAAAAAAAAGAAGTTGAGAGGAATCAGACAAGAACAAAACTAGAGAAGAAACAAAAACGAAAAGAAATTTGAAGAAAGAAAGTCGGAATGATAATGGTAGAGAAAATAATGGAAGAGAGTAGAGAAGGTGGGAATGCAAATAATAAGAAGGAGACAGAAGTTGAGAAGATGAAGGAAATAAAAAGATATATATGTGGAGAAGAAAAGATACAGGCAAGATCACGGAAGAAAGTGAAGTTAAGAAGACAAAAAGAAGACAAGAGAAATGAGATTTGAAGAGAAATTGTGAAAAAAGAAAACAGATGAGGAAATATAAGAAGAGAAGAAAAGAATATAATAAGAAAAAGGATAGACTAAGTATTAATTAAAAAGAAAAAGGTAAAGGAGAAGACGAAGATGAAGAGGCGAAGAAATAATGAAATATTATATTAAATAGAGAAGAGAACAAGCGAAAAGCGAAGAGAAGGAAGAAGAATAGATGAAAAGCAAAAATAAAGCAATTTGGAAGTAACGAAATTGAAAGAGGTACGAAAAATAGAAGAGTTAAGGTGAAGCGTACCAGGAACAAAGAAACAGTTGTAAAGAGGTAGTTAAAGAGCAAGTGGAATGTGTAGTAAAACATTTACTACGATTTTCTTCTTACAATATATCAGTGTAACAATGTGTATTATTCAGTCAGTTCATTCAGTTGCGTTGTATACAAAAAAAAAAAAGAAAAAACCAAATAAATAAAAATAAAACAAACAAGTTTTCGATAGTCTGCTGCGCGGCTAGTTCACTGATCCAAAAATTATTAAAATCGCACAATTTTCTGGTCAATTTATGAGCGAACAATTTTTGAAGTGAAGTGCGGCAATAGTGTAGGAATTTTTGAATTGCTTTTTAATATGGATAAATATGAGAGTGCAAGTTTATTTGAAGTGAGGCAACAGCGCTTGCAACTGAGTGAAATTTGGCAACTGCGTAAGAAACACAGAATTATATTAATAGTATTAATTAAGTTTAAGGCTCGGCGCAAAATTCAAAATTTGAAGTGGGACACCAACGCTTGAAACTGCCTTTATTAAGTGAAATTGGGCAACAGTGGAGGAAATATACAATTATTTATTAATATAATTTGGCAACACTGCCATAAGTATTATTCAATTACTTACTACTTATAAATACGGCAACAATATAAAAAATAATCCCATAAAATAATATATCCCATAAATTAAATTAATAGTGTACTGAGCTCAACTGAAATTTGACAACACTGTAAGAAGAAACTTCTTACTATTATCTAATATTATCTTACTAAATTCAATTCATTAAATTTCAACATTGAGCAGAGCTTAAGTGAAGTCTGGCAACACTGAAAAGCAATTTGGAGTCTTTGACTTGACAACAAAACAATGAAACAATTTCTTAGTATTCAGTCCAAATTTGAGCACGATTAGGGCATGTTTAGAGCTACTAACTAAGATGAACGGATTTGGTGGCTTTGTTCTTCTCATTCTTAGAATAATTAATTCCAACTGCTAACCGCCGCTGTGTAACTGAAAGTTCCCAGAACTCGAGAGAACTGGAGAATACTACTTTCGGGCACTGAGAAGGATTACGAGGTAATAAAACGATAAATTCAAAAGTCTTTCTTATTTGAAACTAAACTTTTGTGTTAAATGGAACTTGTACTTAATTCAGATATATGTATGTATATATATATAAATAGTATATACGATGTATCATAAATATATATACGTATATACTCACATTATTTATTTATTACGAGTATTTTCTCTCCCCCCAAAAATGTTAAATATTTCCCCAGATTTTATGATTTCTGTTACTCGTCAGTCACTCACCTGCCATTGCAGCTTTTGGTTTTTCGAATGTTTTGGATTTTGGTATTGTTAGCTTTCGGATTGCTCGCAAATACTTTTTGGTACTTTAGTGACGAACTGTGTTTATCTCTGGACTGGTACTTAACATATAGTAGCCATAACATCGCTCCGACTTTCTACGGCCGCAACATCGTGTGGGCCTTTGGTTCGCGCACTTTTCGAAAACTCTTCATTTGTCAGTGGAACTTTCAAAAAAACCAAAACTCATGTAAACACAAATAACGGCACAACGGAAAAAGCGAACGAAAAAAAAAATAGGGAAAAAAAGTGATTTAAACGCGAGCGCGCTGAATGTTTCAAAATTTTGTAATAACTTTTCTGGTTAGTGTTTTTGTTGTTGTTTTGTGTTTTCAAATTTAGTTTTGTGCTCTTGGTGGTGGAGGTGGCGGTGGTGCTGCTGCTGCTGCTGGTGCCGCGTGCGAGACGCGCGCCACGAGTGCCGAAGCCGTTATGACAGAATCTTGCAAGCATCTGGCCAACTTATCCTTCTGGCCTTCTGCCCAGTGACGCCGGCAGCGGCGCAGCGACACCGGCGACGACAATGGCAACGGTACACACGAGCGTCCAACGAGTCGTTCGTTTCGCTTCGTTTGCGTCGCGTTGTGTTCGGTGTTGCCTTTGTGTGTGTGTATTGGTGTGTGTTTGTGTGTGCTGGGTGCAATTGCAGGCGTTTAACTAGCGGCCAAAGCGCCAGCTAAGCGGCAGCTCACCCGCCTCTGCTACTGTGCGCGCTCGTGTGTATGTGTGTGTGTGTGTGTGTGAGTGCTTGTATGTGTGTGTGCGTGCGTACGGCAAGACAAAACGCCAGCGGAATATAATTTTTACTGTTTGTTTATTGCTGCTGTTGCCTTTGCAGTTGTTGCTGCTGTTGTTGTTGTTGTTGTGTGAGCTTCAAAATAAAACTGCAAACAAATTTCCGTTACCGGTGACACACATGCACACACACACACACACATGCACACACACACCCAGCATATGCACACACACATGCATACCGTTACACGGCGCCCAGTTAAAGATTTATCGAACTGGCAAATGGCAATCGAAAAAGCAAAAGACTTTTAACTGTAAATCAAAAAACATTCTTTGTGAGAACTGATCGACTGCAGGGATACCCTGTCTCTGAATTGCTTAATATGGATCCTTTGAGTGGAATATACTAGAATGTAAATGATTTTAACTCTAGAAGTGAGCAATTCCAAACTACTCGTGTGCATGAATACCCTGTATTATGATTGCTTAAAATGGATCCTTTAAATTTAATGTAGATTATAACTGTGAAAGTAATTTATACAGACTCCACATTGCTCGATTGCTAGGATATCCTGTACTTTAATTAACTAATGTGGATCTTGTAATCTTAATATAGAATGTAAATGATTTTAAGTCTACAAGTGAGTTTTATATAGAGATACGAGCTCCATATTACTCAACTGCATAGATACTCTGTTTTTAGTGATCAACTTAGATTTTCTTTTATGTTGAATAGATTTCTGAATGCCATATTGCTGAACAGCATAAGTACCCTGTATTTTTAGATCTTCAAATTTGGATATCGATTATGATATGAATATGAATATGAAACTGAATATGAAATTGAACAGGGATATTTACATTTTATATTTGTTCGACTGCATAAATACCCTGTAAATGCAATGTAAGCGTATTCGTCTTTTCAAAAAGCCTATGAATACTCTTTAATACATATATACATTTTGCAATGTTATTCGATTTCCACATCGAATTTGCAGTTTTATATAGTATATACTATATAGATAGCATTTTTATATACTCTTGAACGGCAAAGTATAGGCATCCATAAACTGTCGTGGATCGTGTGCTCTGTCATGCGGCATGATCGACATGTGTTTATGATGCTATATATTATTTATTGACTTGTTGTATACCATATAGACGCACATATGCAAATGAAAGGAAGATCGTAAATAAACAAGCTGGGGAAGCAAGTGAATGAATGGGCCATGAAAATTGCCAATCATAAATTTCAATTAACTTCAGCTAAAACAACAATTCACAATTTTATTTCCTAAATAGACGATTTCAAACGAAATCATTTCGGAATGAAATCCCCGACGAAAGTGGGACAAGAGATGCCATAAGGCTAAAGCTCACATATTAAGTTCTTCAGAGAGTAAGAAAATTCGAAAGGAATCAGGTAGATCTAGTAGATCAAATTTCAATTTAGATTGTGCAATGATTTCCTAATGTTTCTTAGAGCTAAAGGGGAATTTCGCCAACTGTATGAAGTTTGTTTCAATTGGGAAAGCAAGCGAATTTCATATTATATTTCTCAGCTGTGTTGGAGCAGCAGGTTTTTACTGTGGGGCAAACAGTTTTTTGTTCCTAGCTGCGACGGAAATTTTACTCTCGCTCTTTGGAGACGGTTCAACTGTCTCCGACAAGAAACAATGCGAAGCGCCAGCTCGAATATTTGTTTGTACTGCATACTTTCAGGGGCTATAAGAGAAAGACAAAGACAGAGAGAGAGAGAGGAGGAGAGAGTGAAGAGTGAATGAGGAGAATTACAACTAATAAGCTATCATTGGGGCTATCATGGGGACTAACAATGGGTAAGTATACCACGACATGATTCCGACCTCGTCCTATGAATTTAGTTTCAGGCGAAGCAGCTTACAGTGTGTGTGTTTGCGTGTGTATGTTTGTTTTGCTGTTGTTCTTGTTGTTGAATCAGTACGTGACTCGCTATATTGTGAATGAAGCGAAACGACGTGCTAAGTGCTGGGTATAGCTTAGACTATATATAGGCCGATATTGTACTATATGAGTGCAGGGAGAGAAATTATGGGGTCAGATAGATAGATATAGGATGTAGGATATAGGACATACGACATAGGACATAGGACATAGGACATAGGACAAAGGACATAGGACATAGGACATAGGACATAGGACATAGGACATAGGACATAGGACATAGGACATAGGACATAGGACATAGGACATAGGACATAGGACATAGGACATAGGACATAGGACATAGGACATAGGATATAGGACATAGGATATAGGATATAGTATAGGATATAGGATATATGATATATATGATATATATGATATATATGATATATATGATATATATGATATATATGATATATATGATATATATGATATATATGATATACATGATATATATGATATATAGGATATATAGGATATATAGGATATATAGGATATATAGGATATATAGGATATATAGGATACAGGATATAGGATATAGGATATAGGATATAGGATATAGGATATAGGATATAGGATATAGGATATAGGATATAGGATATAGGATATAGGATATAGGATATAGGATGTAGGATATAGGATATAGGATATGGGATATAGGATATAGGATATAGGATATAGGATATAGGATATAGGATATAGGATATAGGATATAGGATATAGGATATAGGATATAGAATATAGGATATAGGATATGGGATATGGGATATAGGATATAGGATATAGGATATAGGATAAAGGATATAGGATATATATGATATATAGGATTTATAGGATATATAGGATATATAGGATATATAGGACATATGGGATATATAGCATATATAGGATATATAGGATATATAGGATATATAGGATATATAGGATATATAGGATATATAGGATATATAGGATATATAGGATATATAGGACATATGGGATATATAGGATATATAGGATATATAGGATATATAGGATATATAGGATATATAGGATATATAGGATATATAGGATATATAGGATATATAGGATATATAGGATATATAGGATATATAGGATATATAGGAATATAGGATATATAGATATAAGGATATATAGGATATATAGGATATATAGGATATATAGGATATATAGGATATATAGGATGTAGGATATAGGATATAGGATATAGGATATAGGATATATAGGAATATATAGGATATATAGGAAAATAGGATATATAGGAATATATAGGATATAAGGATATAGGTAGATATAAGATATAGGATAAGATATAGGAGTATAGGATATAGGATATAGGATATAGGATATGAAGGATATAGGATATAGGATATAGGATATAGGATATAGGATATGAGGATATAGGATATAGATAAGGATATAGGATATAGGATATAGGATATAGGATATAGGATATAGGATAGGGATATAGGATATAGGATATAGGATATAGGATATAGGATATAGGATATAGGATATAGGATATATGGATATAGGATATGGGATATAGGATATAGGAGTATAGGATAGGATATAGGATATAGGATATAGGATATAGGATATAGGATATATAGGATATAGGATATAGGATATAGGATATAGGATATAGGATATAGGATATAGGATATATGGGATATAGGATATAGGATATAGGATATAGGATATAGGATATAGGATATAGGATATAGGATATAGGATATAGGATATAGGATATAGGATATAGGATATAGGATATAGGATATAGGATATAGGATATAGGATATAGGATATAGCGAATAGGATATAGGATATAGGATATAGGATATAGGATATAGGATATAGGATATAGGATATAGGATATAGGATATAGGATATAGGATATAGGATATAGGATATAGGATATAGGATATAGGATATAGGATATAGGATATAGGATATAGGATATAGGATATAGGATATAGGATATAGGATATAGGATATAGGATATAGGATATAGGATATAGGATATAGGATATAGGATATAGGATATAGGATATAGGATATAGGATATAGGATATAGGATATAGGATATAGGATATAGATATAGGATATGGATATAGGATATAGGATATAGATATAGAAAATAGAATATAGGATATAGGATATAGGATATAGATATAGATATAGGATATAGGATATAGGAAAATAGGAAAATAGAATATAGAATATAGAATATAGAATATAGATATAGATATAGGATATAGGATATAGGATATAGAATATAGATATAGAATATAGAATATAGAATATAGAATATAGAATATAGAATATAGAATATAGAATATAGAATATAGAATATAGAATATAGAATATAGAATATAGAATATAGAATATAGAATATAGAATATAGGATATAGAATATAGGATATAGGATATAGGATATAGGATATAGGATATAGAATATGATATAGGAATAGAATATGGATATAAATAGATATAGATTAGGATATAGGATATGGATATAGATATAGATATGATAGATATAGAATATAGATATAGATATAGAATATAGAATATAGATATAGATATAGATATAGATATGATATAGATATAGATATAGAATATGATATAGGATATAGATATAGAATATAGATATAGATATAGAATATAGATATGAATAAGAAATAGATAGATATAGGATATAGATATAGGATATAGATATAGGATATAGATATAGGATATAGGATATAGATATGATATAGATATAGATATAGATATAGATATAGATATAGATATAGATATAGGATATAGATATAGATATAGATATAGATATAGATATAGATATAGGATATAGATATAGATATAGGATATAGATATAGGATATAGATATAGGATATAGATAAAGGATATAGGATATAGGATATAGATATAGATATAGGATATAGGATATAGGATATAGGATATAGATATAGATATAGATATAGGGATATAGATATGATATAGATATGGATATAGGATATAGGATATGATATAGATATAGGATATAGGATATAGATATAGATATAGATATAGATATAGATATAGATATGATATAGATATAGGATATAGATATAGGATATAGATATAGGATATAGATATAGGATATAGAATATAGAATATAGGATATAGATATAGAATAGATATAATATAGAATAGGATATAGGATATAGGATATAGGATATGAATAGGAATAGATATAGATAGGATATAGGAAGGATATAGGAAAGAATAGATAGGAATAGGAATGGATATAGGATATAGGATATAGGATATAGATATGGATATAGGATATAGGATATAGGAATAGAATGGAATAGGAATAGGAATAGGATATAGGATATAGGATATAGGATATAGGATATAGGATATAGGATATAGGATATAGGATATAGGATATAGGATATAGGATATGGGATATAGGATAAGGATATGGATAAGGATATAGGATAAGGATATAGGATAAGGATGATAGGATATAGGATATAGGATATAGGATTAGAGATAGGATATAGGATATAGGATATAGGATATAGGATATAGGATATAGGATATAGGATAGGATATAGGATATAGGATATAGGATATAGGATATGGATAGGATATAGGATATAGGATATAGGATATAGGATATAGGATATAGGATAAGGATATAGGATATAGGATATAGGATATAGGATATAGATAGGATAGTAGGATATAGGATATAGGATATGGGATATAGGATATAGATATAGGAATAGGATATAGGATATGGATATAGGATATAGGATATGGGATATGGATATAGGGATAATAGGATATAGGATATAGGATATAGGATATAGGATATGGATATGGGATATAGGATATAGGATAAGGAATGGATAGGGATATAGGATATGGATAGGATATGGGA
>CAUIUS010000012.1:0-2500 GCA_961210405.1 Drosophila mercatorum | reverse complement strand
GTAATTTTAATTGTAAACATTTTGTGATCCCCTTTGTGTGCATTAGATACTGCTGTCGACCTGTCTGGGACATAAAACGCCGCACGACGCTCGTGCTTATAATTTGAAATGAGTTTGTCCTGCATTCTAGCGCAGTCGTCAGACATTTTAGTAGTTGGGTTTGTTGTTTGTTTGCACTGATTTCCAACAAAAAAATACAAATGAGCTCTGCCCGGGACTGGCAGGCTAAGACACACTCTGTCCTCTGCAGAGTTAATATATTCTAGGGCTATATAGCTGAGTGTCCTTATCTGTAATGCTGACTCCTTTTGTCAGTGATTAACTGTAAGACACCTAAATGAGCATATGTAATTCTAGGCGACCCCTAAATTTCAAATGATTGATTCATTTTTAGGTCACTTCATAATTTAAGAAACGTAATGTAAAGTTGCTTAAAACAATTGTAAAGTGATTCCATTTACAAGAATATTGTTACGGAATGACGGCCCGAGCTAAATCCCCTCGATTTCTGATCCTGGTGCCTACATTTTTCATTTGCACAAAAATATTACACCCTCTTCCATTTTCATTTAGGGTGTACGAAAAGAAGTGTTTCACAACCACTGCGCCAATCTGGATTTTTGCTGATTTTGCGGTCAGCGATTTGTTTTGTGACTTGTCCTTTGGTGGAACGTGTTTGGGAATATAAATGATAGTCGCAACGACATTTGCGAATTCAATTCGTGTTGATTCTAATTGCATTGTTGCGTGATTGATAAATGACCCAACTAATGTACAACAGTGTTAAGTGCTTCGTACATATCTCTGTCCAATCGGCTGGTTCAGATGTCACGACTCTTTAAAGCATCATTTATCATTGCTTGCATTGATAATCGATCGACTTGAGATGGACTATAGATGGAAAATTATCAAGCAATGGAAATCTGTAGTCGGAGGTGCCTGACGAGCTGACACACCAGGCTCAATTCCTCACAACTTCTCAGATACGCGCATCGCTTCTCCCAAGGCAGCCACTTCACTGTCTACCGAGAAGCAAATCTAATACATACATAAATTTGAGACTAAAGAAAAACTGGGCTCTAGCTTGAAAGGTTTACGAGATATATTTTAATAACTAAAGCTCGATAATGTTTTAGTTTGATCACAATACAACGCGAATAATTATTGATTTTATGACTCCGCTTGTGGTCACGATCAAGAACATACATATATACTTTATGGAATATGGCGCGTGTATAGATTGAGTTATTTATGGACATTTCGCATATATGTATATGCATGTTACAATAGCGGCATATTTTATATATGTTATACGCACATACATACACATGTGTCAGATAATCGAGGAAGTTTCTCCCAAGTGCTGCAAAAATGCTGCCCGGCTCACGACATATGACAGTTGATAAAGAGTGCAAAATAACATCATGTACATTTTGTAACGCGCTCTCTAGAAAATGGTTGTCAGTGTATCCTCAGACACTTTTATTGCAGCTAACACATATGCAATGTATCTACATAATGATTGCCTTACTAAACGGACGTAAAATGCATAACTTGAATGACTCGAGAGATCCGATGAAGAAATTGAAGCTCGATAATATTTCTAATTCATTTGACGGACTCGAAAGAATTTATCGACTATTTATCGGCTATTGAACCTGTTCTAGAATATATACCTTCATGAGGCCAACTACGCTTCCTTCCGCCTGTTACATAAAGAGCTGCACATTCCTTTACCTAAAGGTAACTTATCTCGAATGTCATAGTCTCCCATAGAGTGTAATTGAAGAATAGAGCATACCTCTCTCACGATCGTAAGTTGGGAAAGTCGCAAATTACAAAGTACTATATATAAGTTAATATTGTTCTTTACTTGCGCGATGTCGCTAAGTATAAGATAATTAAAATCGACCGATTCCGTTTATTGTTCGTAAAAGACTGAAGCTAAAAGTACAAAATGTTCTTACGCTAAGCTAGCCCTGACCTATAATCGCTGTGTCAGCAATTATGCTGCATGGATCAAGTTCGTCGCGACGTCCGCGCGTGTAGCGTTGTCAGCGGAGAAGCGATTGCATGGGAAGCAGAAATATAGTTGCAGGTTTGCTGCCCATGCAGAATTTAGGCCGATGACCTATGTCAGGCCGGATGTGTTAACTCCTCCCTCGCTAGTTCGAAGGCCGTCCCCGGTTTTCCTCAGGGTGTCAATGACACTACGTAGCGATGCTTGCTCTTTGTTGTTTCTCCATTTTTGGAAGGTTTTATAACAGACGAATATAGCGGCTAGGATGGTGACGAATAGGGTGGTCATTATTATAGGCCATAATTTCATGTTCCTCTCGATGCTGCCAATATGATGAAGATTTTCGAAGTTCAATCTTTGGAGGTATGGCATGCTCAGAATTTTCTTATGACCAGTAATATTTAGTGTGGTTGACGTTGCTGAGCCTGGGTGTCTTTTGACGATATTTTTAATGTTTCTGTAGAGAGACCCATTTATTTG